>CP092880.1:38624010-38704240 GCA_030710605.1 Cordylochernes scorpioides
TGCCAACCCAATTTCTTGATAAATCAAGAAAAAACATCAAAGAACGCGTTTCGCGCTTTTGGCGCTCGTCAGCGTGGCGTAGGCTGAACCATTGCGACCAAAAAAGGTTTTTTGATCCCAATGCTTCCCGAAAAACCAAGAAATGGGTATTTGAGGCCAAACTTGCGTAATACGCTTAGCACATTAAAAAACGAAAGAAAAAAATAAAAGATAAAAAGATCAGGTGTTGAAATCAATATTAAAAATGGCATATCCTGACCAGGAGCAAATGTGCTTTTCAGAAGGCAGAGCGCCATCTGGTGGAACAGAAATACACTAAACATTGATTTAGCCTGTTCCCTGATATTTGGCCAACCCAATTTCTTGATAAATCAAGAAAAGCCATCCACGAACGCGTTTCGCGCTTTTGGCGCTCGTCAGCGTGGAGTAGGCTGAACCATTGCGACCAAAAAAAATTTTTGATCCCAATGGCTTCCCGAAAAACCAAGAAATGGGTATTTAAGGCCAAACTTGCGTAAAAACGCTTAGCACATTAAAAAACGAAAGAAAAAATAAAAGATAAAAAGATCAGGTGTTGAAATCAATATTAAAAATGGCATATCCTGATCAGGAGCAAATGTGCTTTTCAGAAGGCAGAGCGCCATCTGGTGGAACAGAAATAAACTAAACATTGATTTAGCCTGTTCCCTGATATTTGGCCAACACAATTTCTTGATAAATCAAGAAAAGCCATCCACGAACGCGTTTCGCGCTTTTGGCGCTCGTCAGCGTGGAGTAGGCTGAACCATTGCGACCAAAAAATATTTTTTGATCCCAATGGCTTCTCGAAAAAACAAGAAATGGGTATTTAAGGCCAAACCTGCGTAAAAACGCGTAGCACATTAAAAAACGAAAGAAAAAAAAAAAGATAAAAGATCAGGTGTTGAAATCAATATTAAAAATGGCATATCCTTACCAGGAGCAAATGTGCTTTTCAGAAGGCAGAGCGCCATCTGGTGGAACAAAAAACAACTATACATTGATTTAGCCTGTTCCCTGATATTTGGCCAACCCAATTTCTTGATAAATCAAGAAAAGCCATCCACGAACGCGTTTCGCGCTTTTGGCGCTCGTCAGCGTGGAGTAGGCTGAACCATTGCGACCAAAAAATTTATTTTGATCCCAATGGCTTCCCGAAAAACCAAGAAATGGGTATTTAAGGCCAAACTTGCGTAAATACGCTTAGCACATTAAAAAACGGAAGAAAAAAATAAAAGATAAAAAGATCAGGTGTTGAAATCAATATTAAAAATGGCATATGCTGACCAGGAGCAAATGTGCTTTTAAAAAGGCAGAGCGCCATCTGGTGGAACAAAAATCAACTAAACATTGATTTAGCCTGTTCCCTGATATTTGGCCAACCCAATTTCTTTATAAATCGAGAAAAGCCATCCACGAACGCGTTTCGCGCTTTTGGCGCTCGTCAGCGTGGAGTAGGCTGAACAATTGCGTCAAAAAAGATTTTTTGATCCCAATGGCTTCCCGAAAAACCAACAAATGGGTATTTAAGGCCAAACTTGCGTTAATACGCTTAGCACATTAAAAAACGAAAGAAAAAATAAAAGATAAAAAGATCAGGTGTTGAAATCAATATTAAAAATGGCATATCCTGATCAGGAGCAAATGTGCTTTTCAGAAGGCAGAGCGCCATCTGGTGGAAAAGATATCAACTAAACATTGATTTAGCCTGTTCCCTGATATTTGGCCAACCCAATTTCTTGATAAATCAAGGAAAGCCATCCACGAACGCGTTTCGCGCTTTTGGCGCTCGTCAGCGTGGAGTAGGCTGAACCATTGCGACCAAAAAATATTTTTTGATCCCAATGGCTTCCCGAAAAATCAAGAAATGGGTATTTAAGGCCAAACTTGCGTAAATACGCTTAGCACATTAAAAAACGAAAGAAAAAATAAAAGATAAAAAGATCAGGTGTTGAAATCAATATTAAAAATGGCATATCCTGACCAGGAGCAAATGTGCTTTTCAGAAGGCAGAGCGCCATCTGGTGGAACAGAAATCAACTAAACATTGATTTAGCCTGTTCCCTGATATTTGGCCAACCCAATTTCTTGATAAATCAAGAAAAGCCATCCACGAACGCGTTTCGCGCTTTTGGCGCTCGTCAGCGTGGAGTAGGCTGAACCATTGCGACAAAAAATATTTTTTGATCCCAATGGCTTCCCGAAAAAACCAAGAAATGGGTATTTAAGGCCAAACTTGCGTAAATACGCTTAGCACATTAAAAAACGAAAGAAAAAAATAAAGATAAAAAGATCAGGTGTTGAAATCAATATTAAAAATGGCATATCCTGACCAGGAGCAAATGTGCTTTTCAGAAGGCAGAGCGCCATCTGGTGGAACAGAAATCAACTAAACATTGATTTAGCCTGTTCCCTGATATTTGGCCAACCCAATTTCTTGATAAATCAAGGAAAGCCATCCACGAACGCGTTTCGCGCTTTTGGCGCTCGTCAGCGTGGAGTAGGCTGAACTATTGCGACTAAAAAATATTTTTTGATCCCAATGGCTTTCCGAAAAATCAAGAAATGGGTATTTAAGGCCAAACTTGCGTAAATACGCTTAGCACATTAAAAAACGAAAGAAAAAATAAAAGATAAAAAGATCAGGTGTTGAAATCAATATTAAAAATGGCATATCCTGACCAGGAGCAAATGTGCTTTTCAGAAGGCAGAGCGCCATCTGGTGGAACAAAAAACAACTATACATTGATTTAGCCTGTTCCCTGATATTTGGCCAACCCAATTTCTTGATAAATCAAGAAAAGCCATCCACGAACGCGTTTCGCGCTTTTGGCGCTCGTCAGCGTGGAGTAGGCTGAACCATTGCGACCAAAAAATTTATTTTGATCCCAATGGCTTCCCGAAAAACCAAGAAATGGGTATTTAAGGCCAAACTTGCGTAAATACGCTTAGCACATTAAAAAACGAAAGAAAAAAATAAAAGATAAAAGATCAGGTGTTGAAATCAATATTAAAAATGGCATATGCTGACCAGGAGCAAATGTGCTTTTCAAAAGGCAGAGCGCCATCTGGTGGAACAAAAATCAACTAAACATTGATTTAGCCTGTTCCCTGATATTTGGCCAACCCAATTTCTTGATAAATCAAGAAAAGCCATCAACGAACGCGTTTCGCGCTTTTGGCGCTCGTCAGCGTGGAGTAGGCTGAACCATTGCGACCAAAAAATATTTTTTGATCCCAATGGCTTACCGAAAAACCAAGAAATGGGTATATAAGGCCAAACCTGTGTAAAAACGCGTAGCACATTAAAAAACGAAAGAAAAAAAAAGAATAAAAGATCAGGTGTTGAAATCAATATTAAAAATGGCATATCCTTACCAGGAGCAAATGTGCTTTTCAGAAGGCAGAGCGCCATCTGGTGGAACAAAAAACATCTATACATTGATTTAGCCTGTTCCCTGATATTTGGCCAACCCAATTTCTTGATAAATCAAGAAAAGCCATTCACGAACGCGTTTCGCGCTTTTGGCGCTCGTCAGCGTGGAGTAGGCTGAACCATTGCGACCAAAAAATTTATTTTGATCCCAATGGCTTCCCGAAAAACCAAGAAATGGGTATTTAAGGCCAAACTTGCGTAAATACGCTTAGCACATTAAAAAACGAAAGAAAAAAATAAAAGATAAAAGATCAGGTGTTGAAATCAATATTAAAAATGGCATATGCTGACCAGGAGCAAATGTGCTTTTCAAAAGGCAGAGCGCCAACTGGTGGAACAAAAATCAACTAAACATTGATTTAGCCTGTTCCCTGATATTTGGCCAACCCAATTTCTTGATAAATCAAGAAAAAACATCAAAGAACGCGTTTCGCGCTTTTGGCGCTCGTCAGCGTGGCGTAGGCTGAACCATTGCGACCAAAAAAGGTTTTTTGATCCCAATACTTCCCGAAAAACCAAGAAATGGGTATTTGAGGCCAAACTTGCGGTAATACGCTTAGCACATTAAAAAACGAAAGAAAAAAATAAAAGATAAAAAGATCAGGTGTTGAAATCAATATTAAAAATGGCATAACCTGACCAGGAGCAAATGTGCTTTTCAGAAGGCAGAGCGCCATCTGGTGGAACAGAAATACACTAAACATTGATTTAGCCTGTTCCCTGATATTTGGCCAACCCATTTCTTGATAAATCAAGAAAAGCCATCCACGAACGCGTTTCGCGCTTTTGGCGCTCGTCAGCGTGGAGTAGGCTGAACTATTGCGACTAAAAAATATATTTTGATCCCAATGGCTTCCCGAAAAAACAAGAACTGGGTATATAAGGCCAAACTTGCGTAAAAACGCTTAGCACATTAAAAAACGAAAGAAAAAAATATATAAAAAGATCAGGTGTTGAAATCAATATTAAAAATGGCATATCCTGACCAGGAGCAAATGTGCTTTTCAGAAGGCAGAGCGCCATCTGGTGGAAAAGATATCAACTAAACATTGATTTAGCCTGTTCCCTGATATTTGGCCAACCCAATTTCTTGATAAATCAAGAAAAGACATCCACGAACGCGTTTCGCGCTTTTGGCGCTCGTCAGCGTGGAGTAGGCTGAACCATTGCGACCAAAAAATATTTTTTGATCCCAATGGCTTCCCGAAAAACCAAGAAATGGGTATTTAAGGCCAAACTTGCGTTAATACGCTTAGCACATTAAAAAACGAAAGAAAAAATAAAAGATAAAAAGATCAGGTGTTGAAATCAATATTAAAAATGGCATATCCTGACCAGGAGCAAATGTGCTTTTCAGAAGGCAGAGCGCCATCTGGTGGAACAGAAATCAACTAAACATTGATTTAGCCTGTTCCCTGATATTTGGCCAACCCAATTTCTTGATAAATCAAGAAAAGCCATCCACGAACGCGTTTCGCGCTTTTGGCGCTCGTCAGCGTGGAGTAGGCTGAACCATTGCGACCAAAAAATATTTTTTGATCCCAATGGCTTCTCGAAAAACCAAGAAATGGGTATTTAAGGCCAAACTTGCGTAAATACGCTTAGCACATTAAAAAACGAAAGAAAAAATAAAAGATAAAAAGATCAGGTGTTGAAATCAATATTAAAAATGGCATATCCTGACCAGGAGCAAATGTGCTTTTCAGAAGGCAGAGCGCCATCTGGTGGAACAGAAATCAACTAAACATTGATTTAGCCTGTTCCCTGATATTTGGCCAACCCAATTTCTTGATAAATCAAGAAAAGCCATCCACGAACGCGTTTCGCGCTTTTGGCGCTCGTCAGCGTGGAGTAGGCTGAACCATTGCGACCAAAAAATATTTTTTGATCCCAATGGCTTCCCGAAAAAACCAAGAAATGGGTATTTAAGGCCAAACTTGCGTAAATACGCTTAGCACATTAAAAAACGAAAGAAAAAATAAAAGATAAAAAGATCAGGTGTTGAAATCAATATTAAAAATGGCATATCCTGACCAGGAGCAAATGTGCTTTTCAGAAGGCAGAGCGCCATCTGGTGGAACAGAAATCAACTAAACATTGATATAACCTGTTCCCTGATATTTGGCCAACCCAATTTCTTGATAAATCAAGAAAAGCCATCCACGAACGCGTTTCGCGCTTTTGGCGCTCGTCAGCGTGGAGTAGGCTGAACCATTGCGACTAAAAAATATTTTTTGATCCCAATGGCTTCCCGAAAAAACAAGAACTGGGTATATAAGGCCAAACTTGCGTAAAAACGCTTAGCACATTAAAAAACGAAAGAAAAAAATATATAAAAAGATCAGGTGTTGAAATCAATATTAAAAATGGCATATCCTGACCAGGAGCAAATGTGCTTTTCAGAAGGCAGAGGGCCATCTGGTGGAAAAGATATCAACTAAACATTGATTTAGCCTGTTCCCTGATATTTGGCCAACCCAATTTTTTGATAAATCAAGGAAAGCCATCCACGAACCAGTTTCGCGCTTTTGGCGCTCGTCAGCGTGGAGTAGGCTGAACTATTGCGACTAAAAAATATATTTTGATCCCAATGGCTTTCCGAAAAATCAAGAAATGGGTATTTAAGGCCAAACTTGCGTAAATACGCTTAGCACATTAAAAAACGAAAGAAATATATAAAAGATAAAAAGATCAGGTATTGAAATCAATATTAAAAATGGCATATCCTGACCAGGAGCAAATGTGCTTTTCAGAAGGCAGAGCGCCATCTGGTGGAACAGAAATCAACTAAACATTGATTTAACCTGTTCCCTGATATTTGGCCAACCCAATTTCTTGATAAATCAAGAAAAGCCATCCACGAACGCGTTTCGCGCTTTTGGCGCTCGTCAGCGTGGAGTAGGCTGAACAATTGCGTTCAAAAAAGATTTTTTGATCCCAATGGCTTCCCGAAAAACCAACAAATGGGTATTTAAGGCCAAACTTGCGTTAATACGCTTAGCACATTAAAAAACGAAAGAAAAAATAAAAGATAAAAGATCAGGTGTTGAAATCAATATTAAAAATGGCATATCCTGACCAGGAGCAAATGTGCTTTTCAGAAGCAGAGCGCCATCTGGTGGAACAGAAATTAACTAAACATTGATTTAGCCTGTTCCCTGATATTTGGCCAACCCAATTTCTTGATAAATCAAGAAAAGCCGTCCACGAACGCGTTTCGCGCTTTTGGCGCTCGTCAGCGTGGAGTAGGCTGAACCATTGCGACCAAAAAATATTTTATGATCCCAATGGCTTCCCGAAAAACCAAGAAATGGGTATTTAAGGCCAAACTTGCGTAAATACGCTTAGCACATTAAAAAACGAAAGAAAAAAATAAAAGATAAAAAGATCAGGTGTTGAAATCAATATTAAAAATGGCATATCCTGACCAGGAGCAAATGTACTTTTCAGAAGGCAGAGCGCCATCTGGTGGAACAGAAATCAACTAAACATTGATTTAGCCTGTTCCCTGATATTTGGCCAACCCAATTTCTTGATAAATCAAGAAAAGCCATCCACGAACGCGTCTCGCGCTTTTGGCGCTCGTCAGCGTGGAGTAGGCTGAACCATTGCGACCAAAAAATTTTTTTTGATCCCAATGGCTTCTCGAAAAACCAAGAAATGGGTATTTAAGGCCAAACTTGCGTAAATACGCTTAGCACATTAAAAAACGAAAGAAATAAATAAAAGATAAAAAGATCAGGTGTTGAAATCAATATTAGAAATAGCATATCCTGACCAGGAGCAAATGTGCTTTTCAGAAGGCAGAGCGCCATCTGGTGGAACAGAAATCAACTAAACATTGATTTAGCCTGTTCCCTGATATTTGGCCAACCCAATTTCTTGATAAATCAAGAAAAGCCATCCACGAACGCGTTTCGCGCTTTTGGCGCTCGTCAGCGTGGAGTAGGCTGAACCATTGCGACCAAAAAATATTTTTTGATCCCAATGGCTTCCCGAAAAACCAAGAAATGGGTATTTAAGGCCAAACTTGCGTAAATACGCTTAGCACATTAAAAAACGAAAGAAAAAATAAAAGATAAAAAGATCAGGTGTTGAAATCAATATTAAAAATGGCATATCCTGACCAGGAGCAAATGTGCTTTTCAGAAGGCAGAGCGCCATCTGGTGGAACAGAAATCAACTAAACATTGATTTAGCCTGTTCCCTGATATTTGGCCAACCCAATTTCTTGATAAATCAAGAAAAGCCATCCACGAACGCGTTTCGCGCTTTTGGCGCTCGTCAGCGTGGAGTAGGCTGAACCATTGCGACCAAAAAATATTTTTTGATCCCAATGGCTTCCCGAAAAACCAAGAAATGGGTATTTAAGGCCAAACTTGCGTTAATACGCTTAGCACATTAAAAAACGAAAGAAAAAATAAAAGATAAAAAGATCAGGTGTTGAAATCAATATTAAAAATGGCATATCCTGACCAGGAGCAAATGTGCTTTTCAGAAGGCAGAGCGCCATCTGGTGGAACAGATATCAACTAAACATTGATTTAGCCTGTTCCCTGATATTTGGCCAACCCAATTTCTTGATAAATCAAGAAAAGCCATCCACGAACGCGTTTCGCGCTTTTGGCGCTCGTCAGCGTGGAGTAGGCTGAACCATTGCGACCAAAAAATATTTTTTGATCCCAATGGCTTCCCGAAAAACCAAGAAATGGGTATTTAAGGCCAAACTTGCGTAAATACGCTTAGCACATTAAAAAACGAAAGAAAAAAATAGAAGATAAAAAGATCAGGTGTTGAAATCAATATTAAAAATGGCATATCCTGACCAGGAGCAAATGTGCTTTTCAGAAGGCAGAGCGCCATCTGGTGGAACAAAAATCAACTAAACATTGATTTAGCCTGTTCCCTGATATTTGGCCAACCCAATTTCTTGATAAATCAAGAAAAGCCATCCACGAACGCGTTTCGCGCTTTTGGCGCTCGTCAGCGTGGAGTAGGCTGAACCATTGCGACCAAAAAATATTTTTTGATCCCAATGGCTTCCCGAAAAACCAAGAAATGGGTATTTAAGGCCAAACTTGCGTAAATACGCTTAGCACATTAAAAAACGAAAGAAATAAATAAAAGATAAAAAGATCAGGTATTGAAATCAATATTAAAAATGGCATATCCTGACCAGGAGCAAATGTGCTTTTCAGAAGGCAGAGCGCCATCTGGTGGAACAGAAATCAACTAAACATTGATTTAGCCTGTTCCCTGATATTTGGCCAACCCAATTTCTTGATAAATCAAGAAAAGTCATCCACGAACGCGTTTCGCGCTTTTGGCGCTCGTCAGCGTGGAGTAGGCTGAACCATTGCGACCAAAAAATATTTTTTGATCCCAATGGCTTCCCGAAAAACCAAGAAATGGGTATTTAAGGCCAAACTTGCGTAAATACGCTTAGCACATTAAAAAACGAAAGAAAAAAATAAAAGATAAAAAGATCAGGTGTTGAAATCAATATTAAAAATGGCATATCCTGACCAGAGCAAATGTGCTTTTCAGAAGGCAGAGCGCCATCTGGTGGAACAGAAATCAACTAAACATTGATTTAGCCTGTTCCCTGATATTTGGCCAACCCAATTTCTTGATAAATCAAGAAAAGCCATCCACGAACGCGTTTCGCGCTTTTGGCGCTCGTCAGCGTGGAGTAGGCTGAACCATTGCGACCAAAAAATATTTTTTGATCCCAATGGCTTCCCGAAAAACCAAGAAATGGGTATTTAAGGCCAAACTTGCGTAAATACGCTTAGCACATTAAAAAACGAAAGAAAAAATAAAAGATAAAAAGATCAGGTGTTGAAATCAATATTAAAAATGGCATATCCTGACCAGGAGCAAATGTGCTTTTCAGAAGGCAGAGCGCCATCTGTTGGAACAGAAATCAACTAAACATTGATTTAGCCTGTTCCCTGATATTTGGCCAACCCAATTTCTTGATAAATCAAGAAAAGCCATCCACGAACGCGTTTCGCGCTTTTGGCGCTCGTCAGCGTGGAGTAGGCTGAACCATTGCGACCAAAAAATATTTTTTGATCCCAATGGCTTCCCGAAAAACCAAGAAATGGGTATTTAAGGCCAATCTTGCGTAAATACGCTTAGCACATTAAAGGTGTTGATTTCAACACCTGATCTTTTTATCTTTTATTTTTTTCTTTCGTTTTTTTAATATAAATAAATATATATATAAAAATAACAATATATAACAATAAAAGTTTTCTTTCTTCGTTTCACTAAATTATTGCATATATGTTTTCTGATGAGGAAATTATTTATGCTCTTCATTGCCTACGGAGATAAACTCCTTTTCCGAGGCCTCTTCTCGATCAGTCCAATATTTTTTTCCGCGGTCTGATTTGCAAAGTCGCCGCTCAATTAGTTTAATTTGCATCTTTGTTAATTGTTTGTATATTGAAACTAATACTCATTGATATTTTTACGTCGATAAATCAACGTGTTCTGCTTGTCCCTTGATGCGAAAATTCCCATTACGTACGACGTGATCCAGGCTCTCTGCCAATATCCCATGAGAGTTGCTTATCTCCAATGTGGGAAAACGCGGTGCTCGCGCGCCGCACGGCTGAGAGAGAGAGAATCAAAAATATTTGTAAAATAGCTCCCTCTGAGTAAATAATTCAATTACTTGATGAAAGATAAAACAAGCAATGATTTATGAGAGAGGCGCAAACATAAAGAAAAGTTATTACAATGCTGAAGGATATACAAAAGGAAGATTGTTTGAATTAAAAGGCAAATTTATTAATTTTGAGTATAGAACTATTTTTTATTACTTCATACATCGCGCAACATATTTAATGTAATCAAAGAAATGTAAGTGTATATGCAACTGCTAAGTGTATTTGAGAATCTTGTGTATATAAAATGAAGATTAAACTGTTTTGCATATTACTTGTATATGCGTGGACTTCTTGATTTATCATGAAATTGGGTTGGCCAAATATCAGGGAACACGCTGAATCAATATTTAGTAGATTTCTGTTCCACCAGATGGCGCTTTGCCTTCTGTAAAGCACATGTTCTCCTGGTCAGGATATGCCTTTTTTTAAAATATCACCACCTGATTTTTTATTTTTCTATTATTTTTAACATTTGTATATATGTGGATGATTAATTATAATCTAAAGCTTAGATAGACAACATTTAGAAGGCAATGTAATGTTTTAAAATTTCTATTTATAGACCAAAACCGTTACTGCTTATTTATTTCTTTGACCACAAATACAGTATTGGCTATTAAAATTACAGCACAAAAAGACGACCGGCAAAAGATGTAAAATGGACACAATGGAAAGAAAATTCTGTAATATGCAAATTATTAAATATTCAGTGCATTTATGCAAAAATAGGCACCAGTAGCGAGAGTTTTAATGTTGTAAAAAAAAAAAAGAGATCGTGCAGTAGGTTTTCATTTATAGTGTTGTCGGGATGCCTCGTGTGAATATACTAACACGCTTCTTAATTTTATAGAGGTATTATTGTAGCCTACTAGGATTGCAGTTCATCGTTTTGCAGTATTGCTGCTCGAATCGATCGAGATCACATGACTGGTAACATTATGGAATTGAAATTGGGCTCAAAACGGTCATATGGAACGAGGTACTGGATTTCACAGGGCCTTCTATCATTAACAGCCTAGAAGACTGATATGATACCCGCATGTCCCTAATGAATCGCATAGCCGCATCAAGAGCCCTGATTCAAGAAATTGGGTCGTTTTAAGATAAAAAGTGTTGGCACGAATAGTTAGATGATGCTTACATCATCATTGACTATCATGGCTTCGGATACTTTTGAAGTTACATCACTGATAGGAGAGCCTTTAATGGTGAGATCAACGACGAACCTGGACGAAAGAAGGACGCGAAGTAGAGTTTTCAGACGAATCTAGTTTTTTTTTTGCAGCACCATGATGGCCGCATCAGTGTTTCGCACCATCGTGTGGAAAGCACATAGCCCGCGTGCAGTCGAAACCGTCATACTTGCTCATCATCCGGAGTGATGGTATAAGGTGCCACTAGATACCCGTCTCGATCACCTCTCTTCACAATCCTGGAATTTTGAATAGTCTCTCTACATCTTTGATGTGTTAAGGCCCGTGATATTACACTTTATTCGAGTCCTAGAAATTGTTATGGTTAAGCACGATTATGCATGACCACATATTGCGGGTGTTGTACGGACCTTCGCATAAACAAAAAATGGTCGGTTATTGCCCTTGCCAAAACTTTCACTTTCTACTGATCTTTCACTAATAGAAAGCGTCTGCTCAGTGGTCACCACACGATAGACCCTACTTTTGATTAACTGTGGCATCGCGTTGAAGCTGCTCAGGAAGCTATGACTCTGTATCCCATCCAAACTCTGACTCAACCTCCAGACATATAAGTGATGTCATTGCTTCCAGAGGTTTTTATTCTGACTACAGATTTCTCAGGATCCATACCTTCAAATTAGTTCAGTTTTTATAATCTGTATAATGTATTCGTCCAATGATTATAAATATTTTATTTTTACTTTTTTCTGGTGGGTTAGAATTATAATGGCCTGATGGGTATATAAGGAGAGGACAACCAAAGGTTTGCACTAATCTTACAAAATAGAAAGGACACTTAAATGTATCTTCTGATACGGAATAAGGAAGGGAATATGTTTCTAATGTGACAATGAAGTCCAAGAAAAGAACAACCTACAGACAGGCAATTTAATGAGTAATCTATTTAATGACTGAAAATAAAGCAGATAGTGCCTACGCCTTCAAAAACTTTAGCCAATTTCTGAATCATCCTAGGCTTCCCCATGGATCCTCTGTTATAAAAATCTTTGCATAAATTTAAAGCCACTAAATAACTAGGAATGATAGCTCCATAAAGTCTCTTCTGAAGATGACCTCTGAATAGAGACTGAATAATGTCATTTAAAGTAATTTTTATTTCTCTCTCACCAAGGTAGTCACTCACCAGATAGATCGATAAAAAGTAAATAAGATAAAGTTTCAAATTAATCGATAATCAGCTTCTTCAAATAATATGCTCAGATATATTAAATACTCTCAAAGAACTTGAATTAATATAAGAGGTTATATGACCATTTTATCAACTAGAGAACAGCCTTTATATACCATTCAATAGATTAATTTATAAAAGGAATGATTGTGCGCGCAAATTAAAAAGGATTTAAATTTTGTTCTACAATGCGCTCTTCTGAATCAGCTACAGCGAATTCTAAATTTAATTGCACATTTTAGGTTTTAGGAATATATTTTATAGGTTTTCAGATTAATTTGTATCTTTTATATTAAAAAATGAGATATTTTATTTAAACACACAAAATGGGATATCCCGGCTATGAATAATTGCGTCGATTTACAATTTTTAAGCAGAAGCAGTTATAAACATATTGTGCGCTTAACCCCGCCAGTTCTTCGCGACGACGCGGTTCCTCTTCCGTGGATCACCTACCCAGGCTCCCGTTGCCTTTCCTCTGCAGCCCTACCTTGCAGAGCATCCAAAGACCTTCTGAGAACCACCGCTCAAGTGGATCTCTTTTCCTCTGGCAAGATCTTTCGGCCTTACCTCTGGTGGGGGGACACGAGAGACTTACCAGAAGAGTAGCCGCTGCAATGTTGGAGAGAGAGATTGAAACTGAATTATTATAACGTACATATAATAGAGAGAGAGAGAGAGAGAGAGAGAGAGGAAAGAGCAACCGGCATCAAGACTTCTAAAACTTCTCCTTTTTTATTGTCTCCTTTAAACCATATTACATGAGAACTCAAATATCATTTAAGGGGTATATACACTATTTTACATCCCAAGGCCAATATCAACGGATATTTACAATCATTTACCCCAGGAACAGGACCACATCAGTCGGCGATAGCCTCACTAGTTCCAGACGGGAAATAGGCGAAAGCGCCATCTATTGGCGGAGGTTGTAGGTAGTTTCAGGCCTCATACGCGACAATATCATACAAAAAATAGATAAATATATATTAAAAAAAACAATAAGATATATTAAGAACTTTATCATTTCAGGTTAGAAAGATAATCATAAAAATATTCATAAAAATGGTTAAATCTGTGACAATTATATCTAACTAGACGAATGGCCCGGGAAATGCCCGGGTTTTAACCCGAGTGCGAATATATTTTAAAAACGTTTTAATTCAAATACTATTCGTTACAATTATAAATTGGCGCCATGGATGTCACTCTTGTGAAACGTCCCGTTCCAAACTGTGTGTTTTAAAAATGTTCAACTATATATAATATAACGGTATAATAACGGTATAAAGAAATAATGAGCCTATAGCCTAGTGGTCATGGCATCTGCCCGGTAAGCGGAAGTTCGTGGGTTCGATTCCTATCCCTTGACCTTGTATACATCTTGCTTCCTAGGGTTGCCTAGAGTGGCCGCTATAGACAGGGTGGTCTGTATAGACAGGTGGATGTATCACACAGCTGATAACAGGGTTGCCTAGAGTGGCCGCTATAGACAGGGTGGTCTGTATAGACAGGTGGATGTATCACACAGCTGATAACAGGGTTGTCTAGAGTGGTCGCTATAGACAGGGTGGTCTGTATAGACAGGTGTATGTATCACACTGCTGATAACAGGGTTGCCTAAAGTGACCGCTATAGACCGGGTGGTCTGTATATACAGGTGGATGTAGCACACTGATGATAACAGGGTTGCCTAAAGTGACCGCTATAGACAGGGTGGTCTGTATAGACAGGTGGATGTATCACACAGCTGATAACAGGGTTGTCTAGAGTGGCCGCTATAGACAGGTGTATGTATCACACAGCTGATAACAGGATTATCTAGAATGGCCGCTATATACAGGGTGGTCTGTATAGACAGGTGAATGTAACACACTGCTGATAACAGGGTTGTCTAGAGTGGTCGCTATAGACAGGGTGGTCTGTATAGACAGGTGTATGTATCACACTGCTGATAACAGGGTTGCCTAAAGTGACCGCTATAGACAGGGTGGTCTGTATAGACAGGTGAATGTAACACACTGATGATAACAGGGTTACCTAAAGTGACCGCTATAGACAGGGTGGTCTGTATAGACAGGTGGATGTAGCATACTGCTGATAACAGGGGTGTCTAGAGTGGCCGCTATAGACAGGGTGGTCTGTATAGACAGGTGGATGTAACACACTGCTGATAACAGGGTTGTCTAGAATGGCCGCTATAGACAGGTGTATGTATCACACAGCTGATAACAGGGTTGTCTAGAGGGGGGCAGGGAGGCCACGTGTTCGCCGGCAGCCAATGGGCGAGCATTCTATCCGTGAACTTCAGACAGTGAGCTTCAGACAGTGAACTTCAGACAGTGAACTTCAGACAGACAGAATAAGGCAATTATATAAGTAGATACTAGCCGAATGACCCGGGCAACGCCCGGATTTTACCCGATTAAATGTTTTTATTCAAATACTATTCGTTACAATTATAAATTAGCGCCGTGGATGTCACTCTTGTGAAACGTCCCGCTCCAAACTTTGTGTCTGAGAAGCGATATTTTTATAGAGAGATGATCTGGCTTTGTGTCTTCTGCTCGAATGAATGTTTTTCTGTTAGAATATTGTTCCTGCATACTAAAAATGAACTGGCTTCACCCGTGGTCTCTGCTTTTTGGAATTTTTCCCGATATAATTTTACATCTGATGATCAAACATGTAACAGTAATATTTTCGTCATCATTTTCTGACTAAAAAACAACTATTTTTGCCCAGAACCTGGCAATTTCAAATTTTCTTGGCTAAAAATCCGTTAAATATCTCTTCCAGATTTTTCTCTATGTCCTGTTTGTTGTGTTCTCTACCTAACAAAAATAGCACTTGACGAACACTATAAGGTATAAACCATTTATTTCTATAAAAAAGATACTTTCACTTTATTCTTACACTCTATATACATCCAATTATTTTACATATTTAATTTTCTATCAAAAAATTAATACATATCTACATATATGCTGTATTTTTACTTTAAGAATAAAATGTGCATATGGAATCATTACAGCACCCGCCACCGAAGATCCATCATCACTCCTGAGATGATTTTATTTCCACGGTGGTTCCCTTTGTCCCGATGTTGAAAGGCTGGACATTGGATATGTGAGCGGTTCTGGTCTGACGATTATGGAAATAGTATTCTATGTACTTAACCAGACCGTCCATTTCAGTTGCACGACAGACTTCATGTGGTCCAGTCTGGTGCCTTTCTTTTCCTTTCCTTTGATGACGTACCAGCACATAATCCCCAACTTTTAGATGAGGTGGTGATCTTCTTTGTTTTCTATTATAGTAAAATTTGTTTTTTTTGTCGATATTGGTGTTGTCCTTCTTCGTCTCTCTCCTTTTCTTCAAGTTGGCAACTTATACCAAGCTCATCATCAGCTGGTAAGCGTGGAGATTGTTTTGTATATTTAAATATAGGCGAGCAACCCAGATAAGAATTGTAGGAGCGGTTATGATACCGAATTGCTCCCTCTAGACAGGACTTCCATCCTCCTTTGAAATGAGGGTAACAGGCGAGAAAGGTCTTTATTTCTCTTATGGTTCTTTGCGCCAGACCATTTACATTCCAAATATGCGCTGAAATGTTTAACTGCTTTCAACACAAGCAAGACATTCCTTTTCGGTAACAGAATAATTCTGTTCCGCTCTTGTAAACGTATATGAATAATAACTTATTACTCGTAATTGTTGGTTTTTCTTTTCGGTAATATCTCGTTGGTATAATACTGCTCCCGTTGCATAGTAAGAAGCGTCGGTAGACAGCTCGTATTGAAGGGAACCATCGGGAATCCTTAAACTCGGGACTCCTCACATTCTTCTGTCCATGTAAAAATGGAGTATTTTCTTTTCAAGGCATCCAATGGTCTTATTATCATAGCATAATTCGGTATATATGGCCTGAAATGCCCAGTTAAGCCCGTGAAACATTGTAGGGATTTCAAATTGTAAGGCCTCCTCATATTCTTCACCTTTTCAATCACCTGATCCCTCATGTGTTTGAAATTGCCATTTATTATTCTTCCTAGTAACTCCACTTGAGGAACGCAAAACTGACATTTCCCCAGGTTAATGGTCATATCAAATTTGGCCAGTCTAGTGAGAATCTTGTAGGATAGGGCTGCACATTCTTCTTTAGTGGGTGCACCACAACAGATGTCATCAATATAGACAACTACTCTTTGATCTAGCAGATCCCCCAATATTTCAGTCATTATGCGTTGGAATTTGGGAGAAGAATTTTTCCAACCAAACGGTAACCTCGTGAATTCGTACAGACCTTCTTGTGTTACAAACGCAGAAATTTTCTGGATTCTCTAGTTAGTCCTATTCGCCAAAATCCGTCTCGTAAATAATTTTTTGTAAAATAATGGCAACCCTCAAATCGGTCTATAATCCTATCAATGCTGGGAAAGGGATCCAAATGAGTTTCCTGATTGAGCCTTCGATAGTCCTGACAGAGTCTAAAGGAAGAATCCTTTTTTGGAACAAGTACGCATGGTGATGCAAACTCTGAGGTAGATGGAACAATGATTCCCCGGTCAAGCATTTCTTTAATTTTATTAGATATCCATTTTCTTTTGTATTCAGACGTTGAATATGGTTTAGACCGAATAACATTGCAATCAGGTTTCAACAAAAAGTCCACCTCAAATTTTTGGACCCTAATCCGAGAAAATCCACAAAGACTTGGGAAGTTTTCCTGAACATAATTAATCGTAAATGCATATTCATTAGCATTCAAGGCCAAACATTTGATGTTATCAGAATGAAAATCCCATTGGATTGTGAAATTTTTCATGGTTGGCTTTCCTTGCAGAATCTCGAAAGGCATCTCTTCAAGAATTACTGCAGTTCCTCGATTCTACGATTATCTGCTTCAAGCTCAAGGTCAATACATTCAGATGCAAAAATGCTATTATGATTTATAGTTGTTAATTTTGTCTTTGCCGGATAACTTTTCCAGCCATACTTTTCTTAATTCCATAGTGGTGGAGAATGGTATCACAGCCAAACGTTGTTGCATTTCTTCTGGTAGGCCGTGCAAGATGCCAGTTACCAAGATTCTCTCTTAAACTCCCGGCAAGCCCAGCTGAAGTAGCCTCAGTTTTTTATAAAAAATAGTCCACATAGGAGCCACTGCGATATTGCCATTTAACAGCTTTATCAAATCTGGAGATGGGATCCTCGCGAAACGCCTCAATGAAATCATTCTTCCATTCCTCCCAATCTCCATCTGCTACTTTTTTATCTTGGCAGTCATACCAAAGCAAGGCGGTATCTTCTAACAATGCACGCATTCCTATTACTTTAGTTTGAGAAGATTTCCAGTTATTATTCTGGCAGATAATTTCGTAGTTTTGGATCCAAATCAACGGATCAACATTATTTCCATTAAACCTTTCAACTTCCATTTTAGCCATCCTCTCCTGTCCCGTGGCCAGATGCAGCTCTACAAGTTTATTAAGCAACTGCTGTTGGTTATTTAGTACAGTAACGAGTGCAGCGACGTTGGGCTCAACTTGAGAACTCCCCGGAGCTATGTCTGGCTTCTCATCCTTAAGTAGATTTTCTTTACTTGGATCAGTTTCTGTTTGATCTTTGCTGTCACTTTTCCCTCCGTCCACAATTCCAAGTTCCTCCTTCAGTGCTTTCTTGGTTCCGCTTCTAAGAGAATATCCTGTCGGCTGCGCTATGTTGTTGTGTTCTCTACCTAACAAAAATAGCACTTGACGAACGCTATAAGGTATAAACCATTTATTTATATAAAAAAAGATACTTTCACTCTCCTCTTACACCCTATATACATCCAATCATTTTACATATTTAATTTTATATAAGAAAATTAATACATATCTACATATATGCTACATTTTTTTCTTTAAGAATAAAATTTGCATATGGAATCATTACACTGTTAAAACACGTTTTACATGAACATTAGGTCAGCTGATATTACCTCCCATCTTCACCGCTAGAGGCGCTGCTTGCGAGCGAAAGGGCAAATTTGCAACGCAATTTGCAAATAACTCAAAGAATATTCGGGATAGAGACCTGAAAATTTCACTATAAGTTTTTCCAGATTCTACTTTATATACTGTTAAAATTTCAGTCAGATTAGTTATGTATTGTGGACGTGTATAGCCGACATAGGAACAAACACACATACAAACATACATACACTGACTTTTATATATATAGGGATTTACAAATTCATATAGATATACGACATTATTTACTGTCTGATATCCAGCTCTAAAGGAGAGTGGGCATTCCAGCATAAGGTATTTCGAGTCCTGGATTTCTTTTCCACAGTGATAGAGTCCACAACCGCTCCAAATGTTGCTAAAATCCCTTAAAATTTCCGTGGTTAGTTATAAAGTGTGTATTATGAAAGTTAAAGAAATAAAAATTAAAAAGGATAATGAATATAATAAGATATAATCTATATATATATAAAATTGAATGTCTGTCTGTCTGTGTGTACTCTATCGATTCAAAAACCATACATCCAATCGCCGTGAAAATTTGGGATATTATTAGGTATATCCCCGGGAAGGGTTTTGAAAAATAATTTCTTGAATATCTTGAATATCCTTTGAGTTATTTGCAGATTTGTAGATTTAACTCGCAAGAAGCGCCACCATTGCGACGATGATAACACGTTTTTTTATCTATAAGTTTTATTATCAATAAGTTTATTATCTTAAAGATTATTTATCAAAAGTAAGATTATCTCAGGATGACACGGCAATTTATTTGAGACAAGAATAATGATACAATTCCAAGACGAAGATACTATTCCTTTAACTTCCAATTACCGAGGGAACCAATTAATATTGATTTTATTCAACTTATCGAGTATATTTCAAGGGACCGGGAAAAAATGTTCACTAGATAAAACGATGATTTTGTAATGTAGAAAATTAGGAAAGACAAAATTCAGGATGACACGGCACACAGGGACCGGGAAAAAATGTTCATTTTATCGAGAGATTCAAATTTACGAGTTTCAAATTATCAAAATATATCTTTTTTTTTTAAATAGGTTTATAGAGAATTGTTTTAACAAATGTTCGATAGACAAACCTTTACTCGGGTAAAACCCCGGGCGAAGCCGGGTACATCCGCTAGTATTTTATATAATATTAATTATGGTTTATTCAGAATGTGAGGCAAGCTCATGAGTTGGAAAATCCTATTCTAAATTAAAAACACATATGCAAACCAATTTATTTATTCATGTTTTACTGTGTTACCCTATTATAGGATTTCATTTATATTCAAAAGCCCAAAGCCAGAGCTTGTAATTCCAACAAATATTTTGATTAAATTTATTAATCAATATGCAATGCCTAGACATGATTATGAAAACCCGCAGCTGGGTTTGCCTTTAAAACTCTCTGTTGAAACCTAATATATCATTCCTAGGAACTCTCTTCAAGCTACAGGATGAAATTCTACCTCGCTCTTGTTGTACTGGCTCTAGCTGGATGCTGGGAGCTGGCAGGTGAGTGGAATATTGTCGACGTTGTGGTTTCTTTTTTTGAAATTATTTGCCCATCTTCTGGACATATTGATACATTCCAAATGATTTCATATTTAATGTTTTTGTTTTTTTTGTTTTGTGGATATAATACAAAAAATATTTTATAATTTATTTATCAATTTTTATATAATATATTGTATATTCTTTCTGTGTGTAATATGGATGCGAAAGTCAAGGATAGTTTTATAAGTCGAAATATAAGTATTTAGGACACAAAATATATATATAAACTTATAGAGTCGATAGTAATTGAATTGATATAAAATAGGCACTATGTGAAACCTCTTAACAATATAAAATAATCGAAATTTTTAAACTCCTCAACTTGAATTATCTGAATTTATGTTTTAAAAATAGACCACTACCACTACAGTTAGTTCTGTAGAGATAATAGAGCCAATATATTTATTTGTTACAAATTTGAGTTTTTATTCTCCTGATGCATAGACAAGAAAATTCAATAAAGAACCTTTAGCATTTCCAAATACAGTTGTTCATGAGAGATCCTGGGAGATCTGAATTGACTCCGCTAAATTGAATTGGTTATCTTTTAGTTATTTGAAAATTTTTTGTGTAAATTAGGGATTTATTGATTAAGTTTGAATATACTTCAAATAGCCTATATTATTGAAAGCATCTCTATCTATACACCTACTGCTAATATTAGGATTTTTTAATTAGTACTTTTTAGATGGAAAAAGAGTGAAAGTTGTCGTCTCTTTATTATTGTTTCTGCTCGAGTGAATGTTCGCTGAATGAAAGAAACTTGAAAAAGAAACTTGTTTCTGCCCATGAAACATATGATGAAAAATATCATCATCATAGGTTTATATGCCTAAAAAAGTATTTAGTTCAGTATCTGGTTGATTTGTAATTATTTTATTTTATTTTTGTTACAAAACTCCTTCTCCGGACAACTCTATATCCTGTTGAAATATCAGCCATATTGGTTAAATATTTAGTAAACTTATGAAGAATAAATAAATAAAAATACCTAAGTTTACATTTATATATATAAAATATAGAGATTTATTTATTTGTGCTTCACCAATTTTCTCCATATTTTTCTAATTCGACTGGAAATTCAACATGACATAGATTTATGTCTGAAAAGTTATTTTTCACTTTTTATAAGGGAAACCTAACCTAATAAACCCTGACGAAAAGGGGGAAATATATATAATTGCACAACGAATGATGATAAAATAAATATTTTATATACATACCCAGGTAAAATACACTCGCTAGAAAACCCGGGGAACGCCCAGGTAATCCGACCAGTATTACATATTCTTACAAGTTTCTGTATGAATCGTTCATTTATAGCAACACTATAAGAGTCTTGGAATTGCCCTACGAGGTGTGTTCAAAAGGTATCGCGACTTTTGTGTTTTTTCAAAATATATTTATTTATTCATGAATATCTATTTTGTCCCCTTAAAAGTAATCCCCATGATATATTATACACTTGTGCCAACGGTTTTTCCAATCTTCGAAGCACTTCAAAAACTCATTTTTTATCTTTTTCAGCTCCTCCTTCGATGCCGTCTTTATCTCGTCAAGCTTAGCGTAACGTCGTCCTTTCATGGGCCTCTTCAGTTTAGGGAACAAGAAAAAGGCACAGGGGGCCAGTTCTGGGGAATACGGTGGCTGCGGCATCATTAGTGTGTTGTTTTTGGCCAAAAAGTTGCGCACAAGCAACGATGTGTGAGCAGGGGCGTTATCGTGGTGCAAAAGCCAATTTTTGTTCTTCCACAAATCCGGGCGTCCCTGGCGGATTGCTTCGCGCAAATTGCGCATAACTTGCAGGTAATATTCCTTATTGACCGTTCTACCCTGTGGCAAGAACTCATGATGCACCACGCCCCTGCAATCGAAGAAAACTGTCAGCAAAACTTTCACATTCGACCGAACTTGGCGCGCTTTTTTCGGTCTTGGTTCGTGCGGCAGCTTCCATTGAGATGATTGAGCTTTGGTTTCCACGTCATAACCATAAACCCACGCTTCGTCACCAGTTATGACCCTCTGGAGCAAATTTGGATCGTCGCGGACAGAGTCCAACATCTCATTAGCAATGTTCATGCGATGCTGTTTTTGGTCGCAATTGAGCAATTTTGGTACGAATTTCGCGGCGACCCGTCTCATGCCCAAATCATTGATAAAAATCGAATGGCACGAGCCAATCGATATTTTTAGGTCCTCAGCAACTTCTCTAACCCTAATTCGACGATTGGACAATATCATTTTCTCCACTTCATTATTTTTTCGTCTGTTGTTGAAGTGCTCGGGCGTCCGGAACGCTCTTCGTCGTTCACATCTTCTCGGCCTTCTGAGAATATTTTGTATCACCGATAAACGTTGCTTCGGTCCAAGGTAGCTTCTCCGTATGCCACAGTCAACATTCGGAATGCATCCGCGCACTTAATTTCGTTTTTCACACAAAATTTGATACAGGTTCTTTGATTCATTTTTTTTTTATAGGTAAAAATCGAAGACGATCCAAAACACCCGCAAGCAAAGCAGCTGTCAACAATTAAGTGAACATTCAAAATGGCCGAGTTTGTCGGCATAAGTGAGAGACATGAGTACCAACATAAAGCCACAAAAAAGATCGAAATTCGAATATACGTAACCCGCGAAAATTCTAATAATAAATTGCAATAGACTAATCAAGATATTTAATTTTGTGTGTGATTAAAGTGTTCAACATGCACACACATTGCTGTCTCTATGTTTGAAATTATCTTTGAAAATTATTTCATAATTTATTTTTTGATAATGGAATTCACTTCTTCCTGATCGACAACTTTGTAGAGCTTCCTTCCGCCGCGCTCTTTGCTTCCTCGTAGACCGCCCCGTAGGATGGCTGTCTTCCGCCGCGCCCGCTGCTCCGCTTCCTCGTAGCCGCCCCGTGGAAGGGTTCTCTTCCGCCGCGCCTGCTGCTCCGCTTCCTCGTAGTCCGCCACGTAGGATGGCTGTCTTCCGCCGCGCCCGCTGCTCCGCTTCCTCGTAGACCGCCCCGTAGGATGGCTGTCTTCCAACGCGCCCGCTGCTCCGCTTCCTCGTAGACCGCCCCGTAGGAGGGTTCGTTTTCTGCCGCGCCCGCTGCTCCGCTTCCTCGTAGACCGCCCCGTAGGACGGTTCTCTTCCGCCGCGCCCGCTGCTCCGCTTCCTTGTAGACCGCCTCGTAGGAGGGTTCTCTTCCGCCTCTCCCGCTGCTCCGCTTCCTTGTAGACCGCCCCGTAGGAGGGTTCACTTCACCGTGCCCGCTGCTCGCTTCCTTGTAGACCGCCCCGTAGGAGGGCTTCCTTCCGCCGCGCCCGCTGCTCCGCTTCCTTGTTGGCCTCCCCGTAGGATGGTTCTCTACACCGTGCCCGCTGCTCCGCTTCTTTGTAGACCGCCCCGTAGGAGGGCTTCCTTCCGCCGTGCCCGCTGCTCCACTTCCTCGTAGACCGCCCCGTAGGAGGGTTCTCTTCCGCCGCGCACGCTGCTCCGCTTCCTCGTAGACCGCCCCGTAGGACGGTTTACTTCCGCCGCGCCCGCTGCTCCGCTTCCTTGTAGCCGCCCCGGAGGAGGGTTCTTTTCCGCCTCTCCCGCTGCTCCGCTTCCTCGTAGACCGCCCCGTAGGAGGATTCACTTCACCGTGCCCGCTGCTCCGCTTCCTTGTAGACCGCCCCGTAGGAGGGCTTCCTTCCGCCGCGCCCGCTGCTCCGCTTCCTTGTTGGCCGCCCCGTAGGATGGTTCTCTTCACCGTGCCCGTTGCTCCGCTTCCTTGTAGACCGCCCCGTAGGAGGGCTTCCTTCCGCCGTGCCCGCTGCTCCACTTCCTCGTAGACCGCCCCGTAGGAGAATTCTCTTCCGCCGCGCCCGCTGCTCCGCTTCCTCGTAGACCGCCCCGTAGGACGGTTCACTTCCGCCGCGCCCGCTGCTCCGCTTCCTTGTAGACCGCCCCGTAGGAGGGCTTCCTTCCGCCGCGTCCGCTGCTCTGTTTCCTTGTTGGCCGCCCCGTAGGATGGTTCTCTTCACCGTGCCCGCTGCTCCGCTTCCTTGTAGACCGCCCCGTAGGAGGGCTTCCTTCCGCCGTGCCCGCTGCTCCACTTCTTCGTAGACCGCCCCGTAGGAGGGTTCTCTTCCGCCCGCCTCGCTGCTCCGCTTCTTTGTAGCCGCCCAGTAGGAGGGTTCTCTTCCGCCTCTTCCGCTGCTCCGCTTCCTCGTAGACCACCCCGTAGGAGGGCTTCCTTCCGCCGTGCCCGCTGCTCCGCTTCCTTGTAGACCGCCTTGTAGGAGGGCATCCTTTCGCCGTTCCCGCTACTCCGCTTCCTTCTAGACCGCCCCGTAAGAGGGCTTCCTTCTGCCGCGCTCGCTGCTCCGCTTCCTTGTAGACGCCCCGTAGTAGGGCTCTCTTCCGCTGCGCCCGCTTCTTCGCCCCCTTGTAGACCGCCCCGTAGGAAAGCTCTTTTACGCCGCGCCCGCTGCTCCGCTTCCTTCTAGACCGCCCCGTAAGAGGGCTTCCTTCCGCCGTGCCCGCTGCTCCGCTTCCTTGTAGACCGCCCCGTAGGAGTGTTCTCTTCCGCCGCGCTCGCTGCTCCGCTTCCTTGTAGACGCCCCGTAGTAGGGCTCTCTTCCGCTGCGCCCGCTGCTTCGCCCCCTTGTAGACCGCCCCGTAGGAAAGCTTTCTTAAGCCGCGCCCGCTGCTCCGCTTCCATGACGGACAACTTTATTGAAGAATAACTGTCCTTGAGGTTTTTCCGATTTTTGATTTTGACCAGGGCTTCTTTAGAGGTTACAGTTAAAAAAATTTATTGTCCTCATGATGGACTGCTCCATTTTCTTAATGACCAACCTCTTGATTTTATCGTGTTTGAAACTTTCTGGACAACTAATGCCTTGACAACTCTTTCTAATTGTTAGATTTTTAATATCCAGTTCACGGTTTCAACAATGGCCTTTTTATTTTACTCAATTTTTCTCTCTTGACAGAACATCCTTATGACGCCTTTTCTGAACCGGGAAAACAGCAATGATCTAGGTTAACAATATAAGACATGTGCTAGTGAAAATATATAAAAAATAATACAATCATCCTACATTTCTTCACACTTAACATCAAAACTTTGTCAATGCACAAACACAAGTGTCAAACTTTGAAACATTTAGAGTTTCTTCCAATATTTATTTTATTCCGTTCTATCTGCGTAGTTAATGCTCTATATCGTTATTTTAAATATATATTTTTCTAGTGAAATATATTTGAATATACAATATTATTTTATATCTATCATGAATATAAATTGTATACAGCCCTAAAATGTAGATATATTGTACCAACTTGTGCGTGTGTGGTAATCATATAATCACAAATAGGATAATAAAGTTTTATTGAGAGTCTGCCGCACCCAAGACAGGACGAGGTCCAATTACAGAAGTCGTTAGTTTGTTTTATTTCCACACCCCTCTGACAAACGGCGGACAGTAGTAGATTATATTTTTCTCTCTTGTAGATCAGACCCTATTGAACCTTGTCTGCGTCTTTGGCGCTGGCCTCTCTTCTAAGTGACATCCAACCTGTCTCGACCTTTAGTGTTACCCATTGACGCCTGAAACCACCCATGACTGCATATGACCTGCCTACCTCATACATATTTTTGATATTTTTGACACATACGAGTTATATTATTAACCTATATAATTGATATTATCTAATTAATATCAAATTCACTCTGTTGAGTCCCTGGTAGGAGTTATATAAATTATATCTCTTCACTATCCGAATAACCCGGGAAACGCCCGGGTTTTACCCGATAGCATTTCTCATTAAGTGAGTATGTATAGATTTTTTTTCTTCATTTGAATACAATCCATTAAAAAATAAATTATGTCCCGTCTTCACCCGGTATCTCCCAAATGAATGTTTGCCCTACGAATATTGCTTGAAATTCGACCCATTGAAATATAATACAAACAAAAAAATTACGACAAGCATTGTAAAAATTAGTAATACAATTCAGATTTTGACAAATAAAATAAATAATTGTTATATATATATATATATGTCATAATTTGTATATAATTGTATGCACCCCCGACCCACTATGCATGTACAATGTATGATTTTCAAAGATTTAATAAAGAATAAGGTAACTGGAGGAAAGAAAGTGGCAACAAGACATAGGAAGCAGGCTAAAAGCGGGCACAAGTATAAATAACTTGTACAGTCAATACTTCCTGGCAAGCCCAACGTATCTGGTATCCGCAGAAGTTATATTCGTAGAGAGACGCCCAATATTTCCGGACAGGACCGGACGTATTTGATAACGCGGAAGTAAATAGAGTCGAACACACCCGATACTTCCTGACCAGGCCGGGCGTAACTAACACCAAAGAAAGCCGCCGGTCCAATTAGAAAGTCTCCCCTAAATAGGTCAACCAATAGAAAAACGGGCACGTTCCATCCTTCGACCAATGGGAAAGAAGACGACTCTTGGTGTTAAATCGAAAGGCAAGAATTGTCAGTAGTGATTTCGCTTCCAACAAGGTGACATCTGCTCTAGACCTCTCTCCCTCTGCTCATCCCGTAGCTAAGTACAATCACCACCATGTGATCAGATAATTAACAATCAAAACCCGCTCCGCTCTTCTCAAGCTTTCTTTCCTCCAACCCAGTTGCCTTTTATTTTCAAACCCCATCACGTGTCCTGATTATTCCTAACTGTATGCTTCACTTGCCACTCAACGACTGCGTTTCAACCAATCCTCACCATTCAAATCGAACAACAAGAAATTTCGCAACGATATTGTCACAGAACGGTTAAGTCGACAGGATAAAGATATTATGGAGCTTAATCAGGATCCCATAGGCGTAAAGTCGGACGGCCCGACGGAAACAACGGAAAGAAGGCAAGAAGTAAGAGAGACGGGCGAGACAACTGCGCCCCTAGCGGACGCCGTCACCCAGCTATCGGCGCTCCTGACCCGAGTAAAGATTTCTGAAGGAGCTGAGGCGACAATCCCGCCTTTCGATGGCACATACAACGCGATCCAGTTTTTCCAGACGTTCGACCGAAAAATGGAAGGCGCCTCCATGGGAGAACAAGAGAAATTACTCCGCCTGCCAAACTATCTGGTGCGACAACCCCTGGAGCTCTTCAGGAAACTTCGGATGGCCGACCGGAGCTATTTCCAGGTGAGGCAAACCCTCCTAGATCTCTATCCTGAGTCAAGCGAAGCGTCCTTTGCGAAATATTTCGCCATGAAGCTTACTGGGCAAGCCAACCTAGAGACCTACTACCGGGAGAAAACCGCCATGGGATTGCAACTAGGACTTCCACAGGAGGTGATTCTCGAGACACTGACAGAAGGACTGCCATTCAACGACCAGCGCCTAGTCCGCGTAGTGCCTCCCGAGAACCTAGGAGAGTGGTTCCGACTGGTACAGCGGATCCACGGGCCCAGTGTACCGACAACGCGACTCAGAGAAGATCAACCACCCACAATGTAGGGTCCGTATCACAGCACACCCCGACGCCCAGGTGCATGGAATGCACCTCTTCCGCCGTCCAACTGCAAGTTCTGCGGCGCGAGGCACTAGCACAGCGAATGCCAACATCGAGCAGTCCCGAGCCCCAAGCCAACCAACTCAAGCCAAGACGTCCCAGCCGAGCAGCCCTTTCGAGACTAAGGTAGGCACCCCCCCCCCCTATGGCGTCAAGAATTGACTTTGAACTCTTATCTAACCCTACCTACCCCTTTAACCATGTATCTAAACATGTACCAAATGAATGCAAGCACGGGCTAGACCAAAACCTGTCCCAAAGGGCTCGTACAGCACACAAAGCTTTCACACATGGAAACCCTTGCCTGCATTCATTGCCCAAACCCCAAATATTTACATGCCACCATTCTAATCTCACACCACGCAACTTTTCATGCCCACAACATATAAAGCCACCACGACTTCAACCTACAATTCCAATAATGCCCAAAAAAGTGTCCGTACACCGACACAGCTCACCCACTTACCACACAAAATCCACACATGACCCTACGACGCCACGCCATAACCACGCAAATGTACCTCACAACATACACGCACCCATACGTCACCACACAACAAACACGCACAACCCGCACAACAAACGCAACACGCGCGCCAAAAGACAACAACAACCAACAAGCGCATGCACAACCGTTAAGAATAATACAATCATCCCGTCTACACAAAACATAGAAAAAATTCACGCCACCAAACAACCACACAATCGAAAAACATTGCGATCTTTCCTAAAAGCTGTGAACGCCTATAAAGAGTTCATTCCGGACCACGCCCGCTTGCGGACGCCACTTGTCAACCTTCTAAAAAAGGATGTAATGTGGGTCTGGAGTGACGAATGCCAGAAAGCGTTCACTAACCTGAAAGAAAGCCTTACCACACACCCCACATTATACCTTTACCAAGAAGGTCTGCCATGCCAGGTGCACTGTAACACCTCAACATTCGGCATTGCAGGCATTCTTAAACAAGTCTACCCTGATGGGAAGACATACCCAGTTCAACATTTCAGCCGCTCTCTGCGTGGTCACGAGCGAAATTATTCAGACTTGGAACTACAATGCCTAGCCATTGTGGAAAGTGTGGATAACTTCCGCGCCTGTCTAATGGGCAGAAAGTTTACAATACTTTCTGACCATCCTGCATTGCAGTGGTTGAAAGAGATCAAAGCCCCGTCAGGCAGATTGTTTCGATGGAGGTTAAGACTGTCAAGATACGAATATGAGGTCCGTAGCATAAATGGAGTACAACAATATGAAACGGGCGTTGTAACTCGTATCCCATTTTGTGGCTTTCTAGATGCGCCACTCATAAAGAGCCAACAGTCTTCTCCACCGGGAAAATCTCGCGTGACTATGGATCACAATGAACTGCGCACCGTCTCCCGAAAAGGAGTACTTAAAACTATAGTCCCAAGTTCACTTACAACCAGACTTCTTAAGTCCGTACACACACAACACCACCACCCAAACATCTCCAAGATGACGAGACTCATCTCGTCACAATATTATTGGCAGAACATGACACAAGACATCGCAAAACAGGTAAAAACCTGCCCCACCTGCCGATTCGCTAGAAGAATCGATGAATACAACCAACCTTCACGTAAAAATACCGACACAGGCCCCAAAGCAAAACAAAATTCGTACATAAAGCACAGCGTACACACAACACAAACAATGCCAAAATTACACCACCCACGTCAGAGAAACGATCACACATCTCAACCTAAATCAATTACCACCGACATATCGCTAATAAAACCATTAACGATCAAACAGGAGAACTGCGAACCTACCAATCATTTAAATTCTACAATTAATAAGATTCGAACAAATATTTCAGAGTCCCCATTTACAAAATTATGGAAGAACATGGGGCAATACCCTATCTTTCATCTGATTTTCATCCTTTGTTTGTTAGTTCTACCATACAAATGTATCCCAATTTTATTCATTAATTATTTGTTTATCTATACCATGCCCGCTCATAAAATTTTCGAACTACAAGAGGCAGTTTTTAATTTTGGACAAGCAATTTTTCATTGTGGACAAGCATTTATAAAACTTCTCATAATTTTAGGAACCATTTTTGCAGAAAATCTAAATAAACTCCGAAGAGATAGAAGTAACTGAAAGATGACCAACCAATGTCGCAGAAGTCACACTCCAAAAACAAGATGCAAATAGCACACAAAATCAATTAGGCGGACAGGAAACGTAGTTCCCCCACTTCCGGATCCAATTACGTGCAAATAGAGAGGAAGTCTTGCTGCCCCCACGTTCCATGTCCGGTTTCTAATTACCATCCCTCGACCAGCAGCTAAATTGAGGTCAACTGGGAACCTCTCTATGCCACCGATTTTGGATTCCAATTCAAGCCTGCGCATCGACTTTTACAATGTCAATCAAATCGACTGTCATTCGAAAATCAAACAAGGTACACGCACACACATTTCTTACACAACAGACTTCTAACATTTTCCACAACACACACAAAGACAAAAATTTATAGGGCATAATTGAGCAATTAAAACATTTATAGGGCATGTAGATATACAAAAGGGTTCAAACCAATACACCTTATTTTTCATATTAATCATTTTCATTATTTTCTCTCAATTAAAATTTAAATATATAATCAATTTATCAATTTATTCAACTTATTATCACTTTTAATCATTAATTATCTTTTTTTTTTACCAATTAGTTTATATTATCATAATTTCAAATCAACGAGAACTCATTGGTTTTCTTTTAAAATTGGATATTATATTTTATTTTGATTTACAAAAACATTCTTTTTTTTATTTCTTTTTTCCACCATGCAACAAAACATTTTTCCTTTTTCTCACCATGCAACCAAACATTTACTTTGATGTCTTCCAACTTTTATATTATTTTTTGATTTCTTCCAACTTTTTATTTTACTTTGATTTCTTCAAAACACCTTATGAAATTTCCTCGTTTTCTTTTCCCAAAATTCGAGCAAAAATTAGTTAGGCATTTTTCCTTTTTTTTTTTCACCATGCATCAAGCATTCACTTTGATTTCTTCCAACTTTTATTTTTATTTTTATTTTTGATTTCTCAAAAGACCTTATGAAATTTCCTCGATTTCTTTTCCCAAAATTCGAGCAAAAATTAGTTAGGCATTTTTCTTTTTTTCACCATGCAACAAAGCATTTTTTTCCCACCATGCAACCAAGCATTTACTTTGATTTCGTCCAACTTTTTATTTTTATATTATTTTTGATTTCTCAAAAGCCCTAATAGAACTCCCTCGATTTTTTTTCCAATTTCGAGTAGAAATTAGTTAGGCGCATTTTCTTTTCTTTTTAATCCACTATGTACCATAGCATTCATTTTGATTTCTTACAATTAAAAATTTTTTTGATTTCTATTAATTATACTCAACCTATATCATCAACACCATTCTAATTTACTTCTTATATCGCCACCAATGCTTGTATATAGACTCTCAATACCCACAACTAATTTTCCCACAAAATTATTTTTTACTTTACAGAATTCTCTCAGGCTAACCCCTTCTTGAATTCTTCACATGTAGGGGGCGCATCTGTCATAATTTGTGTATAATTGTATGCACCCCCGACCCACTATGCATGTACAATGTATGATTTTCAAAGATTTAATAAAGAATAAGGTAACTGGAGGAAAGAAAGTGGCAACAAGACATAGGAAGCAGGCTAAAAGCGGGCACAAGTATAAATAACTTGTACAGTCAATACTTCCTGGCAAGCCCGGACGTATCTGGTATCCGCAGAAGTTATATTCGTAGAGAGACGCCCAATATTTCCGGACAGGACCGGACGTATTTGATAACGCGGAAGTAAATAGAGTCGAACACACCCGATACTTCCTGACCAGGCCGGGCGTAACTAACACCAAAGAAAGCCGCCGGTCCAATTAGAAAGTCTCCCCTAAATAGGTCAACCAATAGAAAAACGGGCACGTTCCATCCTTCGACCAATGGGAAAGAAGACGACTCTTGGTGTTAAATCGAAAGGCAAGAATTGTCAGTAGTGATTTCGCTTCCAACAAGGTGACATCTGCTCTAGACCTCTCTCCCTCTGCTCATCCCGTAGCTAAGTACAATCACCACCATGTGATCAGATAATTAACAATCAAAACCCGCTCCGCTCTTCTCAAGCTTTCTTTCCTCCAACCCAGTTGCCTTTTATTTTCAAACCCCATCACGTGTCCTGATTATTCCTAACTGTATGCTTCACTTGCCACTCAACGACTGCGTTTCAACCAATCCTCACCATTCAAATCGAACAACAAGAAATTTCGCAACGATATTGTCACATATATATATATATGTTGTAAATAATTTTTTGGGTAATATTATATTCTACGCAATTTGTATATTTTTATTAATCTTTTAATTATTTATTTTCATAGATGAACTCTGTGACGCCGAGAACACCAGACGGCGCGGAAGTAAATCTAAATAGCATATATAGTTAGTTTTTTTTTTTTGTGTGAGTTGGTCAGTATGTAAATATTACTATCATTTTTTTTTTAAGTTTTGTTCTTTTCTCTTTTACTTTCTTCTGAGGTGCTCTACCTATTCAAGAGGCCTCAAGATACTATTAATAATTGTTTTGCTTAAAAACTGTGACGACTGTTGGTACAAAAATACCAATACTTCAATTTATCTTAAAAATATATAAGATAAGCCGACAGGATTGTCTGAAACTTGTGACAAAATGGCAAAAACGAAAAAAGAAAAAGATGCTGAATTTACATACCAAGCGATGCCAACGTTTGTGAAATATAATAATAGTCTAAATATCAAAACGTGGATCACCAATTTTGAAAGAAAGAGTGACTCCTACGGATTGGATCACGGTTGGAAGGTGCTGCACCTATCAGACTACCTACAGGACGAGGCGTTGACCTACTATTTCGAAAGCCTCTGCGAAATCGAAGACTGGGGTAAATTAAAAGAAAGCCTAATAATCAGGTTCCAGAAGGTCAAATTGACGCCCTTGGTGGAAATGATGAGGATCACCCAAGAGGAACAGGAAACAGTCACTGAATACTTCCACAGAAAAATGCAGCTGATAAACAATGTTGAGCTGAACCTCACCTCCATAGTGGAGCTATTAAATGAGGGAGTAAAAACAAAATACAAGCCCTACCTGGCTACAGTAGACGCAGTGCAGCCCTCGGAGTGGCTAACCATGGCCATAAAGGTGGAAAATAGCTTAACGGGATCTGGAACGCCGGTGGAAAAGGGCCGTCTCCAGACTTTGAACCCAGCGCTTCACCCATCGCCTAGACCTGCCGGATATTATGGTAACTCGCAAGTGCAGAGGCCACCAATGCCTTGCCGAATTTGCGAACGTCTGGGATTGGAGCTTCAATGGCACTACCACTCGGTGTGCCCATACCGCAACCCAACAGCCTCCAAATCCTTCCCTCCACCCACTCCCCGTGTCCAGCGCCCAACAGCTTCCAGATCCTTCCCTTCAGCCACTCCCCACTCCTACCAAGCCGCAGCTTCTAGTTCTTTCCCTCCACCCACTCCCCATGACTACCAACCGACAGTAGCTAGTGCCTCTTCACCCGATTCTCCCAGGTATTTAATTCTTACTTATGTTATAGTTAATAATATACAGTATCCTGCAATATTATACACAGCCTCCAATGTATCGATCATGCCAGACCATATGTTTAGCTCATTAAGGAATTATAATATAGTGGATAGCTGTACACAAGAATATATTTCACAGGTCAAGGGTGTAACCATCCCTTCACAGAAAATCAATGTAGGTATTAAATTAGGTAACAGTAGTGTTTTGAATGATTTCTATATTTGTGATTCTGATATAAACTATTTAATTTTAGGACTTCCCGTACTTATAAAATGTCATTTACAAATAGATTTCAAAACAGGTATAGTTTATCAGGATAATAAATTTTTGTTTTCTTTTAGTGCACAAAATTCCAACTCCAGATATGTAAATTTTTGTTTGCCTCACCCGTACTATGTAAAACAATCCATATTGTCCCAAATGAACCCATTCACACATTTTAATATAAACGATATTCCGAGTCAGTTTACATTGAGAACTAGTACAGACTATTTAGATTTAGATAAATTAACTATACCTGCAAATTTTAGTGAGCCTCAGAAACAAAAACTTATCGATGTTTTAGGGAAATACAAAAATATTTTTGCCCAATATGATTTAGACGTAGGATTAATAAATACTACACCCATAACTTTTAGATTAACAACTGATACGCCAATCGTACAGAAACCTTACCGAACATCTTATGCAAACAATACAGAAATAAATAGACAAATTCACGAATTATTAAAATATAATATTATAAGACCATCTTGCAGCGCATATGCATCACCCATATTATTAGTACAAAAGAAATCTGATATCACAGGACATCCTACTAGACTTTGTATAGATTTTCGAAAGCTAAACCTAATCACTAAAACTGAAAATTCTCCTATACCACTAATAGAAGAAATTTTAGATAGATTGGGGAATGCTAAAATGTTCACCTCTCTTGACATAAAGCATGCATATTGGCACATTCCCATAGCGGAAACGCACAAAGATAAAACAGCGTTTGTTTGCCAACAAGGGTGTTATGAATGGAATAGGATGCCATATGGCCTAAAAAATGGACCAAGTATTTTTAATAGGATTATACCAAATATTTTACAAAAATTTAATATACAATATGCTTTAAATTATTTTGACGACATTATAGTATTTTCTAAAGATTTCCAGGAACATTTACAGCACTTAGATCATATTTTAAATGCGCTAAAACAAGAAAATATCAAATTAAATTTTAATAAATGTCAGTTTTTTCAAAATGAAATACATTTTTTAGGATATACAATTAAAAATGGCACGTATACGCCAAGTAATGCAAATATTGAGGCCATTAAAAAATTGTACAGACCATATAATATGAAAACATTACAATCTTTTTTAGGGTCTATAAATGTCTACCATAAGTTCATACCTCACTATGCACAAATTAGAGCACCACTTAACACCCTTTTACAGAAAAATTCGCCTTGGCAATGGAATCAAGAACAGGAACAATCATTTCAGACTTTGAAAAATGCATTGATGACAAAACCCATTTTGCAGCTATATGATCCGCAAAAACCCGTGCATATATTTACAGATTCATCTATGTTAGGCGTAGGAGCAATACTTAAACAACCCGATAAACAAGGAATTTTACACCCAGTAGCCTATTTCTCTAGAAAGTTACACAAATATGAGCGGAATTATGCAGCAACGGAATTAGAGACATTGGCTATAATCGCAGCAATCCAAAGGTTTCACCCATATATTCATAATATACACTTCACTTTACATACAGATCATATGCCGTTAAAATGGCTTAAAACTTTTAAAAACCCTTCAGGTAGAATTTTTAGATGGTCATTACTGTTAACACAATATGATTTTGACATTCAACACATAAAGGGTTCACAAAATGTTGAAGCTGATATGTTATCTAGAAGACCAATTACTCATTTTTTAAATTTCACAGATATTAAGCAGTATCAACAGCAAGAGGACTCTTCGCACAATAAGTATAAAACACAAAATGGTTTATTTGTAAAAACAAAAAGGGGATTTAACAGAATTTATGTGCCACTTAAACTTAGGGAAAACTTGTTAGAAAAAGTACATACCCAATTTGGACATATAGGCACCACACAAATGACAAAAACTATTTTTCCACAATATTATTGGCCAAATATGACACAAGATATAGTTAATTACATTAGGCATTGTGAAACCTGTCAGATAAATAAATCGAGAGATAATAGACCAATATATGGACCTTTACAAGCATTACCCACCGCCACAGAACCATATCATATTTTTTCCATAGATACCTTAGGGGGATTACATAAGTACGGATCATCCAAACATAGCATTCATTTAATAGTTGACCACCTATCTCGTTATTTATGGGCATTCCCTAGTAAATCCACCACAGTAGATTCATATATCACATGCTTGAAAACAATATTCCAAACCCATTCCCCAAAGTTAATAATCAGTGATAGAGCACCAGCATTTTTAAGTAGTAGATTTAAAAATTTTCTTAAGCAGCATTACGTTAAACATTTATTAACAAGCTCTCATAATCCACAAACAAATGCAAAAGTTGAAAGGTTGAATTCTACAATAGTTAATAGACTTAGATGCAAATATAATACACATTCAAATATACCATGGACCAAGCACCTTCCAGATGTAGTAAAAGAATATAATTCAACCCCCCATACTATTACCGGATTTACCCCTATGTATCTTCTGCTAGGTATCCCTCCCTATGACACAACAACAGATTTAAATTTACAAACTTATCCACCCATAGAAGAATCCAGAAAGCTAGCAATTCAAAGAACCCACAAATCCCATGAAAACAGTAAAATAATTTACGATAAAACACACCCCATTCCAGATTTTAAAATAGGCGATCAGGTATTAGTTCAGACATTTTTCTACCCCAATACCGGAAAATTAACTAGTAAATATAATGGACCATATACAATACTAAAACAATTATCCCCAGTCACCTATGAAATTAACAGACCAAACCAACCTCAAAAGAAACAAACAGAAATCATACATGCAAACAAATTGAAACATTTTCATCCTTCAGACAACTTTAAAATAACACATCATATGCAAAGCAGTTCGACAAACAATCAAATTAACAAAAATGCAGATTTAATAACTTTTGATAGTGGTGAGCCCTATTTAAACGATTGTGTTTCCATTTTGGATCAGGATAACCCTTCTTACCATAGTTCTAATTTATTAAAACCTGCTACAATTGAGAAAGATAAACAGTTGCTTATTGTCTTTTAACACATTTATGTAAATTTTTATTCTTACATCCCCTTCTTTTTCTTTTTGGGTATGATTATTACATTTACTTAATTTTCTTGATTTTAAATAAGCATTCCTTGTTTGCATAATTTTTCTTAATATATTTGCCTATTATTTGTTAAAAAAAAAAAAGAAAAAAAAAATGCATATTTTTTTTTTGCTTATATTTAAACTAGTGTTGCCACCTGTCAATTACAAATGTAACTTTTTTTTTAATTTTTATATATGAATACCTTGCATATTAGCTATTCCTTTTTCATCTTAATTTATCATTGTCTTTGCCCTATCTACTATGATCAAGGACAATCACATGCCACATCTTTCTTGCTATTTCTTGATTTTTTTTTAAATATAACTCTCTTATTTGTCATTTTCACCTTTTGCATAATACCCTAAACTCCATATTTCAAAGGGGGGAAATGTTGTAAATAATTTTTTGGGTAATATTATATTCTACGCAATTTGTATATTTTTATTAATCTTTTAATTATTTATTTTCATAGATGAACTCTGTGACGCCGAGAACACCAGACGGCGCGGAAGTAAATCTAAATAGCATATATAGTTAGTTTTTTTTTGTGTGAGTTGGGCAGTATGTAAATATTACTATCATTTTTTTTTAAGTTTTGTTCTTTTCTCTTTTACTTTCTTCTGAGGTGCTCACCTATTCAAGAGGCCTCAAGATACTATTAATAATTGTTTTGCTTAAAAACTGTGACGACTGTTGGTACAAAAATACCAATACTTCAATTTATCTTAAAAATATATAAGATATATATATAATATATTTTCAAAAAAAGCTTTTAATCAAATGCACTAAAAAGGAAAAAATAAAATATTGTATTTTCTGTTATTGAGCAAATAGATGTATCTGGGTGAAAATAAAAGTGGCGGGGAACGATCATCATGAATTTCGAACCTAATGTGATTTAACATGTAGCAACTAATTAACAATTTTCATAAGTGTTTGCTATATTTTTACCTCTTCTCTAAATATGATGGTTCCCCACCGCTTTTATTTTGACTCAGATACATCTGATTGCTCAATGACAAAAGATACAATATTTTGTTTTTCACTTTTTAGTGCATTTTATTAAAAGCATTTTTGAAAAAAAAAATGTATTTTTATCATTAATTATTTAGTTAGTCTTTAGTCATGAATTAACGAAACTTAAATCAAAAGTTTACTAGTTCTCTAATTTTTAACACCTTGCCAAATGCTTTAATATTGACGTATTGTTACGTCGAGATAATAAAAATATATACTGGCCGAAGTATCTTTAATTTTAAAGAATAATATGTAAATTAAAAAAAAAATTGAATAAGATAAAATAAAGATGAAGCACTAATGTCTTTGAACCAACTCTATCATGATGTGAATAGAGACAAATAGAAACGTGTCTAATACAAAAGAAGCTGATGTCAAAGTTAATGAAATGTTTGTGTAATTTCAGATGCCCAGGACGACGTCAACCCGATTAAAGATTGCAAACCATTTCAAACTGGAGAAGAAGCTCTAACAGACCAAGAAATTTGCAAGAAGAGAGGATACCACAATGGACATTTGGTATTGCTGAGTGATAATAATCTCTAATTTTTCCTTTCTATTAACCAATAATGAAAATTCATCCTTGAAGCGGTTATAATGATGCTTGAAAATCTCTGGATGATCTTTTATTTCGTTTAACATCAACTTTCAAAGAGGGGGAGGAAGTTAAATTATCTAACATTGTTTGTGTTTAGAGAGATTATCTATAAATTGAGAGATAATATAATTTAAGCTTAATATAACTCCGCCTTTGCCGGTCCCAAACCCGAATGAAAAGGAGGAGGAAGAGCAGTAACAAGCTCGCTAAAAAACCTGGGTTCAGCTGGCCCGGGCTGAAAGTACCCTGTAAGGGCTCCTAATCCAGGGATTCAGGATGAGCAGCGTTTGTATTCTATGTTAGGAGCGGCTGCACATGGCGTCTGTTCCTCATGTCAGAGGTGGCCTTTTTTTTTTTTTTGGAGCTGAGTCGGCTTGCCACTGAGTAGTGCTCCCAGTCTAAAAGACAAAGGCAGACGTATTCTACTTCACCCAGCCATGATAGTTGTCAAGTCTCAAGCTTTACAAGCTTGATATCTTAATATGATTGAGTGGAGATAAGAAAGAAGAAGAAGCTTAATATATATATTCCGATAAATTTGCAAAATATTTGCAAATACAAAAACATAATAATAATATTATATTTACGTATTAAATTCAATGATTTTATATAATACTAGCGGATGTACCCGGCTTCGCCCAGGTTTTTTTCGAGGGAATGTTTGTAGTCTAGTAATAAGAAAATATACAACACCTAAAAACTATCAGAGAAAAGAGAAACCACGGAAGGTGAACAGAAAAATGCTTACAATGGATGTTATGTTTACGATATCAAGTTAAATAAAAACAAAGATAAAATTTGCATATGTTGGTCACTATAATTTTTAAATTTGTTAGGCGAAATTAGAAACATGATAAAACAATTGGGTATTTAAAAACAAATGTAGAAATAAAAGTTGAAATATAATAAACAATGTTAAAGATTAGTTTTAATTATTAATCAAGATTGTGTGTGAATATGTGAGAAAGATGTAATATCGTTGTTGTTTTCTTGGCCGACTGTTTTACATATGGTGTTATCTTAAAATTGCTTGTTTTGAATATTTTTTAGATTGAGATTATTAGCTAGTATGTAAAAAAATTAACTCTGTTGAAATTTAATTTTGTATTTATATATAAATAAAATTAACTCTGTTGATTTTTTTTTTTGTATTTAATCGATAACAGCGAAGTTACGCATGTTAATGTTAGGAAATATATTTTGATGTTAAGCAAAACCTGCTCCATCTCGTTTTACATAAATGTTGAAAATTTGGTTGAAATTGATGCATTGTAACGAAAGTTTTTAGTGATGTCCACTTATGAAATTTCCATTTTATTAATATAGATTATTTTATTGTATATGCGTTCAAATATAAATATATATTATCAAAATTAGAAATTATTATAGACGCGTATGCTTTTTTTTAAATAAACAATTTCTACTGCCCTTACTGCAAAGGAAAATTAATGTATCATAAATATATATGCATGTAGAATTTTACCATATATAAGAAAAAGAAAAAATTATACTGAATATATAAAGTGGTGAAATTAGAAAAGTGGGAGAATCTTAATAATTATTTTCTATTATAAGTAAAAAAAACTTCTTTATTGAAGACACTAATTACAATGAAGTCAAATTACTATAAAAAGAGTTTTAGAAACTCATACGTCTCCACACAGATTCTCAACCACTCTCACTCAAAGAAAATACCTATATATATACACATAATCTACACCACAGAATAAAATAATCCACAGATTAATATAATCATAGAATGAAAAATGAACATTTTAAATTATAAATATCAACAAATCTCCCCTTCAAATTTTCAATTTTCATTCCTCAAAAAGTAACTCCACCACTTAGGCAGTTCTTAATCTTGACAGCATCCACACTCTTGGTGAGATGGTCCGCTTTCATTTCTTCGGATGAGACATGCAAAACTTCAATTTCTTCATCTTCCACAATTTGTCTTATGAAGTGACACTTTCTATTCAAGTACTTCGTACTTGCTTTCATATTCTTTGACTTAATCATTGAAATAGCATTCTGGCTGTCACAATAAACAGTAATTCGATCTTTCAAATCAATTTTTATTTCTCCAATGATGTTACGTGTCCAAATCAATTCTTTAATTCCTTCAGATAAGGCTTCTAATTCACTCTCTGCAGTTGACAAGGCAACATTTCTTTGTTTATTACTTTTCCAATTAAGTAAGTTGTTTCCCATTTCTATAACAAAACCAGAATACGATCTCGCATCAGCTGTTCTGTCCCAACTCGCATCAGTATAAGTCACAATACTTGAATCTCCCCTAGAATAAATCAATTCATAATTCATAGTTCCCTTCAAATATCTTAATATCCTCTTCAATCCATTCATGAGAACCTCTCTAGGATCTTTATTAAATCTACTCATATTGCTTATAGCATAACAAATGTCCGGTCTAGTTCTAGTTGCTATGTAAATCAACTTTCCAACAATTTCTTGATAGTAATTTTGATCAATCGATTTACTATTTTCAAATAAATCATAATTTGTAGAAATGCATAACGGAGTTTTCGAAGTATTGCAATCACGTAAATGATAGGTTTCCAATATTTCTTCAATATATTTCTTTTGATTTATAAAAATACTATCATCCCTATATTCAAATTCCATTCCAAGAAAGTTTTTTGCAGCTCCTAAATCCGTGATATCTATCTCTCTTTTTATCCTTTTCCAAATATTTTCCTCAAAATCGTCACCAGATCCTACACTTAGTATGTCATCCACATGAATTCCCAGATATAAGAAATGATTTCTAAAATTGCAATAATATAAACATGGATCATTCGCAGATTGTTTCATTCCTGCATTGGTTAATAATTCATCTAATTTCTTATTCCACATTCTACTCGCTTGTTTAAGGCCATAAATACTTTTCATTAGATAACAAATCTTGTTGTTTCCCTTTTCATATCCAGGAGGTTGAAGCATAAATATTTCCTCCTCCAAATCACCATATAAAAAAGCTGTTTGAACGTCCTTTTGCTGAGGAATAACTTTTTTCATTGCAGCTATTTTTATTAGAATTCTTATGGTCTCAGGTCTTATTGTTGGAGAATAAATTTCGTGGTAATCACTACCCAATATTTGATCATATCCAGTAGCTACTAGCCTCGCTTTGAAGTTTTTAATTGATCCATCACTATTTTTCTTAATTGAAAAAATCCACCTACTTTTGATCAATTTTTTATCTTTAGGCCTATCTATCAATCTCCAAACTTTTAACTTATTAATCCTTTGCATCTCATCTTCCATGGCTTTAATCCATTGTTTTCTATCATCAGAATTCAGTGCTTCTTGGTATATATAATCCCTCGGACATTTAATTTCAAAAGTTCTATCAGAAACATTTTCCTTATTATTTATTAGTCTTAATCTTTCAGATCTCCTCACACCCTTTTTTATAAGTTCTTCTTCCTCTGTTTCTCTCAAACGAAGATCTCGTTCTTCTCTCTTTTCTCTCGTCATTCCTGGTTCTGGTCCTCTTCTATGTGGAGTAATTATTTCATCAGGAGGTATTTCCTCTATTTCACTCAAATCTATATCATTTTCATCTTGAGGAATATGCTCATCATCGATGTTAAAATTTTCTACTTGGTCTTCTCTATTACCACCATAGTCTTCATTCCCGTGAGAAATCAAATTTTGGTCTTCTCTACAAAAAAAGAAATGTTCATTTTTATCAAGATTTCTACCTCTATTATTCATTAAATAATATCCTAACTTAGGTTCATTAAATTTAACGTCTGATACTTCATGAATTTCATCCATTTCCGGTAAATATATTCTATAGCCTTTTCTTATCATACTATAGCCCATCATGATCCCTTTATGAGCTTTTGGTTCCATCTTCTTTCTCTTTTCTTTTCTAATATGAACATAAGCTTCGCTTCCGAACCTTTTTAAGTAAACAATGTTTGGTTTCCATCCTTTGTATATCTCGAAAGGAGTTGTATTCATTTCTTTGATTTTAATTCTATTATTTATATGAACAGCCACCTTAACACTTTCGCTCCAAAATTTTAAAGGTAATTTAGAATCAATTAACATGGTTCTTGCTAACTCAACTATGGTTCTATTGAATCTTTCGGCTTTTCCATTACTTTCAGGAGTATAAGCTGTAGTGAATTCTTGTTTGATGCCCTTACTAGATAACCATCGCCTCAAATAATTTGAAATATACTCTCCACCATTATCATTTCGAATTCTCTTTACTTTCCTGCCAGTCTGTCTTTCCTCTTGCATAATCAAGTTTATTATGGAATCTGCTGTTTGAGATTTATTAGCAATTGGTATAACAAAAGTAAAATTACTATAGTCATCAACAATCGTAATGAAATATTTATATCCAAAAGAATCATTTAAAGGTCCAACTATGTCGGTATGCCATAGATCCAAAATATTTTCAGATTGTTTATATTGAACACTTTTGTAAGATTTTCTATGTAATTTTCCCAATGTACAAGATTCGCAATTCGCTTTGTTATTATGTAAATTTTTTAATCCTAATACAGTTGAATTATCATACATTTCTTTCAATTTCTGAAAATTTACATTAGCAAGTCTTTGATGCCATAGCATATCATCTACTTCTGCTTTTCTAGCTATTTCCATATTTAGGGTTCCTTCCACTTCAAATTTATCACCAACTCTTTTTGCTTCATATAATACTTCACCATTTCTATCTATTACCTCTGCTTTATATTTACTAAATAATACACTAAAATCATGATCTATAATTTTGGTTACTGATAATAAATTTTCTTTCAAATCAGGCACATGCAAAACATTTTCAAATTTAATGAATCCCTCATCTACATTCGATTTCATTTTTATAGCTCCAATTCCTGATGATTTCATCACTGCACCTTTTTCAGCTGTCGCTATTATTCTTTCTTCTTCTATATATTCTATAAATAGTTCTTTTTTGCTAACCATATGACTAGAGGCTCCAGAATCCATTGTCCATCTTATTTTTTCATCCCCTTGTTCTTCCTCTTCGTAATTGTCTTCATTTGTTTCCATCACATGACTTGTGGCTTCACTATTATATTTCCTGTTTATCCCTCTCTTAGGCCCATTATAATTATGCTCTGCATTCTCTTCACCTCTATTCTTTCTACATATTTCCGATTTATGACCAAATCCTCCACATTTAAAACATTTGATCTTGCCTCTGCACTCTCTAGAAATGTGTCCCATCTTTCCACAGTTGAAACATTTGATAGCAAAATTTCCTCTTCCCGATCGGCCCTCTCTAGCTTTAGATGCTATTTCTGTTTGCCGTTTTTCTTCTTTTCTAAGTTTTAATTTTTCTTCTGTTTCCCTCAGGATTTGTCTTATAGTGTTCATATTATTTTGCCTGTCTGATTTTATAATTTTTATGTCAAAATCAAATTCAACTCTCAACCCTCCCAAAACGAAGCAAATTAACTCTCTATCTTTAATCTCATCTCCTGCTTGAATGCTTTTGCTCTTTATTTTCTATCTATTTAAGTAGTCATCCACCGTTTCATCTTCGTTCATTTTCAATTTTGACAATTCTATTCTATTTTTCATCTGTAAGTCTTCATTTTTAGATGCCATTTCTTCTCCAATTATATTCCATAATTTCTTGGCACTTTTTTCGCTCGAGTATTTCAGCACTTGAGTGTCATTCATTGTTCTATTCATCAAATTTCTTGCAATGGCATTGTCGTCATCCCAGTCTTCCCAGATTTTCATTTTTTCATCAAATTTCTTGTCTGTTTCTATTGGCTTTTCCACTTCTTCTCCTTCTATAATTCTTCTCCATAATTTTAATCCCCGTAATTCACTTTCAATTCGATTTGCCCAGATCAAGTAGTTTTTGTCTGAAAGTTTTTCTATTGGAGATAAATTAAAATTTTGCATCTTTTCCTTTTTCTAAAAAAAATTTTCAATTAATCTTGATTTGCATAAATTTAAATTCAACCGCTCTCTGCTACCAATTGTTGGGAGAATCTTAATAATTATTTTCTATTATAAGTAAAAAACTTCTTTATTGAAGACACTAATTACAATGAAGTCAAATTACTATAAAAAGAGTTTTAGAAACTCATACGTCTCCACACAGATTCTCAACCACTCTCACTCAAAGAAAATACCTATATATATACACATAATCTACACCACAGAATAAAATAATCCACAGATTAATATAATCATAGAATGAAAAATGAACATTTTAAATTATAAATATCAACAAAAATTGCTTGTTTTGAATATTTTTTGGATTGAGATTATTAGCTAGTATGTAAAAAAATTAACTCTGTTGAAATTTAATTTTGTATTTATATATAAATAAAATTAACTCTGTTGATTTTTTTTTTTGTATTTAATCGATAACAGCGAAGTTACGCATGTTAATGTTAGGAAATATATTTTGATGTTAAGCAAAACCTGCTCCATCTCGTTTTACATAAATGTTGAAAATTTGGTTGAAATTGATGCATTGTAACGAAAGTTTTTAGTGATGTCCACTTATGAAATTTCCATTTTATTAATATAGATTATTTTATTGTATATGCGTTCAAATATAAATATATATTATCAAAATTAGAAATTATTATAGACGCGTATGCTTTTTTTTAAATAAACAATTTCTACTGCCCTTACTGCAAAGGAAAATTAATGTATCATAAATATATATGCATGTAGAATTTTACCATATATAAGAAAAAGAAAAAATTATACTGAATATATAAAGTGGTGAAATTAGAAAAGTAATTAAACAATTAAATTTGTGACTATATATAAAGCTTGGTCTAAGAAAAGCGAGTAATATTTGTTTAGTTATCGTATAAAAAAATTATCTAAACATTCTATGCCCCAAAATATATAAACCTTAAATATGGTTTGTACACATTTGTCTTATTTATTCACATTGTTTCGCGTTCTCATGCAACTCTGGCCTTAATTTCCGTTTCATGATTTTTCAGGATGCCTAAATGACCAGTTTTTTGGTATTTAAGGTACAGCTTGCACCACGCTAACGAGGGCCAAGAGCCCGAAACGCATCCGTGGTTAGCTATTCTTGATTAATCAAGAATGGGTATTTGACCAATTATGGAATAATTGAAAAATCAACGAATAGTTTATATTTAATCCGATAGATGGCGTAAGCAATCAGCAACATTCAGTTTTACGATAAGGAGATGCCTTTTTTTCTTTCTCAAATATGGTTGTATCTTATATCAGCTATTCCTTCTTCTTTCTTATCTCCACTCAATCATATTTTGGGTATCAAGCTTGTAAAGCTTGATATCATGACTGGGTGAAGTAGAATGCGTCTGCCTTTGTCATTAAGACTGGGATAACTACCCAGTGGCAGGCCGATCAGCTATTCCTTAAATTGATAAATCGATTCTGTGTAGGTTTCATGGTCTAGAGAATTGTGGGTTTGGTCAATAGAAAGAGTAAAATATAATATCACACTATAGTAAATATAAAAGAAAATTTAGATTTTTATGTCGAGCTCTCTTCATCAGTCACAGTATTATAATAAAATTAATAAATATGTGACGCTTCATCATACAAATAAGAATATATATTAATTAATTTTTGGAAACATATATACTCTATAAAAGGCGGATAAGAGATTGTTTGAAAGTTTCTTAAATTTATTTTAATAATTGAACAATATATTTTTACTTAATACTATTTTTATTTGTGTATAATGTGTTTTTATAAAATATCCTTTAACTTAAATTTTTCATATATCTCATATTAGATTCATCAATTATATCATATCGTTGCTATTACCTAACCTATAGCGGATTGGTAGATTAAATTGACGAAACCGCTGAGAGGATTCACAACTAATGAGCCATGCCCTCCTAATATCTTTTGATCGCAGTAAGGGGAGTAGAATTTGATTTATTTGTTAAAAGAAACATTAGTGCCTTAATGTCTACATTTAATTATATATATATATATAACAATAGAAAAATAAATAAATAATTGGGTCAGGACCACATGTGCTTGTGGTCAGGATATGCCTTCTTTATTTTTAATATATATATATAGGAATATGCTGGTAGGATATTGATCTAAAGAGACAAAGGTCGCCTCTCCCGTTAAAATAGACGTCAAAACTAGACGTCATCAATTGACCGTCGCCGCAACTAGCGGCCTCGGGACGGTGACAATTGGCAGACATTGACAGATTGTTAAGATTCCATTAGATCCCTTGTGGATCTCGTGGAATAAAGACCGCCCTAGACTGACGAGGGCCATTATCCCGAAACCATGGTCTCTAGGTGGACGCTTTTCAATTTGCCAAAGCTGGTGTTGAGGTTTGTCACCGACCCGAGACCGCTAGTTGCGGCGACGGTCAATAGATGTCATATAGTTTTGATGTCTATTTTTACGGGAGAGGCGACCTTTGTCTCTTTATATTCTTTATATATATATATTAATGAAATCCAAAATCGATGTTTGTTATCGCGTTGCGCAAAATCTACAGAATCAATCCTTATGAAATTTCGCATGTAGGTAGCTGAAAATTTCGTTTAACATATAGGCTATTCAAAAAACCAAAAAGGTTACTGTGCTTTTTTTTAAATGTAAAACCAAAAAGCGCTAATTCCAGCCTTTTACCGCTTGGCGCCGCACTGGTCGCGACGATAATTGAATTTGATTGGCTAATAAATTTACACGTAGTTTGTTTTTGTGAATGTTTTTTAACGGTAATATTATCCAATCGCCGTGAAACTTTAGGAAGTTATTTACTATACTACTGGGAAGGTTTCTGGTTTGAATTTGATTTGAAATAAATATTCGTTGCAATTTTATTTGTGAATTTTCTACTTTCGTTCGCAAGCAGCGCCTTTCGCGGTTTCTGGTGAAATTACATTTATAAATTGTAAAAATGCTAAAATGTGTTCCAAGTATACTAAATTCAATTTTACAATTTATTAATATAATATTCCAATGACCGTGCAGAAAAAACTTGGCATTTCAATATTAATATATATTTAAAGAAAATATTGTAACGTTTTTGTGTTAAATGTTAAAATGTATTTTTACATTGTTAATTTGATTGTTGTTGTTGTTTTATATTAATGAAGATGCAAATTATATTGTTGTTGTTTATTATCGTTTGTTTATATGAAAAAATACATTTTATGTGATGATGATAACAAAAAATGAATTTTTAAATTAATATACCTAATTCATTGAGAAAAAAAAAGAAATAATCGATTATACAATTCACAAACGTGACAATATCTTATTTAAAAAATTTAATAAATATTTTTAAAACAATATGTTTCAAAAATATATTTAAAGGCATATAACAATATTTATATACGTTTATAAATCTATATATAGGTGGATTGGATGTTTTCTAGAATCGTTTTAACAAATGTTCTTTATGCAAACTTTTACTCGGGTAAAAACCGGGCGAATCCGGGTACATTTGCTAAATACAGTTATTTACAAATGTTCGTTTGTGGCAAAATACTATTCCTTCAACTTCAAATTACCGAGTGGACCAATTAATATTGGTTTTATTCAACTTATCGAGTATTTTTCAAGGGAACGGAAAAATATTCAGATTATCAGGATTATAGACAAGCTTAGATTCAGTAGGGATTGGATGTTTGCTAGAATCATTTTAACAAATGTTCGTTAGGCAAACTTTTACTTGTGTAAAATCGGGCGAAGCCAGGAACATATATATTTTTTAAAAATGGAATATCCTGACCAGGAGCACATGTGCTTTACAGAAGGCAGAGCGTCATCTGGTGGAACAGAAATCAACTAAACATTGATTTAGCCTGTTCCCTGATATTTGGCCAACTCAATTTCTTGATAAATCAAGAAAAGCCATCCACGAACGCGTTTCGCGCTTTTTGGCGCTCATCAGCGTGGAGTAGGCTGAACCACTGCGACCAAAAAATATTTTCAGTTCCCAGTGGCTTCCTGAAAAACCGAGAAATGGGTATTTAAGGCCAAACTTGCGTAATACGCTTAGCACATGAAAAAACGAAAGAAAAAATAAAAGATAAAAAGATCAGGTGTTAATATGATTATTAAAAATGGCATATCCTGACCAGGATCACATGTGCTTTACAGAAGGCAGAGCGCCATCTGGTGGAATAGAATCAACTAAACATTGATTTAGCCTGTTCCCTGATATTTGGCCAACCCAATTTCTTGATAAATCAAGAAAAGCCATCCACGTTCTATTTATATATATTCTTCGTTTTTTAATGTGCTAAACGTATTTACGCAAGTTTGGCCTTAAATACCCATTTCTTGGTTTTTCAGGAAGCCACTGGAACCAGAAAATATTTTTTGGTCGCAGTGGTTCAGCCTACTCCACGCTGACGAGCGCCAAAAAGCGCGAAACGCGTTCGTGGATGGCTTTTCTTGATTTATCAAGAAATTGGGTTGGCCAAATTTCAGGGAACAGGCTAAATCAATGTTTAGTTGATTTCTGTTCCACCAGATGGCGCTCTGTCTTCTGTTAAGCACACGTGCTCCTGGTCAGGATATGCCATTTTTAATATTGATTTCAACACCTGATCTTTTTATCTTTTATTTTTTCTTTCGTTTTTTCATATATATATATTAAAAATAAAGAAGGCATCTCCTGACCACGAGAACATGTGCTTTTTAGATGGCAGAGCGCCATCTAGTGGAGCAAAAATAAACTAAACGTTTATTTAGCTTGCTCAGAGATATTTGGCCAACCCAATTTATTGGAAAATCATTTTTTTTATTTAACAAGAAATTGGGTTGGCCAAATATCTCTGAGCAAGCTAAATAAACGCTTAGTTTATTTTTGCTCCACTAGATGGTGCTCTGCCATCTAAAAAGCACATGTGCTCGTCGTCAGGAGATGCCTTCTTTATTTTTAATATCAACACCTGACCCACTTATCTTTTTTTTTCTATTGTTTTTTTCATATATATATATATATATATATATAAAAAATGGCATATCCTGACCAGGAGCACATGTGCTTTACAGAAGGCAGAGCGCCATCTGGTGGAACAGAAATCAACTAAACATTGATTTAGCCTGTTCCCTGATATTTGGCCAACCCAATTTCTTGATAAATCAAGAAAAGCCATCCAAGAACGCGTTTCGCGCTTTTTGGCGCTCGTCAGCGTGGAATAGGCTGAACCATTGAGACCAAAAAAGATTTTTTGATCCCAATGGCTTCCTGAAAAACCAAGAAATGGGTATTTAAGGCCAAACTTGCGTAAATACGCTTAGCACATTAAAAAACGAAATAAAAAAATAAAAGATAAAAGATCAGGTGTTGAAATCAATATAAAAAATGGCATATCCTGACCAGGAGCACATGTGCTTTACAGAAGGCAGAGCGCCATCTGGTGGAACAGAAATCAACTAAACATTGATTTAGCCTGTTCCCTGATATTTGGCCAACCCAATTTCTTGATAAATCAAGAAAAGCCATCCACGAACGCGTTTCGCGCTCGTCAGCGTGGAATAGGCTGAACCATTGAGACCAATGATTTATCAAGAAATTGGGTTGGCCAAATATCAGGGAACAGGCTAAATCAATGTTTAGTTGATTTCTGTTCCACCAGATGGCGCTCTGCCTTCTGTAAAGCACATGTGCTCCTGGTCAGGATATGCCATTTTTTATATTGATTTCAACACCTGAACTTTTTATCTTTTATTTTTTTATTTCGTTTTTTAATGTGCTAAGCGTATTCACGCAAGTTTGGCCTTAAATACCCATTTCTTGGTTTTTCAGGAAGCCATTGGGATCAAAAAATCTTTTTTGGTCTCAATGGTTCAGCCTATTCCACGCTCACGAGCGCCAAAAAGCGCGAAACGCGTTCGTGGATGGCTTTTCTTGATTTATCAAGAAATTGGGTTGGCCAAATATCAGGGAACAGGCTAAATCAATGTTTAGTTGATTTCTGTTCCACCAGATGGCGCTCTGCCTTCTGTAAAGCACATGTGCTCCTGGTCAGGATATGCCATTTTTTTATATTGATTTCAACACCTGATCTTTTTATCTTTTATTTTTTTATTTCGTTTTTTAATATATATATATATATATTGAAAATAGAGCAATCCATATTTAATTCATTAGATAATAAAAAGGCATATATTGGATTTAATAAAATATTCATTTTGTCAATATTTCGGCTGGCTGAACGCCAACCTTTATATATGTTTGTCGACTATGCACGCCCTCAATATGTAATTTATCTCGCTGAAATTTGAACAGGACAGAGAGTTAAATCTGGAAGAGTTTTTGTTTTCCGATTTAACCAAGAAAAAGTATAATTAACCAGGTACTGAGCAACGATGTTTTTTAGGCAGAAATGATTATGACGATATTGCTGTATCATGCTTGATTAACATAAACAAAATTCTTTAGGGGAATATTCACTAAAGCAGACAACGGGCGAAGTCAGATAATAATATTTAGTAGGCAGGAACACAATTCTACCAGCGAAACATTCACTCGAGCAGAAGACAAACGAAGACAGGTCATCTCTATATATAAAACTAGACGAATGACCCGGGCAACGCCCGGGTTTACCCGATTAAATGTTTTATTCAAACACTATTCGTTACAATTATAAATTTGGCGCCGTGGATGTCACTCTTGTGAAACGTCCCGCTCCAAACTTTACAGTCAGATTAGTTACGATATACACATGTGTAAATCTTCAAATCGAGCGAGCGTCTATAAATATCTCGATTTAGATCAAGTATTCAATTTATTAAGCGAACTATTATTAATAAAATTTTGACAAGATATCGATTTTAAACGTATTCATAACCTTGATAGAGGGCGCTGTTCGTGAGCTGAGTAGAATAATTTGAATATATATTTTTAATATTTAATTTATATATAATTTAAAATAGCCTATCGTTTTCCTCGTACTTTTTTTACCTATGTATGGAAATATTGGTACTGTAAAAAAAAAACTAAGCTTCAATAATATAAAAAAAAAAACACCCAGGCTAAGTTTCGAACCAAGGTTGTGGAAATACGAAGCCGCACACCTAACCATTAAGCTACGCTTGGCATAATAGATATTCGCATGCAAAGCTATTTAAGGCATTACATATTTCTGGGGGCGGGGCACCTCTCTTTATAATGGTTTTTTAGATTTAAACTAAATCACGTGGGTATGAGATTCACTCACGCTATACAAGACCAAAGAAAGATACCATCTATTTGTGTACAAACATTTCTACTTGAAATTGTTTCCAATATTCCTGAAGAAGGGCTGTTTACGCCCGAAAGCTCAAGATATTATTTTTGAAATAAAAGAAACTTATCTCAGAAGTTTTTGTGTTGCTGCTAATTATACACCAGAGGATTCCACCTTACGATTACATATTTCTAACGACCTTTTTGAAATAGGTTTTTGAAACATGAAAATTATAATATTTCAAATAAATAGAAATAGAGTGAACACAAATAAAACATACCAAGTATTTCGAATTAGAGCAGTTATTTTAAACGGCGAATTAGATCAGTTATATCAAAAAATGAAAATATATAAATAAATAAAACATACCATATATTTCAAGAGCAGTTATTTTAAACGGCGAATTAGATCAGTTATATATAAAAATGAAAATATATAAATAAATAAAACCTACCAAATATTTCAAATTAGAGCAGTTATTATATAAATATTTATATTATATGTGTTATTAGGCGAACTATTATTAGTTATTTTAAACGGCGAATTAGATCAGTTATGTTTGATTTGTTAGTGTCTTGTACAAAACAACGAATCACTAACCTATCATGAAGACGTAACTTTATTTACTGGCCTCTGTTGTAATATGTTATTTTACATATCCTACATGAACCAAAACATTAACTTGTGATGATGATATATTCAATCACTGAATAACCTAACATCTCCCCTTTTTTCACTAGTCTTTAAATCTACTTGGTTTTTCACCAGTCGACCTGATCTGGTTTTAGTCTCTGATGCAGCATTCTCAGGTTCACTTACCGTGGGGCTGTCACTCTTTGATTGGATTCTGCATTCGGTAGTTTCAATTCGGGTTCTTTTCACAATGTTGTCTCCTCCTGCTGATGAAGTAGATGGTAAGCAATTTGATACCGTTTGTTCTTGATCAATGCTTTCTTTTCTTCCTTCTTCTTGATTGTTTGTAGATTTTTGATTTGCTGAAGCCTGTTGTGGTTTAATCCAGGTTCTATTTCTTCTGTAGGTTCTACCATGAATATTCACATCATAGGATCTTGTGTTGTGTTCATTTGTGATGTTAGCTTTGGACCATGATGGGGTGGTATTGGGTGTTCTGACATACACTTCTTGTCGTATGTCTAAGTCTGGTAAATTTTTAGATTTTCTATCATAGTAGTATTTTGCCTGTTGTCTTTTGATGGATATTTTATCTGGAATATTTTCTGGAATTGATGGTTTAAGTAAATTTGGGTGAATTGGCAGTATAGCTCTCGTTCTTCTAGACATGATTCTTTGTACTGGGCTTGAATCTATGTCTATAGTGGGTGTATTTCTCCAATTTAACAAATTTTGCCAAAAATCACTATTTTCTTGTTTAGATTTCTTCAGTAAGTTTTTGGCTATTTTAACTGCCGCTTCAGCTTTTCCATTTCCCTGACTGTGAAGTGGTGATGATGTAGAATGTTGAAATTGCCATTCTTTGCTGAATTTTTGGAATTCAGTCGATGTAAATTGCCTTCCATTGTCTGAGACTATAATTTGAGGAATTCCATATCTGCTGAATTGTCTTTTGCAGCATGCATTCAATTATGTATTCAGATGTTGTATTTTCTAGGCATTCAACTTCAAAAAAATCCGAGTAATGATCCACTATTATTAAGTAATTCTGTTTGAAGATTTCGAATATATCAAGAGATATTCTTTCCCAGGGATAATTTGGAATTTTGTGAGATTTCATTGGTTCTCTCACTTGATTCTGTGAATTTGATAGACAAATAGAACAATTTTCAATTTCTTGCCCTATTTGTGCATTCATTCCTGGCCAAAAGATATTGTCTCTTGCTCTTCGCATACTTGAATTAATTCCAATATGTCCTTGATGGGTTTTCATTATCATCTCTGCTCTTAATTTATTTGGAATTACAATTCTATCATTCTTTAGTATGATTCCATCTTGAACTGTTAATTCTTCTCTAAAATTCCAATATTCTCTGGTTAGCATTGAAGTTTGATTTTTATTTGGTGGCCATCCATTTAGAATTAGTTTCTTCACTCCACACAGAATAGGATCAGATGATGTTTCTTTTCTAATTCTCAGGACAGTGTCACTGCATACACTTAATGTTTCCATAACATTGACTGTGGCAATTTATTTGTAAATGATGTCAATGGGATACACATCATATTTCAGATTTTCATTCCTTACATCTTTGATGCAAGCTCTTGAAAAGATGTCCGCCAAGTGCATTTGAGATCCTTGGACATGTTCTAGTTCTAAGTTATATCTTTGCAGTCTTAAAAGCATTCTTTGGAGTCTTTGTGGCGCTTTTAGAATAGATTCCTTAAATATTGACAAAAGAGGCTTGTGATCAGTTTGCACAATCACTTGACATTTGCCCAAAATGTACTGATGAAATCTTTCGCATGCAAAAACAATTGCAAGACATTCTTTTTCTATCTGAGCATAATTTTGCTCAGTCTTGCTTAGACTTCTAGATGCAAAAATTATTGGCTGGCTTTCTTGTAGTAGGGTAGCTCCAAGTCCATGTTTACTTGCATCGCATTGTATAGCTATAGATTTGTCAGCATCAAAATATCTTAAAATTGGTGCTTTTGAGGCTAGATCTTTGATTTGTTCAAATGCAGCTTGATGATTCTTGCTCCATGACCATGTTGAATTTTTCATTGTCAATTTTCTCAAAGGTTCACTAATCATTGAAATATTTGGCATGAATTTACATAGGTATGTTGCAAAACCAAGGAAACTTTTGAGTTCTGTTATACTTTCTGGATGAGGCATTTCTTTTAAGGCTTTAACTTTTTCTGGATCTGGCTTTAATCCATGTGGAGTTATTATATGTCCTAGATATTTTACTTCTTTTAGTCTGAGCTTGACTTTATTGATGTTGAATTTCAAATTAGCTTGTCTGGCTGTCTTGAAAAGATTTTCAAGATTTCTATCATGATCCTTCAGTGCTTCTTCATATGAGTCACCTTTTCCCAAAATCAGAATGTCATCAGCTATTATTTCAATTCCTTCAAGACCTTGGAAGATTTCATAGAGTCTTCTTTGGTATTCTTCAGAAGCAGTCTTTAATCCAAATGGCATTCGAAGAAATTTGTATCTTCCAAAGGGAGTCCAGAATGTTGTAAGGTTCGATGATTCATCAGAGAGCTTCACATTCCAAAAACCATCTTTAGTGTCCACTACTGTGAATATTTTGGCATTTTGAAGATTTGGTATTATTTCCTCAATTGTCGGTATTGGGTATTCAGCTCTGTTCAAGGCGACATTTAATTCTCGAGGATCAATGCATATTCTTAACTTCTTAGTTGACTTTACTAGTACTAGATTGCTAATCCAGTCTGTTGGATAATCAACTTTGGCAATGATATTTTTCTTTTCCATGTCAATCAATTTTTCTTTTAATTCTTTTCTTAAGGTAATAGGTACTCTTCTAGGTGCTTGCTTGATGGGTTTGATTGTAGGATCTGTTTCTAGTTTGTATTCCTCTTGTAAGCATCCAATGCCTTCAAATATGTCTTTGTATTTATCTAGAAGGTTATTTTGTTTTGTCCATGTGGATTCAATTTTGCATAAGTCAGCTTTAATTTCTATTAAATTCAATTTCTGGCAAGTTTCAGCACTTAGAATAGGTTTTTCCCGATGATCTATCACTTGGAACACTATAGGATGTTGCTTGCTTTGGTGGGAACAGTTGATTTTGATTTGTCCTCTTGGCTTTAATATTTCTCCTCCATAGCATCTTAGTTTGATGTAGCTTGGTTTAAGAGAAGGATTGCCATCTTGCATGATTTTGCATAAATCTGCAAAATTTAAAACATTGACAGTTGCTCCTGTATCTATTTGGCAAATTATGCTTTCCTTATATCCATTCAATTCTAATTCTAATTTAGTCATCAATTTTCTAGCAGAAATTTCTGAGACATATTCTAAAGAATAACAATCTTCTTGTTCATCATTGGAGTTTTGAGATTCAAGGCTTTGAACTGTTCTCATTCTGGATTTGCAAACTTTTGCCCAATGATTCTTTTTGTTACACTTTCTGTAGGTTTGATTCCATACAGGGCATTTTTGTCTATTGTGCTCATGGAATGTTGCACAATATCTACAAGGAATGTTCTTTTTCATTTTATTTTGATTGACTGTTTTCTTTCTTATATTCAATTTGTTCACCTCCTCTTGAGTGTTTTTAGTTAAGTTTTCAATTTGTTTGTTAGCGCTTTCATTAGCCTTACACACATCAATAGCTTTTTGCAATGTTAGTTGAGGATCACTGATCAGCTGTCTTTTGGTTTGCTTGTCAATTATTCCCAAAACTAACCTATCCCTGATCATTTCTTCAGTCATTGCACCATAATTGCATGTGGAAGACAATTTTCTTAATCTACATTTATATTGTTCAATACTTTCATTTGTTTCTTGATTTGTTTGGTTGAAAATTGATCTTTCATAAATAATGTTAATTTTTGGTGTAAAATGCTGAGTCAATGCATTTATTATCTCATCTGAGTTATTTCTTTGTTCATCTGAAAGATCGAGATGTTCAAATATATTATAAGCTTCTTTGCCTATAATAGACAATAAGGTTGCAACTTTTAATTTGTCTTCTTTATTGTCCAACCCTGTTGCTATTGAAAAGTTACGCCAATGCGATTTGAAATATCTCCTGTTTTCTTCTATATTTCCTCTGAAATTAACTGGTTCAGGTGGCGGTATTTGTAAATACATATCTTTTGTCTATTTAATATACGATAAGGCTTATTTATTATTTTATTAGTCTTAACGTAAAAGTGAACTTACCGCGATATTTTTTTTCGTTTGTTTTCAAATCACACTTCTGACACCATGTTTAATTTGTTAGTGTCTTGTACAAAAACAACGAATCACTAACCTATCATGAAGACGTAACTTTATTTACTGGCCTCTGTTGTAATATGTTATTTTACATATCCTACATGAACCAAAACATTAACTTGTGATGATGATATATTCAATCACTGAATAACCTAACAAGTTATATCTTAAAATGAAAATATATAAATAAATAAAAATTACCAAATATTTCAAATTAGAGCAGTTATTATATAAATATTCATATTATATGTGTTATTAAGCGAACTATTATTAATAAAATATTGAGAAGATTTAAATTTTAAACGTATTTATAACCATTTAGTACTTGATAGAGGGCGCTGTTCGTGAGCTAAGTAGAATAATTTGAATATATAGTTTTAATAATTGATCTATATATATATTTTTAAATAACCTATCGTCTTCCCCGTTATTTTTTACCTATGTATGGAAATTTTGGTTTGAATTAGTGAACTACTGCGAATTTGTATACCGGACATACATACAAACATTCATTTATATATATATAGATTTCGTTTCTCGGCCTTTTGGCTAATATAATGTAATATCTCTAGATATTTTATTTATATATATCTTTTTAAAAATCTATTCAGTAGAGAAAGAGAGAGTGGATATGTTTGCTCGAAAAATATATTTTATATATTATATAAATATATAATGCAAAGAATATTATTATCATAATATTCTCTGTGTTCCGGAATATTCTTATCAATAATATTCGTTAGGCAAAATTTCACTCGGATAAAACCCGGGCGAAGCCGGGTACACATCCGCTAGTATATATATATAATAAAATGAAGACATTAAGACACGAATGTTTCTTTCAATAAATAAATCAAACTTCTACTCTCCTTACTGCGATCAAAAGATATTAGAAGGGCTTGGCTCATTAGTTCAGTTCTCGCCTCTTGCTCTAACTGCTGGGTCGATTTGGCTCATGTACATAGTAACTTTTATTTTATATTTAAAATATTTCCTATAAATAATAAAATAAATATATAAAGTAATTCGGAAGCCTATTTTATTATTTTTCTTCGCGACAATATATTAGAATATATTGCAACATATTGTTGCACCAGGTTGCGGCTTGGCAGACTCTTCAGCCTGGATTCTCTCCTGTGCTGGGTCTTGCATCTTACCAGAGCGTGTTTCAACCATCCTACAAATTTATAAAGGGAATAACGAGATAAGTCTTCTTTAAGTAGCCACCAGAATCCTTTATTTATTTTCTCACATCAAAGAGAGCAGTGAAGTCACACGTGTACCTAAATACAAATGATGACAATCTAAATAATCTGTGTTTTAAATAAATATCATAGAATATTTTATACAAAAATAAATAAATATATAATTTAAATTTCAAATATATTAAATATAATATAAGAAATACGCCATTAATCATGATGTAACACTTCCCCTTCTCCAGAGGTCGTCACGTCCTCGTGAGTTACCTCATCAATTCTCTCAAAATAGGGTTTGAGTCTTGAGACATGGACATTCAATGGGTCTTGGCCAGGATTATCTTTTGGCTCAATTAAGTAATTTACGTTAGACAGCTTCTTTAATATTCTATATGGGCCAAAATATTTTCTCAGTAGTTTCTCACACTTTCCTATTTTCCTAATTGGTGTCCAAACTGCTACTAATTCTCCTGGTTCGTAGCTTCTTTCCATGTGTTTCTTGTCATAGTTCTTTTTCATTCTTTCTTGAGTCTTTATTGTGTTGTTAATAACTAATTTTCTTGATCTGTTTATTTTGTCTAAGTGATGTTTTATGTATTCATCATAATCATCTTTGTCAATGTCCACCGAGATATTCCTGTCGTCCAAAAGAGACGTGGGTTCTCTTCCAAACATCAGGAAAAAGGGAGAATATCCTGTGGTTTCCTGAATTGTAGTATTGTAAGCGTGAGTGATGAATGGGAGTATTTCGTCCCAATTTTTCTGATCAGTGTTCACATACATACTGAGCATATTGATCAATGTTCTATTTAACCGCTCTGTCAATCCATTAGTCTGGGGATGATAGCTCGTTGTGAAGCAATGTTTAATCTTGCACGTTTTCATCACCTCTTTCATTAAATTACTGGTAAATTGAGAGCCTCTGTCACTAATAAGATATTGTGGGGCTCCGTGCCGAAGAAAAATATCCTCTACTAGAAATTTAGAAACTTCTTTCACTGTTGCTTCCGAGACTGCTCTTGTTTTTGCATATCTAGTGTAGTAGTCCGTCAGCACGATTATCCATTTTTTCCTGTTTTTCGTAGATGGTAGTGGACCAACAAAGTCAATTCCAATTCTTTCGAAAGGAAAGTTGGCTGGGGGATGGGCTGTAGTAGTCCAGAAGGTAATTGGTTTGAGCCTTTCCTACTTTGGCAAAGGTGACACGTCTTAACGAATTCTGAGACATCCTTTAGCATGGATGGCCAAAAGTATTTACTCTTTATTCGGTACATGGTTCTGGCGACGCCCAGATGGCCATTCGACATATGATTGTGATATTCTTTCATAATTTCTCTCTTTTCCTTCTCTGGAACCACAAGCAACCACGCCCTGCCTTCAGGGTTCGGGTTTTTCTTAAAGAGGCATCCATCTTCTTCTTTAAAGTTTTGCGCAATTGATCGCCTGCTTCCATTAAGGTTTTTCCTAACACTTTCGATAAATTTATCCTCTTCGTCTGTTATTTGATTTGAAAATAGCCTTTCAAAATCCTCATCCCAATCAGTTTCTGGTAAGGGCCCCCTAGATAAGCCATCGGCGTCCAGATGCTTCTTTCCCGATTTATGTATTATATCGAAGTCATATTCTTGAATTTTCAATGCCCATCTTGCCAATCGACCTGTTGGATCCTTCAAGTTTTTGAGCCAGCATAAGGCGTGATGGTCTGTTACTATTTTAAAGTGTCTTCCATAAAGGTAGGGTCGTAATTTTGACATTGACCAGACAACGGCCAGACATTCTTTTTCAGTGGTTGAATAATTTTGCTCCGCTTTACTTAGGGTACGACTCAAATATGAGATCACCTTCTCTTCACCACCGATGTCTTGGACAAGTGTTGCACCTATGCCGATGTTGGACGCATCAGTATGAACATAAGTAGGTGCATTTGGATTGAAGTGACCTAAAATTGGTGGACTTAATAGTGCTGTTTTTAGGGTTTGAAACGCTTCCTCTTGTCTTTCTGTCCAGGTAAATGATACACTTTTTTTTATAAGGTTGGTCAAAGGGTCAGCAATTTTTGAAAAGTCTTTGATAAATTTTCTATAATATGAACACATTCCCAAAAAGGATTGTACTTCTTTGACCTTTTTGGGCCGAGGAAAATTTCTGACAGCTTTGATGTTATGTTCCGCGGGTTTTATACCATGTTTGCTCGTTATATAGCCGAGAATCTCCAATTCTTCAAAAGAAAATCGGCATTTTTTGTCGTTTAACCTTAAATTAGATTCACGAAAACATCTAAAAACAGCTTCAAGTCTTTTGAGGTGCGTTGGAAAATCCGGGCTATATATGATAACATCATCCAGATAACACAAACAAATTTGCCATCTCAGATTTCCAAGCATATTCTCCATATTTCTCTCAAAGGTAGCAGGCGCGTTACAAAGTCCAAAAGGCATCACGTTGAATTCATATAATCCATGCGCTGTAGTGAAAGCTGTTTTCTCTTTGTCTCTTTCTTCGACTTCAACTTGCCAATATCCAGATCTGAGGTCTATTGCTGAGAAGTGTGTAGATCCTTGGAGAGTATCCATAACTTCGTCTATTCTAGGGATCGGATAGACATCTTTTACTGTCACATTATTCAGTTTTCTGTAGTCCACACAAAATCTGTATTTACCATCTCGCTTCTCGACCAATATTACTGGAAAAGACCAGGGGCTAGAAGATGGCCTAATTATGCCTTCTGTAAGCATCTCGTCAATTTGCTCTTTTATAATATCTCGTTCTTTAGCACTTACCCGGTAAGGCTTGTGTTTAATTGGCTTCGCGTCTTCTGTGTCTATCCGATGTTTTGCCAAATTGGTTCTCTCTAATCTCGATGAAAAAAGATCTCCATACCTTTCTAAAACTTGTTTTAACTCCTTCTGTTCCTTTGGTGAAAGATTTTCGTTTATTTGGAATCTAGATTCTTCGTTCTTTTCTACCTCTCTTTCTCGACTCACATTTATTTTCGCTGGACTACTTCCAAAAGCCAATGTTTGGTTTTTCATTATTTTTAACGGTCGAGGATACGGATTAGTTATCCAGATGTGTGTTTCCCTATTTATAACATTGATCAAGCTTCTTGCTAGACGAAGTCCATTTGTTTGAAACATTTTGCTGCTCTCCTCGATAATATATTCTCCATCCTCTGTTTCTACCAATGCCTTGATCAATTTCATGGAACATTCCGGTACAATGGAATCCTTGGCACTCTTTATTTTCAACATTTCAAAATTGATTTCGTCATGATTATTCGTCAAATCATATTTTATAGTTTCTTGCTTACAATCTATTTTTGCGTTCATTCTCTTAAGGAAATCTCTCCCAAGAATTAATGTCCGTAAATGCGTTTTCAATATCACAAAGTTGTGTGATAATGTTTCGTCATCAATTTTTATATTTAAAAATATACTTCCTACCATGTCCAATTTTTTTCCATCGGGTCCTGCACAAATTTTAGCGAGTTTACTTATACCATGGCCTGTATCGAGGGCCGTTCTGAGGTCGACCACTGAGAGGTCAGCACCTGTATCAACCAAAGCTTCAAAAGTCCCTATCTTGTCCACATTAATTTTTAATTTGTACTTAGGGTCCAACTTCTTGATTCCGTTTATGGTCGACTTGCTTTGATTGACAGATTCAGGCGCGACGCTTAGTTTAAATCTTCCAACACGGAATATCTATTCCGGGTAGGAATATTTGTCTGGTGCTATGACATACATCAGCATAAAGCCGAGGTCCTGATTTCTCTGATATTTCATTCATTTGGCATTTTTCTTCGACCTTCTCTTGGGTATCTACTGGATCCTCTTCTAGGATTCTTATAAACTTGACCCTACAATAACGGGCCACGTGCCCTGGCTTGTTACATTTAAAGCAGATTGGTCTTCCATCTTCCGTCCTATTTTTTGGTTTGGTTTCGGCACAAAGTTAGGATTATAAGGACGTCTAGGGGTAGAGGGCTGGGGAAAGTTGTTTCGATACTGTCTGGGGTAGGAGGGGAGTCGTTCTTGTAATTATTGGAAACAGGGGCTTGGGGCCTGGAAGTGGTCTGGTAGTTTCGTGCGGCAGTCGGCGGCACGTACCTCGATTGTTGTTGGGGTCTAGAATAGCGTGGACCATTATATAGGTTTCTGGATTTCTCCACACGTTCCCGATACTTCTTTTCAAAAGAATCCATTTTCTTGCACACGACAAGAAGGTCATCGGTCGTTTTAGGAGGGTTCAGGTAGAGCGCGAATGAGTACTCTTTTTTCAGTCCTCCAATAACATGTTCAATTTTTGTTTCTTCTTCCATTGCGGGGTCAACCTTGTTGCACAACACTAGAATGTCTTCCGCGAACCTGATTGCTGGTTCATTCCAGTGTTGCATTCTGTTGAGCTTCATTCTAAGTTCTTCTTTACTCGCGTACAAAGAAAAATCCTGAATGAGGCGGATTTTAATATTTTCCCAGCTCGTGAAACTAGCTTTGTGTAAATTCAACCAGGTTTTAGCGCTTCCCGTCATGTTCATGGCGGCATAACGAGAGATAATGTAGTCTGCCCAATGGTACAAGAAGCCAATTTCTTCAAGAGATTCAATCCATGGGCGAGGGTCTTCCGTTCCATCATACTTGGGGATGTCGATGTTGGGATTCAGGACAACTGGGTCGGAACTAGCATCTCTACCAATTGTTGCACCAGGTTGCGGCTTGGCAGACTCTTCAGCCTGGATTCTCTCCTGTGCTGGGTCTTGCATCTTACCAGAGCGTGTTTCAACCATCCTACAAATTTATAAAGGGAATAACGAGATAAGTCTTCTTTAAGTAGCCACCAGAATCCTTCATTTATTTTCTCACATCAAAGAGAGCAGTGAAGTCACACGTGTACCTAAATACAAATGATGACAATCTAAATAATCTGTGTTTTAAATAAATATCATAGAATATTTTATATAAAAATAAATAAATATATAATTTAAATTTCAAATATATTAAATATAATATAAGAAATACGCCATTAATCATGATGTAACAATATATATATATATATATATATATATATATATATATATTGAGAAATATAATTTACTTAGTTAATAAATAGTTTTACTGAGTAATGATCCATAAATGTGTGTGCAGGGAATGTCCTGTGAAATCAACTGTGGTGGAGATTGTAGAGTGAGACGGCCAGTAAATACAAAGTGCAATAACTTGAACCTCGACTTGTCGGTTATTAAAGTTGGGGTGAGTTAGTATTTGTTATAATCAAACAACAGGAGAATAAATTAATACATTTTTTTTCAAATGGCCACATATTCAATGACCATAAAAAGTAAATGACTGTATTAAATGCACAGTTCACTGCTAATAGACATATTACATTAGCCATTAATACCTAATGGCTTGATTAAATTCACAGTTCACGGCAAATAGACATATTACACTATCTATTCATAAATAATGGCTATATTAAATGCCCAGTTCACAGCCAAAGACATAATACACTGTTACGATGTACTAGAGCGCCATCTGTTATCAAATTATAAAACTATTTTAGAGGCGTAATATTCTTTTTAAAATAAAACAATTTCTACTGTCCTTACTGCGATGGAAAAATTAAAGGGAGGGCCTGGCTCATCAGTGGTGAACCCTCCCAGCGGTTTCGCTTAGAAGAACTATGGTTATATTATATTAAATGCTCAGTTCACGGTAAATAGACATATTACACTGTCCATTAATACCTAATGGCTATATTAAATTCACAGTTCACGGCGAAAGACATATTGCATTATCCATTAATAAATAATGGCTATATTAAATGCTCAGTTCACGGCAAATAGACATATAAAACTGTCCATTAATAAATAATGGCTATATTAAATGCTCAGTTCACGGCGAAAGACATATTTAATTATCCATTAATAAATAATGGCTATATTAAATGCTCAGTTCACGGTAAAAGACATATTACATTATCCATTAATAACTAATGGCTATATTAAATGCTCAGTTCACGGCAAAAGACATAATTGCATTATCCATTGATAAATATTGCTATATTAAATGCTCAGTTCACGGCAAATAGACAAATTACACTGTCCATTAATAGATAATGGCTATATTAAATGCTCAGTTCACGGCAAATAGAAATATTACATTGTCCATTAATACCTAATGGCTATATTAAATGCCCAGTACACGGCAAATATACATTTTATATTATCCGTAAATAACTAATGGCTAATATCAAATGCATAGTACACGGTAAATAGACATATTACTTTATTCGTTAATCCATAATGGCTATTAAAACTCATTTCACGGCAAAAAAAAAACATATTAGACTGTCCATTAATCCATAATAACTGCATTAAATGCTCAGTGCATGGCAAATACATAACTGATGACGTTATTAATACCTCATTTCACGGCAAAAGAACATTTAAACTACCCAAACATACCAAATGGCTATATTAAATTCCCATTAAACAACAAATTGTAATATAAACTACTCAATAATACCTAATGGCGTTATTAAGTGCACGGCAAATGGACATACTAAACTACCCATACATACTTAAAGACTAATTAAATGCCCAGTGCATGGTGCTAAGATTCGGAAATAATCAATCTTTTTCTCTATATATGTATGAATATTTAGAGATCTATTACAATAATGTATGCTTAAAATTATATATATATTAATATTTCCAAAACTATTTTAGAGGCGTAATATTCTTTTTAAAATAAAACAATTTCTACTGTCCTTACTGCAATGGAAAAATTAAATTTTTCCATTGCAGTAAGGACAGTAGAAATTGTTTTATTTTAAAAAGAATATTACGCCTATAAAATAGTTTTGTAATTTGATAACAGATGGCGCGCTAGTGCATCGTAACATATTAATATTTGTTTTATATATGTATGTTATATAAAAATAGCATTTCTTTTAAAATTATATTTCATAGATTCAAATATTCTGTTTTTATCTACAACCAAATGTCGGGACTTTCCCTATATAAAACCGATTGTTGTGTTTTCTCGATGGCCGGCTTAAACCGTTTGTAAATTGTGTAAATAAGATTTTTTTTTTATTTCTCCTTGTTCTACTCGCCTTAAGACACGCAGAACCTTTCTCTAATTATGTTTATATTAATAAGCAAAATTAAAGCAATAAATGATTTAAACTATTTTTAGCATTATTACCAAGCTGCAAAAATAATATCGTAAAATACTCATGGATACCAAAATCAAGCTACAACTAATAATTCTATAAAAAAATAATAAAATTCAGCAGAAAACCTCATTATATTCATAATATGTATATAGCGCAGTCATTAAATATCTTCTGAATAATTTAGCTAGCGCGCCGGAAAGATTCGGCACTAGGGCCTCCAATCCCGGGATCCCGTTTCCCGGGATCCCGGAGCCAAATAATGATCCCGAAATCCCGGGATTCTGCTCGAAAAATCCCGGGTTTACTGGTTTGTGCATGGAAACCAGCGCAAAAATATATTTTTCTTATCTAGCATTTTGGTAATCAAACAGATGATAAGATAGCACACTTTTGACGGTTTGTTTATACAGCTGCATTTCTTTTTTTTTTTTTTTTCTGGGAGATTTGAAATTATTTTCATGCACTAATAAAGGAGGGTTATTCTGCAAGATCTTTCCAAAATGGCAGCCTCTAGAATGAGAGTATGCGGCAGTATACATGGAGGGGGCCCCAGGTTTTGTTGACATGCAAATAGTGGCTTCTCAGATAGTAGCGGCATCCCTTTATTTTTGTAGCGGACCTGCGTGTAATATGGACCCGCCACTAACCTCTTATATGGGCTCCAAATTGTTTTATATATTTTTTATCTATGTTTATATTCTCTATCCTGTACTCTGTATGCATGGGTCATCATGAACGCACTGCTCTGCTGTTCATTTTGTGAAACCCTCGCTAGCTTTTTTGTAATTTAATTTAAATTAAATCTATTTAATGTCATTTCATTAAATGCTTCGTCACTATCAAGCATCATCCTAAAGTAGTTTTCAACTTATACGAACATAAAACAAAGTCTCTAAAACAATATTATCGGACCTTGTTATTTCTCAATAGAAAACGCGTCGGACATTTTTGGTAAGCTTATCACTTCTTGATTGTGATGGCGAAGTTTATTCCTTTTAAATCAGAAGGAATCTGGCGTTATTACCTACGAGACGGATCTGGCCAAAATGCACAGTGTATAGCGTGCAAAAGGATTTTGAAATGCGTCGGTGGGTCTACAAAAGGGCTGCATGTACACCAGAAGGCGATCCACGGAATCGAAACTTCGAAAAGAAAAGTTAAAGACGAAGTTGATACACTGACCCCTGCAAAAAAGACCCCCAAGATATCAATTCTCGATATTTTTCGTCTGTTTCTATCGATCGATCGACTGATGCAGTGCTAGCTAGAATGATAGCTCTCGACGGATTGCCATTCTCCGTTTTTGTCACATCTAAGGATCTACGCAAGTGCCTCAATGCTCTTGGACATGAAATTCCTCTCTCCGCAGAGACCATTAAGATTAAAGTGTTTAGTTATGCGGACACACATTTCGTGAGAAGGTCGTTCGAGAGCTTCAGATGGAGAAAGAAAAGGGGCAACTTTTCAGCCTTACGCTGGATGAATGGACGTCAATCAGAAGCAAGCGTTACCTGAACATTAATATTCATAGCCATACCAAGGTGTGGAATCTTGGCTTGACTCGAATATCTGGAATATTTTGCTCTGAACAATGCAAAGATGTCATTGGTGCTAAGCTCTTGGAGTTTGGAATCGACTTCGAAACTGATATTGTGTGTGTTACAACTGATGGGTGCGCAATGATGGTAAAATTGGGTCACATTATTGGTCCACTGCAACAGCCTGCTACGCGCATGGTCTCCATCTGGCTGTGATGGATGTACTTTATGCTAAGAAAAAAGAGAGGGTTGTTCCTGAATTCGTTTCCGCAACAGTAAATGAAGCATAATCTGACCTGTCCGAGGATGACAATGAGGACACTTCTCCATTTAACGTTAGCCTAGAGGTAGCACATCCCTCATTTCCTGAAGAAATTTATCCACAATCTCCAGTATTTTCAAAGAAAAATATAAATGAAGTGAGGAAAAAAGCTCGTGTGGTTTTGAAATTGTTCAAACGGTCGCCGCTGAAGAACGAGATCTTACTGAACTACATGCGGCAATATAATCGCATTTCCACCATTATGTGTCTCATTCTCGACTGCAGAACGCGCTGGGATAGTTTATTGAACATCTTGGAGAGACTTATCAGTGTGAAGTCAGCGATTCAGAAGGCGCTAATAGATGTGAATGCAAATGTCCGTCTAACTGATAAAGATTTTGATATCATGACGCAAGTAATATCCGCACTGAAACCATTTCGGGCAGCTGTGGCGGCTATCTGTAGACGCGACGCTACGCTTTTGACTGCAGAAGCAACAGTAAAGTTTCTTCTAGAGGAGCTGCAAGCACAATCTCATTCTCTCAGCAAAGATCTGCAAAAATCTTTTCAAAAGATAATTTTAGAAGAGCGATGCAATAAAACATCTGCAAGTACAGTTAGAAAAAAAGATGGTCAAAGACTTTAGCGTGAAATTGCTTTTGCGTCTTAAATCGTTTCCTGGAACAAATGGCCGAAGTAAGAAAAAATTCAGGCTGATAATTCGCAACTTCCTCGGAGTTTACAAGAACGCCATGAGCCATCACAATCGAATGACCATCTTACAATTGAGCGCCGATTGCAAGAAGCTATTGAGGCTGCCTCTTCAACTTCAATTGCAATACCTACACCAGACTCCGCATCCTACTCAACTATGATTAACCACGAACTTAATATTGTTGCTCAGTCAGGCAAACGAGGACCCCATTTAGAGAGTGTGTATCAATACTTGCTGACAATTCCTCCAACGTCTGTGGATTCGGAAAGAGTCTTCTCCTCCTCTGGATACCTATGCAATAAGATACGTTCTAGTTTGCATGATGACACTCTTGACAAATTATTTTTCCTACGCTCAAATATTTCTCGAAATTGAATTTTTATCCTTAAAATAAAGTAATTCATGGTTTTTAAAACGGTGCTGTCTTCTTTCTAAAGATTAATACATAGTTGGGCAAAATGCAATAATGATTACATTTTCTATAATAACAATTGCAAATAATCATGATTACATTTGCTATAATTACAATTACAAGTAATCTTAATCACAATTGCTATCATTATATATAGAATTACGAGTAATTATGTTTACATTCTAATGCAATTATTTTTTTTTTGCAAAGTAATGCATTGCAAAGTAATCGTAATTACATGGTAATGTATTTATTGAATAGATTACTGCCCAACACTGCATTAAGAGATGCGGTCTAAGAGTTCCAAGAACAGTAATTTTTTTCCAGATGTGTGTACAGTAATTGACAAATAATTTCAAACTGTAACCCAAAAGCAATGATTTAGTTCATAAACAGGCGCAAAATATATGGCTTTCAGGTTGTTTTCATCGAAGTAAGTTCCACGTCAATGGCACAATATAAAATAAAAAATTAAAAATATAACGAACGAAACGATATACCTCTTGGCGTAAAAAGACGAAAATGTTTTTCAATCCCGGCATATTTCGGGATCCCGGGATTGAGAAAAAAAGCAATCCCGAATCCCGGGATTGAAAATATGTACCGGGATTGGAAGCCCTATTCCGCACCCTTGTAAAACAAATAAGTTAGTAAGGGTTAAACGTAGTTTGTTTACCGCTACAATAAAATTTGACAATTGTTGGCGAAACTTATAAAACATAACACACGGAATATAACACAATTTTGGTATAATTTTTATTTTTGCATCTTATATATTTTTGTGTGCTAAAATATACATGTTTTCTACGAATGAATACTGTCTTAAAATATTCTGGGTGCAGACGTGTAACTACGTGGGACAATGCTGCACAGTCAGAGCGCTTGAGTTATCACTTTTGTGCAACCTTTTTAAATGAACACTCCGCCTTTGGCAATATCCGCAGTAATTGCAAGTTTTAAATGTTTTAAAATAAATGAATATTAGCAATGATTTTGTGTATTCCTATTAAATTTCCCTTACATTTAATAATACACATTCATTTTTTTCGTTTAGCAATCTAACACTTACAACACAGTAGTGATTGCCTTTCTTTTAAATTGCTCCCAAATACACGTTGGGTACAGGCCATGATAATCATGGTTGTAGTTAGAAACTGATTTTACTCTAAGTTCACTACATATCTACACATCTGAAAAGCAATTCGATTTTTGCACTTACAAATGTGCTAGAACACGGTATGGTAACTTGAACTCGTTTGTGGTGTTGGAGTTTGCAAGAATATGGGCCATTGAAGCATCTTTTTAATTAGAAAAAAGTGCTAAATTCGGGATTCGATGCCGGGTCGTAGCGGTCGAAAACTAACGGTTTATACTACCCTTTCACCGACCCCCATTGTCAATTGTTATAATCCGAAACACATTAACGAATCAATAAATATGTTTATTGTTAATGGAATAATTCTTATTCTTCTTATTGTATCGAACGCTCACAATATGGCGCCACATTATTCAAGATTTTCAAGTATAATAATATGAAAGTTTCAAAGATATTAACAAAGGGCTGTCCTCAGGGTGGGGGGGGGGGGGGGGGGGGGGGTGGGACCATTGTCTCCATTGTTATGGCTGATATATTTAAATGATCTGCTGACTAATTTGCAATCACCAAACTCTGAAATCATTTGCTATGCTGATGATATAACTATTATATGTTGGAATAATGGGATAACAAATCTAAAAAAGTCTATTGAGTATTATTTTGAAAAGATAGATCAATGGTGTAATGATAATAAGCTAAATATCAATCTTGATAAAACTAGTATTTTACACTTGCACAATAAAGACAAAATTTCAATTAATTTTAGAGACAATATTATTGTGCTCGTTGAAGAAATTAAAATTCTTGGAATTACGATTGCGAATCATAGATGGAAAAACAAATTGAATTTTGGCCCTCACCTTAACATTATACTAAACAAAACCCAAAGATTGAAAAACCTTCTTTTTTCAATATGTGGAAAATCTTGGGGTCTTAGCACCCAAAAAAGGCTTACACTTTATAAATCTATAATAAGACCAACGTTAACTTACGGAACAGAAATATGGTTTCAATTTATTAGCAAAAAATATATGTACAAACTGAACTCAATGCAATATCAAATTCTGCTATGGTGTACCCAAACATATAAAACAACCAGTTATAACTGTGTTCACACCTTAGCCAATATTCCTTTGATCACCGATTATATGGAATCTAGAATTATAGGTTATATATATATGAGTTGAATAATTTATCAACAGAAGATAAACAATTTTATGATTTGTATATTCCAGGTATACTCAAAGATTTCATTATATCAAGGATTAATTTACTGAAAAAGAATACTAATCAAACATTTCAAAGTTTCTTTCCTTATGAAATTCCAAATATATTTTCGACCAAACTATTATAATTCACAATTTATCACAGATCATGGAAATTTCAGGTTTTTTCTTAAGAAAATTCAGGCTGTGCAAGATTCGACATGTTTTTGTGGGTTGGGGGAACAAACTTCAATACATCTCTTGCTAGAGTGCCCTGTCTTTCAAGATTACAGAGTCAACAACGATTTAATAGCTTTAGGCCCTAGTGATTTAATTTCAAGTAAAGAAACATATATAAAATTTTATTTCCTTTGTAAATATATTTTGGATGTCATTAAGAAAAATGGTCTTTGATGTAACGATCTCAAGGAAATATTGGACATATTATATGGTTGTAAACAATATATAGGTGTATGCGTGTATATGTGTGTATATATGTATATATTTTGAATTTAATGATGTAACTATAAATAAAATTCAAAGAATATCTCTATATATGTAAATAATATTTATGAATCTTTCTAAGTTACTTTCTATGTATCTTTCCATGTTGAATATTTTCTTTGTTATATTTGTATGTACATTTAGCGCAATGGTCCCTAGGGGGACATAGCGTTTTGAATTGAAATAAATAAATTATGTAATTGTAATTTTCAATATATTTTTTTACAATCAACCAATATGGCCAGTGTTAGAGTTTATTTTTATTATTTTAATATTACTCTGTGTAAATGTTTGTATTATATTTGACCAGGAGTGCCTGGTCACGTGTGTGTATTTTATTGTATATATATGGTGTGGTTGGAAATAAAAATGGAGTTGAGCTTTTGTGAGACTAGTGCTTTCACATAGTTTAGAGTTAGGAGAAGACCGCTACGCTTACTATGCCTCTAGGTTGAAGAGTGAGCATAAGAAAACCAGCCAGAAGAAGATTGGCGAACATTTTTGGTCCCTCGAGCCGGATTGATAAAAGGATAGATAAAAGGATTACAAGATTTAGAAAGGTTCACTCTTGATTAGAAGATAAAAGTTTAAAAATCGCAAATTTAATTTGTTGATACTAAGAGAATCAAGAAAAAAGGCCTATGCAAATTTAAGCAAGATTATAACAAAATAATTTATGTAAACGAGGCTTTTATAGAATTTTAGCAAATTAAATTCAAAAGATAAAAAAGAGGTATAGCGCGTTAAGTAATAAGTTAAGTTAAGAACATTATCAAGTCTATAAAATGAAGCGGGCCATAAAAAGTAGAGCCGTTCAAAGAACGACTATTTCAAAAATGATTAAAAGGGTAGAAGCGGAGTTAGATGAAGAGACTCCCTCAGAGAAGTTCATAAGAACTAATTATAGAATAATGGAGGAATACATGGTGAAGATCCAAAAAGAAGATAAGTTAATCTGGGATTTGATGATAGATGATGAAGACAATACTGGTCGTGAATTGGAGGAGGGACAGGATACTGTGATACGGTATAAACAAAAATGGCTAAACCTTGAGATCAAAATAGGTGAGTTCCTCAATCTTCCGACACAAAATGCTGAGGTCTTTCAGGGCAATGGTTACCAGAAGGCTCGCTAAATGAAACAAGGGCGTGTCGGTTGCCCGAATTAGAATTGAAAAAAAAATTGATGGAACCTGGCAGGAATGGTTGGGCTGGTGGGCCCAATTTTCCACGATACATGAAGAGTCTAAGCTCTCAAATGTGGATAAATTCCAATATTTAGTGCAGTCCATGAAGGAAAACACAAGAGCCTCAAGGCTAGTGAAGAGTTATCCCATCACCGCAGACAATTATCCAAAGGTCATTGCGGCGTTGAAAGACCACTTTGGAGATAGAGTGATTCTCACAGAAGTATACGTGAGACAACTATTAGGATTAGTGGTGAATAACGCCCAGAGAAAGACCATAAAGATTGAGGATCTCTATGGCAAATTGGAGTCCTACTTAAGATCATTGGAATCCCTGGGGATCACTACAGAACAAAATGCGGCGTTTTTGTACCCGCTCGTTGAGTCAAGTCTGCCGGAGGAGTTAATCACGGTGTGGCAGCATAGTGCTCTTTCGGGATATAATGACGAAGGTGAAGATACACCTCAATCTGTTGATGGGCGGCTCAGCTTGTTGTTGAAGTTTTTAAGACGAGAAGTAAAGGGCGAAGACGTCTGGCCTATGTAAGAGCTGGATTTGGGGAATCCTCGAATTCCAAAAGTACAAGGCCCAATACCACGAGGCTACATGTGGCTGAAGTCAACAAGCCAAGAGAAAGAAACCTGATGGCATGTCTGTTCTGTAGTGGCGACCACTGGTTGAGGAATTGTCAGAAATGGTTGGCCATGTCTGTTCAGAAGAGAAGAGAAGTATTGATGAGGCATAGAGATTGCTTCAAATGTTTCCGAGTAGGTCATCATGGGCGTCAATGCTGGAGATATGTAGAATGCAATATATGCAAGAAATCGCACAATACCTTGCTGCATCTCGGGGAGCATTTGGTGTCAAATCAGGGACCATCGAGCAGTAAGGAGAACATCCACACGAAGACTGATTCCAATGCAGAAAGGCCTGATGTGTCATTCGCTGGCATGCATGTGAGAACAGCGGTGCCAACGGCGCTTTTGGCCACGGCTTTAGTGCGGTTAGTGAACCATCTGAATGAAGAAAAGGTGGTGAGAGCCTTGCTGGATCAGGGTTCGCAGTCTTCCTTTATACATAGGGACGTGCTCCAGGGTCTGAGTTATCCCGGTCTCCAAAGTTGACACTCAGATCTATGGAATCAATGCTACTAAGGGAGAGGAAGTTAAAGACCTTGCCCATTTTGCCATCAGGCCTCTAGGAAATCAAGACTGGGAGTTGCCATTGCAGGCTTTGGTGGTGAATAAAATGACAGGACTATTACCGAGTAGGGACCTTCACCTACCAATAACCGAGAAGTTGAGAGATATACAACTTGCGGATCCCCAGTTTATGAAGAGTGGGAAAATTGATATAATTCTGGGAGTTGATGTATACGGATTGCTCTTGCTGCCTGAAATCCGAAGAGATCACAAGACCCAGTTGTGTGCACAAAATACAAAGTTAAGATGGATTATTTCAGGGGGATTGTCAGGAAGCGATATCGGCAATACGCGGGTATTTACTACCCGTGTACAGTATGAGGATAATTTGGAAACTATCTTAAAAAGATTCTGGGAGGTTGAAGAGGTTCGGGTTGCCAAAAAAATAACTCCACAAGATGAGTTTTGTGAGGACCTGTACAAAAGTAGTGTTCGACGTGACACCAATGGGAGATATATAGTTCCTTTGCCCTTTGATCCACGGGTTGGGATGCAGGATCGCTTCGGAAATTCCCTGGACTTGTGTGTCAGACGGCAGATGGCCCTGGAAAGGCGCCTAGCTCTGAATGTTCAGCTGGGAAAGGATCATTATAAGTTTATGGAAGAATATGAAGGATTGGGACACATGACCCAGCTGACCGAGATCCCAGTTGGTGATCAAGTGGGACATTGCTACCTGCCTCATTATGCCGTCATTGGAGGCCAACCTGATAGAGGGAAATTTAGAGTGGTGTTTGACGCCTCCGCTAAAACCAAGAATGTATTTTCATTTAATGATAGACTTTACACTGGTCCAAAGCTACAGAGAGATATATTGTCTATCATGATGAATTGTCGAAGACATAGAATATTTATTATGTCAGATATAGAAAAAATGTATAGACAGATTTTGGTCCGTCCTAGCGATGCAAAAGGCAGAGAATTATATGGAGGCGAAGATCGGAAGATATATTAATGGCTTATAGACTTAATACTGTTACCTATGGCACTGCTGCAGCACCCTTTTTGGCAATGAGAACCCTATTAAAATTGGTAGAGGATGAAGGGGCTAAGTATCCTAGAGCCTCTAGAGCAATCATAAAGGATACTTATGTAGATGACATTATTACTGGTGCAGATGATCTAAGAGATGGAATGGCGTTGCGTGATGAACTCATCGAGTTGCTTAGATGTGGAGGATTCACCTTGAAGAAGTGGTCGTCAAATGATCTGACGATTTTGGGCAACATTGCGAAAGAACATTGCGCACAAAAGATTACATTTGAACAATCCAAGGTTATAAGGACATTGGGTTTGGAATGGATCCAAAGTGAAGACTGTTTCTTATATGACGTTCAGTCGTTGGAAAAGACATCGGTGACTACCAAACGCGAAATGCTTTCCTTTATCGCCAAGTTATATGATCCCTTAGGATGGTTGGCACCTGTCCTTGTAACAGGAAAAATAATGGTTCAAAGGTTGTGGATAACGGGATTACATTGGGATGATCCGATGGATGAATCATTGATTGAAACATGGACTAATTTTAGAAAGGAATTGAATTTCATAGCAAGTTTGAGAATACCCCGATGGTTGGGTCTCGGAAGGAATACCCAGGGAGTACAATTGCATGGATTCGGTGATGCCTCAGAAGACGCCTATGCGGCAGCCGTTTACATAAGAATTCCCACTGATGATGGTGTTAGTGTAAAACTGTTGGCATCAAAGACTAAGTTGGCTCCCATTCGGAAGATGTCAATTCCACGCTTAGAATTGTGCGCAGCTCTTCTACTGACCAGACTAATGAAATATATAATGGAAGAATTGAATATCAAAATGGAGAGTGCTACCTGTTGGTCCGATTCTACCATAGTCTTGAGTTGGTTAAGAACTATGTCTAGAAATCTCCCCACTTTCATCGGCAATCGTGTGGCGGAGATTCAGAGTTGTCCACAAGTCAGGGAGTGGCGCTATGTTCCCACAGGAGATAATCCAGCGGATATCGCCTCGCGAGGAATTCTGGGGCCCGAGCTGAAACAGTCTTCCATCTGGTGGACAGGACCTACCTGGTTATCAGCAGAATCAACAGAATAGCCTAGAATGCCTCCTGTGTTTGAGTACCAAGGTCAAATTGAGCTCCTGAGTGTTCATGCCCTCGGTGAAACACCTTTCTTGGTGGCTATCGGAGAGATGAGCTCAACCTTTAATGGGTATATCCGAAAAGTGGCCTGGATATTGCGTTTTTGCCATAACTGCCGCTACAGTGCGGAGCGATATCAGTCGCACTTAACCACAGCCGAACTGAGAAATGCTCATAGGAGAATACATCAAGCAATTCAGTACCAGCATTTCAGGAAAGAAATAAGAAGTTTGACTACTTTAGGATCAGTGAAGCGCACGGGCAAGATTTATGGTTTAACACCGTTCCTCGACGATCAAGGAATCCTTAGAGTCGGCGGTAGATTAAAATGGGCTCCATCTATGACATATCAACAAAAACATCCTTCCCTATTGCCTTCATCAGGAAAGGTGGCTCAAATGATTGTTCAATCAGTTCATATGCGGACTTTGCACGGAAGTGTGCACCTGATGCTGTCCACATTAAGACAGAAGTATTTGATGCTGAGAGCAGAAGATCAGGTGAAGAGATGCATTGGAGAGTGCGTGACATGCTGTCGATTCATTCGCGTCACTCAAGGCCAGCTAATGAGCGATTTACCCAAGGAGAGATTAACACCGGGTAAACCCTTTTCAATCAGTGTTGTAGATTATGCTGGACCTGTGAACCTTCGATTGTCCAAGGGTAGAGGCCGAAAGACTGAAAAGGGCTACATCTGTCTATTTGTGTGCTTTATGACCCGAGCAGTACATCTTGAATTGGTCACAGATGCCTCTACACCCACCTTCATGTCGGCCTTTAAGCGATTTGTAGCGCGAAGAGGACATTGCACTCGGCTATATAGTGATCAAAAAACAAATTTTGTGGGAGCTGCACGACAGTTACGTTCATGTTTCTATCTGGCTCAAAATCAATTAAAAGAACTAGCTGCCGTGTTAGCTAATGATGGAACTGAGTGGAAATTCAACCCTCCAGGAGCCCCCCATTTCGGTGGTCGTTGGGAAGCTGGGGTCAAGGCTTTGAGGTATCATATGAGGCGAATTATTGGGAACAATTTGTTGACATATGAAGAACTGCTGACCGTTCTAGTTCGAAACGAGTCTTGTTTGAATTCGAGACCTTTATACCCAATGAGTAATATTCCTAATGATCAAGGGGTATTAACTCCCGCCCATTTCTTGCTTACTGAACCATCCTCTTGTGTCCCGGAAGATGACCTATTATTGGTAAAGAATCATCTCCTAACAAGATGGCAGTTGGTTCAGAGGGTCTTGCAACAACTGTGGAAAAGATGGTCAAGGGACTACTTGAATAACTTGCAACAGCGCAATAAGTGGAAGACCATCTCTCCCAATGTCGACATCAATACGTTAGTATTGATAAAAGAGGAAAGAATGCCCCCTGCAAAGTGGCTTATGGGCAGAGTGGTGGAGACACATCCTGGGAAGGACGGCCTGGTGCGGGTTGTTTCGGTGCGGACATCGGTTGGAGTGCTCCGAAGACCCTTGGTGAAGCTGGTGCTGCTTCCGGTGGCCCCTCCGGAACTTGATGTGACCCATCAACTCGGGGAGGAATGTTAGAGTGTATTTTTATTATTTTTAATATTACTCTGTGTAAATGTTTGTATTATATTTGGCCAGGAGTGCCTGGTCACGTGTGTGTATTTCATTGTATATATGGTGTGGTTGGAAATAAAAATGGAGTTGAGCTTTTTTGAGACTAGTGCTTTCACATAGTTTAGAGTTTGGAAAGCCCGCTTCATTTTAGGAGAAGACCGCTACGCTGACTATACCTCTAGGTTGAAGAGTGAGCATAAGAAAACCAGCCAGAAGAAGATTAGCGAACAGCCAGGCTGTTGAGAAAAATATCTGTTTCTCCCAGGCTTTAACTACTGCACCTCTGTTATAAAATATCTGTACCTCCCTGTCTTTAACTACTGTACCTCTGTTATAAAATATATGTACCTCCCTGCCTTTAACAACTGTACCTCTTTCAATAAAATATCTGTACCTCTCTGTCTTTAACTATTGTAACCTCTCTTATAATATATCTGTTACTCCCTGTCTTTAACTACTGTACCTCTGTTATAAATATCTGTACCTCCCTTGTCTCTAACATTTTACCTCTGTTATAAAATCTCTGTGCCTCCCTGTCTTTAACTACTCTACCTCTGTTTTGAAATATCTGTACCTTTCTGTATTTAACTACTGTACCTATGTCAAAAAATATCTTTACCTACCTGTATATAATTACTGTACCTCTGTTATGAAATATCTGTACCTCTCTGTCTTTAATTACTTTACCTCTGTTATAAAATATATGTGCTTCCCTGTCTTTAACTACTGTACCTCTGTTATAAAATATCTGTACCTCTCTGTCTTTATCTACTGTACCTCTGTTATAAAATATCTTAACCTGCTTGTCTTTAACTACTGTACTTCTGTCAATAAAATATCTGTTTCTACTTGTCTTTAACTACTGTACATCTGTAATAAAATATCTATACCTAACTGTCTTTAAATACTGTACTTCGGTTAAAAAATATCTATACCTTCCTTTTTTAACAACTGTACCTCTATCAATAAAATAAATGTGCCTCCCTGTATTCAACTACTGTATCTCTGTTAAAAAATATCTGTGCCTCCCTGTCTTTAACTACTCTTCTCTTGTTATAAAATTTCTGTACCTTTCTGTTTTTAACTACTGTACCTCTGTTATAAAATATCTATACCTCTCTGTCTTTAACTACTGTACTCTGTTATAAAATATCTGTACCTCTCTTTCTTTAACTACTGTACCTCTGTTATAAAATTTCCGTACCTCCCTGTCCTTATCTACTGTACCTCTGTCAAAAAAATATATGTGCCTCTGTTATAAAATATCTGTACCTCTCTGTCTTTAGCTACTGTACCTCTGTCAATAAAATATCTGGGTCTCTCTGTCTTCAACTACTGTATGTCTGTTATAAAATATCTGTACCTCCCTGCCTCTAATATTGTACCTCTGTTATAAAATCTCTGTACCTCCCTGTCTTTAAGTAATGTTCTTCTGTTATACACTATCTGTACCTCTCTGTTTCTAACTACTGTACCTCTGATATAAAATATCTGTACCTTCTTGTCTTCAACTACTGTACATCTGTATAAAATATCTGTACTCTCTGTCTTTAACTACTGTACCTCTGTTATAAAATATCTGTACCTCTCTTTCTTTAACTACTGTATGTCTGTTATAAAATAAAATGTCTGTACCTCCCTGCCTCTAATATTGTACCTCTGTTATAAAATCTCTGTACCTCCCTGTCTTTAAGTAATGTTCTTCTGTTATACACTATCTGTACCTCTCGGTTTCTAACTACTGCACCTCTGATATAAAATATCTGTACCTTCCTGTCTTCAACTACTGTACATCTGTCATAAAATATCTGTACTCTCTGTCTTTATCTACTGTACCTTTTTTGTGAAATATCTGTACCTCTCTGCCTTTAACAACTGTACCTCTTTCAATAAAATATCTGTTCCTCCCTGGCTTTAACTACTCTACCTCAGTCAAAAAAATATCTGTGCTTCCCTGTCTTTAACTTCTGTTCTATGTTATAAAATATCTGTATCTCTCTGTCTTTAACTACTGTACCTCTGTTATAAAATATCTGTACTTCTCTGTCATTAAATGCTGTACCTCTGTTTTAAAATATCTTTACTTGCTTGTCTTTAACTACTGTACCTCTGTCAATAAAATATCTGTTTCTCCCCTTCTTAACTACTATACCTCTGTTATAAAATATCTGTTTCTCTCTGTCTTTAACTACTGTACCTCTGTCAATAAAATATCTGTTTCTCACTGTCTTTAACTACTCTACCTCTGTTATTATATATCTGTACCTCGCTCTTTTTACCTAATGTACCTCTGTCAAAAAAATATCTGTTTCTCCCTGTCTTTAACTATTGTACCTCTGTTATAAAATATCTGTACGGCGATCTTTTTACTACTGTATATCTGTCATTAAAATATCTGTTTCTCACTGTCTTACTACTGTACCTCTGTTATAAAATATCTGTACTTCTCTGTCATTAAATGCTGTACCTCTGTTTTAAAATATCTTTACCTGCTTGTCTTTAACTACTGTACCTCTGTCAATAAAATATCTGTTTCTCCCCGTCTTTAACTACTATACCTCTGTTATAAAATATCTGTTTCTCCATGTCTTTAACTACTGTACCTCTGTTATTAAATATCTGTACCTCCCTTGTCTCTAACATTTTACCTCTGTTATAAAATCTCTGTGCCTCCCTGTTTTTAACTACTCTACCTCTGTTTTGAAATATCTGTACCTTTCTGTATTTAACTACTGTACCTATGTCAAAAAAATATCTTTACCTACCTGTATATAATTACTGTACCTCTGTTATGAAATATCTGTACCTCTCTGTCTTTAATTACTTTACCTCTGTTATAAAATATATGTGCTTCCCTGTCTTTAACTACTGTACCTCTGTTATAAAATATCTGTACCTCTCTGTCTTTATCTACTGTACCTCTGTTATAAAATATCTTAACCTGCTTGTCTTCAACTACTGTACTTCTGTCAATAAAATATCTGTTTCTACTTGTCTTTAACTCCTGTACATCTGTAATAAAATATCTATACCTAACTGTCTTTAAATACGGTACTTCGGTTAAAAAATATCTATACCTTCCTTTTTTAACAACTGTACCTCTATCAATAAAATAAATGTGCCTCCCTGTATTCAACTACTGTATCTCTGTTAAAAAATATCTGTGCCTCCCTGTCTTTAACTACTCTTCTTCTGTTATAAAATGTCTGTACCTCTCTGTTTTTAACTACTGTACCTCTGTTATAAAATATCTATACCTCTCTGTCTTTAACTACTGTACTCTGTTATAAAATATCTGTACCTCTCTTTCTTTAACTACTGTACCTCTGTTATAAAATTTCCGTACCTCCCTGTCCTTATCTACTGTACCTCTGTCAAAAAATATATGTGGCTCTCTGTCTTTAACTACTGTACCTCTGTTATAAAATATCTGTACCTCTCTGTCTTTAGCTACTGTACCTCTGTCAATAAAATATCTGTACCTCCCTGCCTCTAATATTGTACCTCTGTTATAAAATATCTGTACCTCCCTGCCTCTAATATTATACCTCTGTTATAAAATCTCTGTAACTCCCTGTCTTTAAGTAATGTTCTTCTGTTATACACTATCTGTACCTGTCTGTTTCTAACTACTGTACCTCTGATATAAAATATTATCTCGTCTAAACTACTGTACCTCTGTTATAAA
>CP092880.1:38704340-38934197 GCA_030710605.1 Cordylochernes scorpioides
CTGTTCCAGCAGATGGCGCTCTGCCTTCTGAAAAGCACATTTGCTCCTGGTCAGGATATACCATTTTTAATATTGATTTCAACACCTGATCTTTTTATCTTTCATTTTTTTCTTTCGTTTTTTAATGTGCTAAGCGTATTAACGCAAGTTTGGCCTTAAATACCCATTTCTTGGTTTTTCGGGAATCCATTGGGATTAAAAAAATATTTTTTGAACGCAATGGTTCAGCCTACTTCACGCTGACGAGGGCCAAAAGCGCGAAACGCGTTCGTGGATGGCTTTTCTTGATTTATCAAGAAATTGGTTTGGCTAAATATTAGGGAACAGGCTAAATCAATGTTTAGTTGATTTCTGTTCCACCAGATGGCGCTCTGCCTTCTGAAAAGCACATTTGCTCCTGGTCAGGATATGCCATTTTTAATATTGATTTCAACACCTGATCTTTTTATCTTTTAATTTTTCTTTCGTTTTTTGATGTGGTAAGTGTATTAACGCAAGTTTGGCATTAAATACGCATTTCTTGGTTTTTCGGGAAGTATTGGGATCAAAAAATATTTTTTGTTCGCAATGGTTCAGTCTACTCCAGCTGACGAGCGCCAAAAGCGCGAAACGCGTTCGTGGATGGCTTTTCTTGATTTATCAAGAAATTGGGTTGGCCAAATATCAGGGAACAGGCTAAATCAATGTTTAGTTGATTTCTGTTCCACCAGATGGCGCTCTGCCTTCTGAAAAGCACATTTGCTCCTGGTCAGGATATGCCATTTTTAATATTGATTTCAACTTGATCTTTTTATCTTTTATTTTTTCTTTCGTTTTTTTAATGTGCTAAGCGTATTTACGCAAGTTAGGCCTTAAATACCCATTTCTTGGTTTTTTGGGAAGCCATTGGGATCAAAAAATATTTTTTGGTCGCAATGGTTCAGCCTACTCCACGCTGACGAGCGCCAAAAGCGCGAAACGCGTTCGTGGATGTCTTTTCTTGATTTATCAAGAAATTGGGTTGGCCAAATATCAGGGAACAGGCTAAATCATTGTTTAGTTGATTTCTGTTCCACCAGATGGCGCTCTGCCTTCTGAAAAGCACATTTGCTCCTGGTCAGGATATGCCATTTTTAATATTTATTTATATATGTAGTAACCCCGATTTGGAATGTACTGGGCAGTCGTGGTATTGGGTGCGTGATGGGATTTCCACACTGGGACAGCAAGAGACAGAGGCAGGTCTAGATGGTAACTCCAAGATGGTAGAGGTAGACCACGGACGAAGGCAAGTCGAACCACGGGCGCCGCGGATGCCTACATCGCGGATAGGGGTGAGTGAAAGATCCGACCGTATAACGGCGTCGCTCTGAAAACCACTCCCTTTGTCTAATTTCTGGGCATTTATATACTCTGGACGCCCGCATATGTGGTGATTCCTGATTGGCTACTGTAATCACGCCATTTTATGGCGCCGGGTTATTTTCGTCTGGCCTTTTGTCGTCTGGTCTACCTCCTTCTTTGTTTTATTTGTCACTTCCATTTTTCGATACATATTTTTATATATAGATATGGAGTTATATATAATAAATATCAGAAGAAGGTTGTGAACTATCTAACTCAAAATATACTACAGAATGTGCCCCCGGTGATGAAGGTTTGGTTGGGGGAATGACATGTAATGAATGATGACCTAACAAACCTATTATAAAAAAAATAAAAGAAATAATTTGTATACAAATTAGTTAAAATTATATTTAAGCTACAAGTTAAAACGAGAAAGATGTTGTAATGGTGGTGTATCAATGAAAAAAAATCGAGGTTATAAAAATAAAAACGCTCAAAATGAATGATAAAAGATTAAGAGAAAGTATATAATACAAAATGGTAAATATGGTAAAATGAATCGTACAAGGAAAATAATATCTTATTGCATAAAAGATGAGCGGAAAAAAAGTTAGTTTATTGATTGAACGTAAAATGTGACGCTAAGGTTGAAAAGGGGAAAGGGGGTATCTGAGCATGTTTCTGCAAAGTAGTATCCCAAGCATTCTGCAATGCAATGCGAACTTGTTTAAGTGAGGCATTGTTTTCATTAACAGAAGGCCCAAGATATTCCGTCTGCATCATTAGTTCAGACAGTTAAAAGAGGTGGGAAGATTGATGGAGGTAAAAGGGAGAGGTGGAGGTAAGAGGGATCCCTGTTGTCCATAATGATTGTTTCCCGTTTGAATTATGAAAAAAAAGAGTGAAAAGTTGAAAAAATGGTGAATTGATATGATGAGTCGGGCGATGAGAAAAAGAAAATAAAAAGATCGCGCTGAATATCCTGAACTCATTATTGGGAATGGGTATAACCAGGAAGGATTGTTCCAGTCGGATTAATCAATGAAAAAAAACAAAAATGTTCGGCGAACTGGAATCCCTTGGAAGGTTGGAGGTTTGAAGGATGCGGAAAAGGAGAGGTGGGTGTAAGAGATTTATTGCTGTCAATTTTGATTGTGTCCGAATTGTGTGGTGAAAATAAAAAGTTGAAAATTGAAAAAAATGATGAGCCGGACGATGAGAGAAAAAAAATATCTAACAGGGTCTCCTGAGCTCACTGTTGGGAAATGTACAGCGAGGTAGGGTCTTCTAGTTAGTTTAATCAATAAAAATAAAATAAAATGGCTGACGAACAATAATCTCTTGATGGATGTAAAAAGTTGGGAGGAAAGGTTCATGGGATAGATTTAGAGGTTGTAAGGGAAGCGTCAAAAATAACATTTTGAAAATCTATAAGAAAAAATAAAATGATAAATATTTTATCTATTTAAGAAATATTATAAATATTGTTAGGTGTAGGTTTTTTAAAATGGTGCCTAAAATAGTTGAAGTTGTAAAATTCTAAGTCTAAACATGATGAAAAAAAAATAAAATAAAAATATTAAAGGTAATAATATATAAAAGTTTGATTGGTAATTGAAGGCATTAATGTTGATGATTAATAAACAAAATGATATTATCGATTAATAGTGAAATGTTTTATCTACATCTGTAAGTTAAAAAACAATGTCCAACTCCACAAAACTAGTAAAACTGTAAGTCTATTTACAAATAAATGAGAGAAAAGTTAGCAAATTTATTAAATGGGAAATAATTTGGGGCACAAATTAGTTACTAGAATAAAAATAAAGATAAAGGGGAGTAGTGGTGACACACTGATATAATATTATAAAACTATAAAAATATATAAGAGGAGTACATAGGAAGGATAAATTTAAAGTAACACACACAATAGCGAAAGTAAATATTTGGGAAAGTTGGTATACTAGTTACAGTTTTTTGTTACTTAAGGTGCCTTGAATATTTGCAACATAGTTTCAGGGATGTAATACAGGAAGGAGGAGAAGTAGAGGTAATAAAAGTGAAATTAAAATAAAAAAGAAAATTGACTTAAGCAAAAGGTTTGCGATAGGTAGTGACGCAGTGAGGAATAAGGGAAGAAGGTCTGAATTGGTTTCTGAAAAGGACATCTCAGGAGTCCTGCCCTGCAATACTAGCTTAGAAGCGAAGTATTGTTTTCAGGGTTCAGCAATCTCAAGATGCTCTGTAAGTAGCATTAGATCAGATGGGCAAAATGTGTGAAGATCGAAGGAGAGGTAGGTAATGGGAGAATATGGGAAAGAAAACTTTTCTGAGAGAGGTTAAAAAGAGATGGGGCTCAAGAGATGCGCTGCTGTCGGTGATTGAGCTCGACCAGATGAAAAATAAAATTATACGAAAAATGAGTGGGCGCATCGTGCTGATGGTGGCCTGAGTCGAGCGTTAGAGAAAAAAAAATATCGCTGGTTACCCAAGCTCTCCGTGTGGAGTTAACATGGGGAGGAAGAGTGTACCAGGTCGATGAATCATTAAAAAATAAAAAATAAAAAATGTTGGCGAGCAGGAGTCTCAGGAACCATTGAAGAGGTTAGAGGATGGAAGGAAAATAAATATCTTAATGTAAAAGAAATATCCTAAAATATATGGATTGATTCTAAAATATAAAATGGCACACATCAAGGATCGTAAAAATATAAATGAATAAGATTTTAAAATATATTAAGTATTTAGGTTAGTGTGTTCCCCACGTGATGCAATACTTATAAACGCAAATTAGACGATGGTTGGAATAGTTATCGTGGTAATGGACTCCTTTTTGGGGATTTAATTGTCCTTTTAGGCGGCCAAGATGGCGTCACACATGGTGTCATGTACAGGATCGATTTTAGAGATGGTGGGGACCTAATTTTTAAACGGGTTGACAAAACAATAAACTATTCTATAACATTATAAAAATAAGATTTGCCATAAAAGGGATTTTATATAATTTTCCTATCTGTTTTAATCTGGCAGGTTGTTTGGTGGACACGAAGTCCAGAATACCGGTGTGCCACTATCTTATGTAATCTCTTTGTCCTGCGAGTTGGAGCACGTGTGTACTGAAACTAGAGATGTCAATATGGCCGCCATTGTGGGGGCTGTGGATGACACACCGCGCCGGTAATAAAAACAAACAGGGGATGACGACCGCTGTGCCGAATGGTTTTTCTCGAGCTTCTGGGATTCTCTAGGTGAAATAACCTTAGTTTCTCAGTAAGTTTTGCGTTAAGATGTACAGACAAATCGTTAGATTGGAGATTATTAGCGGTGATTAGGTTTAGAAAAATTATAAAATAATGAATTTACGAAATTTTCGATTACGATATTAGTTTTCGCATACTACATTTATAGTTGTATTTGTAATTGTGGGAAAAATGGGAGGCACATTTTGAGATGAGATAATTTAAAATTGATATTTATAAAAATACAAATCTAGGACTAGTTTTTAAAACTTTTAAATATTGAGAAATATCAATTGAAATAGTAATAGGTCAAGTAAAATAAAGAGTGTAATAAATTTACTTATTAATACTATGGCCACAAATAAGGTATTAAAAAAAATAACACAAATGAGTTTAGAAAATATGATTCGAGTAATTAAAATATAATATGATTTTCTTTATGTAAAATTGAAAGTTGCATATTTGGATAATGCCATTTTAGGTGAATTTAAGAAAGGCATGTAAGATTAGTAAATTGGCAAAAATGCGTGATTGAATATTTTTAATAATAAAATTGAAAATGATGAATTAACATTTATAATTTGATTAAAATAAAGTAAAAATGATAAATGAGAGTGTGAAAGTTTTAAAAATTGAATAAAAATGATATAAAAAAGGTTATAATTTATTTTTTAAAATGCTTAAAGTGAAAATATAAGAATAAAATTTATGGGGAAAATGGCAGAAACAAAGTTTAAAGTAGCTTGAAATGGCTGATGCTGGCTGGAGTTGATCTCAGGAGATGGCTGTATGGAAGGAGGCTGCTTGTTGCGTGGGATCCGCCGAAAGAGGAGATGAGGGCTTCCTCCGCACGAGGCACGGCTAGTCCCCGAATGGCGTCTGCCAGTCGGCCTACTAGGTCTTCGTAGTGGGGCTGCATGTTGGTGAGGGCATCCGCGAAGTAGTCGTCTCTGACCTCCGTCATCCTCTGCATGCTGCTGTCCTCAGTTATCCTGTCGACTTTAACGGATTCTGTAGTAAACCCGATGTGGAATGTACTGGGCAGTCGTGGTAGTGGGTGCGTGATGGGATTTCCACACTGGGACAGCAAGAGACAGAGGCAGGTCTAGATGGCAACTCCAAGATGGTAGAGGTAGACCACGGACGAAGGCAAGTCGAACCACGGGCGCCGCGGATGCCTACATCGCGGATAGGGGTGAGTGAAAGATCCGACCGTATAACGGCGTCGCTCTGAAAACAACTCCCTTTGTCTAATTTCTGGGCCTTTATATACTCTGGACACCCGCATATGTGGTGATTCCTGATTGGCTACTGTAATCACGCCATTTTATGGCGCCGGGTTATTTTCGTCTGGCCTTTGTCGTCTGGTCTACCTCCTTCTTTGTTTTATTTGTCACTTCCATTGTTCGATACATATTTTTATATATAGATATGGGGTTATATAATAAATATCAGAAGAAGGTTGTGAACTATCTAACTCAAAATATACTACATATATATTTGAATATTTAATCAAAAGAAATAAACACAAAAATATTAAATTAAATGAATGCAATAAAGAAGAAAATAATGCGAATTATATATATTCAAAACAACTATGATGATGACAACTTGAGAATTACAGAAGCAATAAAATGTTCACAGAATATTTCACGCTGATATATTACACCATCTTCCCCCTACATGCAAATATATTTTGACGGAGGTCTCCGATTTCTTGGTGGGTTTCTTCTTGGGATGGGTCCTTCATTACTGGCTTCGGGATCCGGTGAACGAGACGACTCCCCTGAAATGCCTCCATCATTCTGGTCTACGAGTCCAGAATCCCGCTGCTGTCTGGCTGTTTCTATAGGCGGCGATTCACTTCTGCCTCCGTTGGGCATATCAGCCTCAGGAACGATGATATCAGTTTCTTCTCTTTGGCGTCCATATTGTCGATCTTCATCTCCACCATTCTCCCACCTCTTCCTTATTTGATCTCTATGATAACTTTTGACCAGTCCGTGTATTAAAACTGTATAGGTTCGGGATCCTTTTCTCCCCACTATTCTGCCTGGAATCCATCGATCACCGCCTCTAAAATTTCGACACCAAACCATGCCATCTATTCCAAACCCATCTTGTTGAAATCCGTGGTCGTATTTCATTTGCCTGTCCTGCTGCTCTTTTACTCTTGATTCCAGATTTGGATGTATAATTGATAGTCGGGTTCGAAGGAAACGCCCAATAAAGAGTTATGACGGAGCCTTCTTGGTTGTTTCATGAGGGGTGCTACGATATGCCAGCAAAATTTTTGATAGCGTGTCCTGAATGGTATCCCCAGGTTTTCTTTTATTTTGTCTAATGCCATTTTTATCATCTTGACAGCTCTCTGCCAGGCCATTGCTCTGAGGATGGTACGCAGGAATCAGTGTTTGTTTTATTCCCTTATTTTTAAAAAAAGTTTTCATATCACTACCTGTAAACTGAGGGCCATTATCTGACACTATTTCTTCTGGTAAACCATAAGAAGAAAAAAGTCGTCTTAATTGCTCAATTGTTTTTGCTGAGGTTATTTCTCTCATTGGGAATGCCTCGATCCACTTAGAATGACTATCCACGACAATTAGCAAATTGATGTTATCTTTGTTTGTATAATCAATATGGATCCGCTGCCAGGGCCTAACTGCCCAAATCCAAGGTTGCCACTTCACTCTATTTGGGCCATCTTGAACCTGTTGGCAGTCTCTACACCTGTTTACCAGGAACTCAATCTCATTGTCTAGATTGGGCCACCAGAAATGAGACCTTGCCACAGACTTCATTTTGCTCATCCCTGAATGGGTCTCGTGTAAGCAACTCAACAAGTTCGGTCTGAGAGAGGAAGGAATAATGACCCGCATCCCCCACAATAGACACTCTCCGTCCACAGTCAGCTCCAGTTTTCTCTGAAAGTAAGGTCTGAGGTGGTCTGGTACCCTCTCAGGCCAGCCATGCTGGGTATAGCACTTCACTATTGATGGCACTTCACCCTTTTGAGTTTCAATTCTAATTTATTCAGCCGTGATTGGCAAATCCTCCATGTAGGACAGTGCATAAATGTTATCCAGTCTCGAAGTTTCCCCACTCTCAACTGGAAGACGTGACAGAAGATCTGCATTTCCATGATCTTGAGTTTTTTAAACTTGATATCGTAGGTATAAGCAGACAGAATTATCGCCCATCTTTGTAATCTCGAAGTTGATAAAGTAGGAATTCCCGATTTTGGGCCTAAAATAGACACTAGCGGCTTATGATCCGTTATCAGGGTAAAACGTCTCCCATAGATAAACTGATGGAATTTGGTCACTCCATAAATTATTGCGAGAGCTTCCCTCTCAATCTGAGAATAGTTGCGCTCGGCTCCTGATAGGGTCCGAGAGGCAAACATGATCGGTCTTTCCTGGCCTCCGATGACATGAGACAGAACCGCGCCAATTCCAATCTGGGATGCATCCGTGGCCAAAAATAAAGGCAATGTGGTGTTGTACGGAACCAAAATCCTTTCAGAGGTAATGCTACTCTTGCACTTTTCAATAGACTCTTCACACTCCTTGGTCCAGCTCCAGCAATTCTTTTTATGAAGCTGCTCGTGAAGAGGCCTCAATAGATCCGGTAGATTTGGAATAAATTTTCCATAATAATTCACCAATCCAAGAAATGACCTCAACTCAGAGATGTTTGTCGGACTCTTGGCCTTCTGTAAAGCTTGCACCTTGTGATCCAAAGGTCGGATGCCATCTTCCTTGATAAGATGGCCCAAATACTCGATTTCTCTTTGCACAAATTTACATTTATTCTTCTTCAGTTTAATGTTGTCTTTTTCCAAACGCAGAAACACAGTTTTCAATACAGCTAAGTGTTTCTCCACTGAAACTGTAGCTATGAGGACATCATCAATATAGCAAATAACGCCCTCTATTCCAGCCAGAACCCTATCCATCACAGATTGAAAATAACTAGGGGCATTAGCCAGCCCAAAAGGCATTCTCCTAAACCTGAAAGGTCCCTTATGTGTGTTGATAGTTAAAAATGGCTGGGTGCTCTTTGCCACCTCTAGTTGCAGGTAAGCGCTGCTCAAATCTAATTTTGAGAAATATTTCCCCTTGGCCAAGATAGCAAACAAGTCTTGCTGAGTGGGGAGCGGATAAGCTGCTGTATCCAAGAATCTGTTTAAAGTTACCTTAAAATCACAACAAATTCTCATTTCCTTATTTTTTTTTGGTACCACTACTACTGGAGTTGCCCACTGGCTACTCCTCACCCTATATAAGTATCCCTTTGTCACCATATTTTCTAAAGCTTCTGTAACCGCCGTTCTAATCGCAAAAGGCACCGGTCGAGCCTTATGAAATATTGGGCTGACGTCACGAATATTCATTGAAAATGTGAATCCTTTTATGGACTCTGCTGTGTCATTGAACAAAACTTGGTGCTCCTTCAAAAATTCAGCAATAGCAATTTCCGAAGGTATCTGGTTCACCGCAAAATAATCAATTTTCAACAAATTTATCTATTCTCTCCCCAGCAGGGCCTTTTTTTTTCACCTTTGACTACTACTGCTCGAAGCATTGAAGTCTTGTCCTGAATTTCCACCTTAACGATAACTTCGCCCAGAATCGGTACTACTGTCCCGTCATATGTCTTGACGATCATTCCGAAAGTTTTTAAGTGTGCATTTGGAAGATACTTCTTGAAATCATTCTCCGATATCAAGGTTAGACAACTTCCCGTATCCAATTCAAAATCTATAAAATTTTCCTCGACTTTCAATCTTATGATATAGGGAGGGTCACTTGTCGTAGTATTTATTCTATATTCGTGTGGTGTCCTTATGCATGTAATTTTTAGTATCAATTCCTCCGTCTCTCCCTGATCATCCATCTGATGTATCCTATTCTGTTGGCTCGCCTGTTCCCTAATAAGATATACTTCATGATTCCTACATACTGGGGCAATGTGACCTTTTTTCTGCACTTGAAACACACTGCGTCCTTGAATCTACAAGAGTCTCTATGAAAATTTCCACAATGTTTGCAATTTCTTTTTCCATTTTTCGATTCTCTTTGCATTTCAATGCGCAACTCATCCTCGCTTTTTTCCAATTCCCCTGCATGAAATAATTTAATATTCTGTTCTGCCGCCTCCATGGACAAAGCAATTTCCATCACCCGAGCCAAGGAAACATCTCCCTCAGACAAAATTTTCTTTTGGATGCTTGAATCGCTTAATCCGCACACAAACTTGTCTCTCAGAGAGTCCTCCAAAAAGTTCCCAAATTCACAAGTTGCTGTCAACCGCTTAATCGCTACCAAATACTGCGAAACACTTTCTTCCGTTTCTTGCATCCTTTTAAAAAAAATGAACCGCTGGAATATGATCGAACGTTTTGGGTAAAAATGAGTATTTAATTTTTCAGTAAGTTCCTCAAAGGTCTTATTTTTCGGAAGTTCTGGACTGCATAAGTTTTTTAAAACCTCATAGGCTTTTGCTCCAATAAGTGTCAGGAGATACGCCTTCTTTTTGTCCTCGCTAGCGTCTTCCAAAATTAAAAATTGTTCTAAACGTTCAAAGAACGTGCTAAAACTTTCAAACTCTTCATTAAATTCACTAAATTGGAAACGAGCCATTTGCAAGAGTATCAAAAATTAAATCCAAAAACAAATTCTTTTCTTCGGGTACTTAGGCTTAGATCCTCGTCGCCATTTGCAATAACTTTAGTGAAACGAAGAAAGAAAACTTTTATTGTTATATATTTTTATTATATATTATTATAAAAAATCTGTCTGAAGAGGATAAATCAAAGATAAGAACCGAAATCATACCTACAATAATAAATCTAAACATACAGAAGAAAAATAATTTGGATCGTAATGAAAGAAAAGCTATTAAATCCCTAAAAGAAAACAAAGAAATCGTTATTTCGCCATCAGACAAGGGTAAGAATACTGTCATTATGGATTCTGCAGAATACGACACCAAAATCAATCAACTACTTCAAGACGAAGAAACCTCTGAGGAATTAACAAGTAATCCCCTACAAAACCTAATCAAAGAATTTAATAAGAGGCTAAACCATATAAAACGAACCTATAAGTTGTAAAACAAAAATAATTGCGAAATTAAAGGCAACAAATAGCGAATTACCAATTTTTTTATGGCTTACCAAAGATCCATAAAGCCAACAATCCACTACGTCCAATAGTTTCATATTCTGGCTCTCCCATTTATCCTTTATCAAAATATCTTTCATCCATAATATCACCGTTGCAAAAGGAATTGCCGCACACCATCCAGAATCCAACGGCAGCTGTAAAAATAGTACAAGAAACACAGGTAAGATTAGATTCTCGCATGATTTCAGTAGATGTTGAATCATTATACACATCGATCCCACACAAAGAAGCTCTTTCAGAACTTGAAAATTTCATGAATTATCATCCTACAATAGATTTCCCCATTCCGAAAGGAGCTTTAATAAAACTCCTCAACCTATGTCTTTCTTTCAACTATTTTAACTACAAAAACAAATATTATAAACAGAAAAAAGGACTCCCGATGGGAAACCCTATTTCTTCAGCACTTGCAAACATATTCATGAACCATATTGACAATAGAATAATAGAAGAAAGACATCTTAATATAATATTATGGAAACGATATATCGATGATGTTTTATGTATCACCGAAATCAATAGCATACCTAATGTTATAAACTTCTTAAACAATTTGAAACCATTTTTAAAATTCACCCATGAAATAGAAGAAAATGGAACTTTATCTTTCCTTGATATAAAACTGACGAGGATCAACAATAGCATAAAAACAGATATATACCGGAAACCTACCCACACAGGATCATACCTCAATTTCAAATCTTTTGGCCCCATTAACCATAAAATCTCAGTAATAAAAACATTATCAAAAAGAATCCTCACCCATTGTTCTCAAAATATAGATATCATTGAAAAAAAAAGAGAACTATTATTCAAAGAATTACAATACAACGAATATCCCAAACAATTCATCAAAAGGCATATTTATAGAAATAGAAACCCGTCTACAAACAATAGTCAAAGTCAGAATCCATCCTGCATACTTCCCTACAGTTATGGAATCGAAAGAATTAGGCAGAACTCTCAAAAAATACCATATCAATATCAGATACCAGTCCGCTCCAAACCTAAGAAACCTTCTCCGTCATCCTATAACCAAACGAAACCCAAAACAGGAAACCCGATCCAATCTCATATAACGCATGCCATGTCAATCCTGTACATCATCCTACATTGGAGAAACTGGCAAAACCTTAATAGAGAGACTTAATCAACACAGGACAGCCTTCAAAGCCCATAGACCTTTATCGTTACTTGTAGACCATGCAGTTAGGAAAGGACATATGCCAGATTTTGATAATGCAATAATTTTATACAGCAATGTACAGGATAAACACTCAAGATTATTTTTGGAGAGCTGGGCATCTTACGATGATAAAAATAGCATCAATAGGAAAATAGAAATACCACAATCATACCTACAGTTAAAACAAAAATAGTCAAAAATATATTTAGCATTTTATTCCTGAAGATACAATAATTCAAATTAAAAAGGTCTGGTCACACCAACATATGCTATAGAAAACAACACTTCTCGTGCGCGCATCACGCGGATAACAAGCTTAGAAGGTTTTTGAATTTTTCCGAGAAGAAGATAGGCGAACAGCCTCGTCGAAATATTGAATTTTAATAAATTTATTGATCCAAAAAAGGCTTTTATTTTAAATATCATAAATGGATTGCTCTATACTTAAAATATTTATTTATATATATTGGAATATTTAATCAAAAGAAATAAACACAAAAATATTAAATTAAATGAATGCAATAAAGAAGAAAATAATGCGAATTATATATATTCAAAACAACTATGATGATGACAACTTGAGAATTACAGAAGCAATAAAATGTTCACAGAATATTTCACGCTGATATATTACAATATATCTAATGATTTCCTGGTATATTTTAGTGATCCCCTTCAGATTGAGTGGCATAATGGTGTTCTGGAGATCCAGATATCTGAGGTGTCGATTATTTCCTCTTAACAGGATTTCGGCGGTGTTAATCAAAATCATACCACATTAATGTTTTTCGAATCTTGAAGATAATTCCTCTTGTGGCTGCTTAGTATGGCCAACAGGTGTTTATTGTACGTTTGGGTAGTGAAATTTCTTCCCTACAAATTATATTTAGATATTTGAATTCCGCACCAAAGAGCTAAGAGCTCCTTTTCAATCTGAACATATTTTTCTGAGTGTTATTCAAGGATACGGGCGCAAATGCGATGGGGTTTCCGTCTGGCATCAAGACAGCTCTAAGTCCATTTTGACTAGCGTCCACTGAAAGTGTTACCTTTCTTTGCTGGTCAAAAAACCAAAAATCGAGAGTTTAATACCAATTGTTTTAGCTAAAAAATATTTATATAACCTAATTCCATGTCCACGGTGTTGTTCTTCTTAGGAATTGTTTCAACAAGATAGTTTTATCCGCAATATTCTGAATAAATTAAGCTAGATAGTCTACAGTTCGGCAAAACCTCAAAGAAATGCTCGTCCATTGATATTTTTAATGTTTTCAAATTGCCTCTAATTCAGATGGGTATGTGAATATGTTGTATATATATTAATTAATTGTTACCACAGGGTGTGTGTAAGCTCACTGGTAAATAGGCGCTAAAAAGGTTCCTTTTTTAATATTAGTTTCTCTTTTATATTTTAGTTCTCTCTCGTGTAAATCAATAAATATAATGTTTAATTAATAATTATTGGAATCAGTTCCATTAAAAATTCTAAGCAAAGTCAACAATTGGTAGCAGAGCGTGGTTGTTTGATATAAAGCTCAAAAGCGAAAATATTTAATCTGAAGATAAAGCAAGGAGTTTATTATGATCGGTAAACTGAAGAACTTCTGAGAAGATTAAAGGTATTTATATAGATTCAGTTAAATTATATCTATATATTGCAAGTTTAAAAGCTACCCAATATTTACATAAACCCAATATTTATCCCAAACAAAAATTGAACCATTAACAGGAACTAATTATCAAATTTGGGCGTTGAAAATCGGCGCAGTTCTGAGAGGAAGAAATTCATTTAAATGTGTAATTTCCGATCCAGAGAGGATATGGAAGACAAAAGTTCTTAGGAGATTTGGAGTGATAAAAATGATGAAGCTTTTGGGATATTCATCACAACGTTGACAAATGAACAAGCTGGAATGTTTATCGGAGAAACAAATGCAAAGAAAGTATGGGACTCACTAAGAAAAACATACACAGGGAATTTGGAAGATAAAATTATTGATATAGGATTAGAATTAAATAACATTAGAAAGAAAGACAAAATGAAAGTGTAGATGAATATATAACAAGGGAAAAATATATTGCTGCTAGAAGTTCATCATTAGGGCATCTATTTCCCTCAAGAGAACTTTCATATTATATTGTCAGAGGCATACATCCAAGGTATGAAAATATTGCTATTGTCTTACGATCTAAGAGAGAGGCAACAATTGAAGAAATCCAACAAACTCTGAGAGAAGATGAATCAAGAAGAAATATGAGATTGAATCAATCGGTTGAAAATGGGCATGAACAAGCATATAGAATTAACACAAGCAATAACGCGTCATCTATACATATAAAATAAAAGGATTTAAAAGCGCGAATGTTTCCTTTATACACAAAACGAACTTCTACTGTCCTTACTGCGATGAAAAAATATATTGGGAGGGCTTGGCTCATCAGTGGTGAACCCTCCCAGCGGTTTCGCCAATTTAATCCACCAGACCGCTTCTCAGAGCTCTAATACTGTATTGGATCATTCTGCTTTTATATGCTACACTGAAGGATGGAATCTTAGAAATGGTTTTCAAGTAAACTATGGACATAAGCTTATAGGACAGTAGAGTTACATTCAAATATTTGCTTCGAGCAATGCTCTTCAGCAAACTATAAAGACAATGCCATTAGGAATAGATTAACACAAGCAATAACGCGCCATCTATACATATAAAATAAAAGGATTTAAAAGCGCGAATGTTTCCTTTATACACAAAACGAACTTCTACTGTCCTTACTGCGATGAAAAAATATATTGGGAGGGCTTGGCTCATCAGTGGTGAACCCTCCCAGCGGTTTCGCCAATTTAATCCACCAGACCGCTTCTTAGAGCTCTGAGAAGCGGTCTGGTGGATTAAATTGGCGAAACCGCTGGGAGGGTTCACCACTGATGAGCCAAGCCCTCCCAATATATTTTTTCATCGCAGTAAGGACAGTAGAAGTTCGTTTTGTGTATAAAGGAAACATTCGCGCTTTTAAATCCTTTTATTTTATATGTATAGATGGCGCGTTATTGCTTGTGTTAATCTATTCCTAATGGCATTGTCTTTATAGTTTGCTGAAGATCATTGCTCGAAGCAAATATTTGAATGTAACTCTACTGTCCTATAAGCTTATGTCCATAGTTTACTTGAAAACCATTTCTAAGATTCCATCCTTCAGTGTAGCATATAAAAGCAGAATGATCCAATACAGTATTAGAGCTCTGAGAAGCGGTCTGGTGGATTAAATTGGCGAAACCGCTGGGAGGGTTCACCACTGATGAGCCAAGCCCTCCCAATATTTTTTCATCGCAGTAAGGACAGTAGAAGTTCGTTTTGTGTATAAAGGAAACATTCGCGCTTTTAAATCCTTTTATTTTATATGTATAGATGGCGCGTTATTGCTTGTGTTAATCTATTCCTAATGGCATTGTCTTTATAGTTTGCTGAAGAGCATTGCTCGAAGCAAATATTTGAATGTAACTTACTGTCCTATAAGCTTATGTCCATAGTTTACTTGAAAACCATTTCTAAGATTCCATCCTTCAGTGTAGCATATAAAAGCAGAATGATCCAATACAGTATTAGAGCTCTGAGAAGCGGTCTGGTGGATTAAATTAGCGAAACCGCTGGGAGGGTTCACCACTGATGAGCCAAGCCCTCCCAATATATTTTTCATCGCAGTAAGGACAGTAGAAGTTCGTTTTGTGTATAAAGGAAACATTCGCGCTTTTAAATCCTTTTATTTTATATATACAGAATTAAAGATAGAAAAGTTAAACAATTTAAGACAAAAAGATGTTTTGTTTGGTTTCGAGATAAACAGAAACAAGGATATCAAAAGAAATTGACTCCTGATTATAGAAATCACAAATACAGTAAGGAACATTCAAATAACCTAGTGGATACTATGAAAAGTGGAATTAATGAGCAAGCATTTGAATCATATGTAAAAGAATTTGAAAATTTACCAGATGGGAGAAATGATAAGCAAATATGGTATATAGATTAAGGATGCACTGCACATTTAACCCCAAACCTAACTTTGATGGAAAATGTGACAGAGAACAAAAGTGAAATCAACCTACATGAAAAGGGCAAAACTACCCAAGCCATAGCCAAAGGAGATATGAGACTTACTACATGCACATGTGAAGGTCAAGAAAATATTTGCATCAAAGATATCTTACATGTACCTAATTTAAGGAATAATTTCTTGTCAGAATACGAATTAGTCAACAAAGGAAATTCAGTTATTTTAAATAAGAATGGAGCAAAAATTTATAATGAAGGTAATGATTTATGGCAGAAGCATATATTAAAGATAGAATGTTTATGATGGAAAAAAACTAAGAAATGTACCAATAGCAAAAAATGAAAATGTCATGTTTATAAATACACAGTTATCAAATAAAAATAACAATATAAGTTTGTGGCATAAAACATTAAACAATATAAATGAAGAATACATGAAAAAATGATTCAAGGACATATTGTAAGAGGATAGGATCTAAAATTCGAAAGGTTACCAGAGTGCGAAGCATGCAAAATGTGAAAACTGGTTCAGATGCCATATAATATTATGGAAAATTATACAGTTAAACCCCTGCAGTTGATTCATTAGGATTTATGTGGACCAATGCCATGTCAATCTTTAGGAGGATCTAAGTATTTTCTTGTTATAGTAGATGATCCCAGTAAAATAATCTATGTATATTTCCTGAGATCAAAATATTATACCTTTGAAAGATTTGAAGAATTTAAAGCTAGAGCCGAAAACGAATTGAGTCTTAGAATAAAAGATGTAAGAACCGACAATTGAACTGAATTTTGTAACTCTAGATTTGAAGGACTTTTCAAGGGAAATGGGATCCATTACCAACTTACCACAACATACTCACCACAAAGTAATGGAGTCGCAGAGAAAGTGAATAGGACTCTTATAGATACAGCAAGGACCTAATTAATTGACTCAAAATTACCCATGAAGTTTCGGGCAGAGGCAATTGCTACAGCTGTATACATCAATAATTTTACCCCCCACAGGGCTATCAAGCACCATACACCTATACAGAAATGGAATGGGAGGAAACCATCGGTCAAACACATTCGAATATTTGGATGTTTGACACATTGGCTTGAGAGCAAACCAAGAAGAAACAAGTTTTCACCAAAGGGTATAAAGAGAATATTTATTGGTTATTCCATAAAAGAAAGGCTTACAGAATATATGATATAATGTCAAAGAGAATCCGTGAAGTCAGATCAGTAAAAATTAGTGAAGATAAGAGAGGAATTGATTATGCAAATGATATTCAGGAAGATACTAATTGTGATAATTTGACCTATAAAGGAAATTGTGAAGAAATAGTTGCTAAAGACTTTCTTATCTTGAAAGAAGACAATCCTGTCACAGAGAGAAGAATGAAGTCTCAGGAGGATACTTCAGTAAAACCAGGTGGTGACTGTGAAAATGACTCATCACGAACTGAACTGAAAGAGGAACGATGTGTAAAAGGAGGAAGAAAGATCATCTTAGAAGAACGGCACAAAGCAAGACTTGAAGAACAAGAAAGGAAATTGATCGAAGAAGGAGTTCGACGCTCATAAAAAATAAAGGATAGGAATGATGCAAACTTAATTATGGAAATTGATCATTATATTCCGGAGAATTATAAGAAGCAATGGATAGTGGAGAAAGAAATGAATGGCACAAAGCAATGGAAGGAGAGCTCAGTGAGATAGAGAAACATATAATATGGACACTAGTACAAAGGGAAAGTGATATGAGAATCATCAATAGTAAATGGGTCTACAGTACGAAGAAACCATCAAATGACGGCATATATAAAAGAAAGGCCAGACCGGTTGTTGTTGGATGCAATCAAAGATATGGTGTGGATTATAAGGAATATTTTTCACCTCTACTCAAAAAGGAAAGTTTGCGAACAATAGTAGCTCTTGCAACGCAACAGAATTTAATCATAAAAAATTATGATGTGAAGACAGCTTATCTCTATGGTGAAGAGACAGTATACATGAGACAACCAGATGGTTTCATGCGAAAAGGAGAAGAAAACAAAGTGTGCAAATTGGAAAAAACCTGTATGGTCTACCACAATAAGGAAAATGTTGGAACAAAAAGATCAATGAAATTTTATGCCAGTTGGGAATGATTAGAACCAAATGTGATCCATGCGTCTATAAACTCCAGAGAGGAGAAGAATATGCAATACTGGGTTTATATGTAGATGATATCATCATTGCTGGAACCAGTAAGAAAATCAATGATAACCTAGTCTCAGAAATATAAAAATATGTTACTATAACAGAAAAGAAAGATAGCGAACCATTTATTGGAATTGAAATAAAAAGGGCAGAAGTTTTTTTTATCTATCTCAGACTCATTATATTGATAAAATTCTTTACAGAATCAGACTGGAAGAATGCAACAATGTGCAGACACCTGGAGATCAAAATCAAGATTTGGATGAGTATTTGGACTCTAAGCCAGTAGATAAAAGTGTATACCAGGAAATGATTGGATCACTTATGTACCTTTTTACGGGTACTTGACCGGACATATCCTTCAACGTCAGCAATATATCACAGTATAGTAATGATCCAAGAGAAATACACTTAACTGGAGTTAAAAGGATTTATAGATATCTGAAGGGAACAAGAAATAAAATGTGGGCATATAAGTCAAAAGACAACAATTACACAATAAGTACTAATGCGAGCTGGTGCACAACCCGAGACGTAAAATCCTATTCAGGCTATACACTCAAACTTGGCAACAACTTAATAAACTGGAAAAGTAGAAAGCAAAATTTAGTAGTCTTGTCTACATGTGAAGCAAAACCTATTTCAATAAGTGAAGAAATTTCAGAAGTATTATGGTTAAAAAATAAAGGGATTATCAGAAGAACTTTGTGAAAATGTAACTTTCCCAATTACCTTGAAAAGTGACAGCCAGGCTGCAATAAACTGGATACAATCTGTCAAAATTACTTCACGAACAAAGCACATAAACCGAAAGTATTATTCTGTGAAAGAAAAAATTCAGAACGGAATCAAGCTGGCATACACTAAAAGTGAAGACATGGAGTCGGATATACTAACGAAGAGTCTACCTAAAGACAAACTACGGAAATGTGCAGATAGCCTTGGACTTGCTGATTAGGGCTTACACACAAGGGAGCGTGTGTTTTATATATATTAATTAATTGTTACCACAGAGTGTGTGTAAGCTTACAGGTAAATAGGCGCTAACCGAAAGAAAAAAAGTTCCTTTGTTTAATATTAGTTTCCCTTTTATATTTTTGTTCTCTCTCTTGTAAATCAATAAATATAATGTTTAACTAATAATTATTGGAATCAGTTTCGATAAAAATTCTAAGCAAAATCAACAGAATACGCCATTCTTGAATATCAAATATTAAATGAACTTGACATTTTCTTAGGCCAGTTACAATTTATTGAAATTAAACTTTATATTATTTAGTGTCTGGTAATTTCTAACAAGGCGATCAGTCTGCTGTTGTTTTCATCGAAGGAATTTGCGTTGATTAATATATAGCCTCCATGTATACTTTACACCTTCAACTTTTGTAAACATACCATGCAGAATTATAGAAAACTACGTGAACGCTGCAAATACCGAAAGAAAGCCGTTGGAATATGTAATACCTATAAGGTTTAGTCATTGTTAATAGGCTGAATGACTTCCGAATTAATTTGCCAAAAACTTGAAGAAGCATCAAGTACTGCATAGACGAGTAATTTTATTATTCCATTAAACAAATCATCAAATAAAATTGCAAGCAACACAACTATATTGCATAAAAGGAATGAATTCATTCACAAAGGACCTTATTAAAAACTACACTTCTAGTTTTTAAAATATTTTTATATACAGTATAACCTCGTTAATATTTGATACACGATAGTTCGACCATGTTCTGTTGTCCTAAAATACGGCCTATCATATAACAAACTGTAATTCGACGGTGATCTTGAGTGACGTAATGACAGGATAGGAACAATAAATTACTTGCTATCATTATCATATCATTTTATGTATATATCTGATTTAAAACATATTTATACAAAAAATCTAAATAATACAATTTTCAAATATATTTGTGAAAATTTACAATTTTTATTTTTGTATTTTAAAAACACACAAAGATTGAAGCGGGACGTTTCAAAAGAGTGCCATCCACGACGCCAATTTATAATTGTAAAGAATAGTATTTTAATAAAACATTTAATCGGGTAAAACCCGGGCGTTGCCCGGGTCATTCGGCTAGTAGTAAATAAAGAGAAGACCAAAATCGAAATAATTGAAAATAAATAGTTTATTAGCGAACAAATAATACAAAAAAAAATCCTTTCGGGTGAGAAACTATAGGCATTGGCTAAATTTATATGAAATATTCGATATAAAAAAAGTGTTTTTTTTTCTCCTTCAATGATGCTTTCTGGGGCAGATGTTTAACGAAATTCCATTTTAAATTATGGATTCAGCTCTTTAGGGTCAATAGATATCCGAACCTTTCCATTTGGTTTTTTAATGATGGCCATCAGGTGTGCCACTCTGCCCACTGTGCAGGGAGCGTTTTTAACTACCTATCAAGTACATTCCGAAGAACGATACTATATTCTCGGGTGAATCATCTTTCAGCTTAGTCAAAGTAATGTCATGTTGCAATGATTTTATCTTTCTAACAGCTAAAAGTTTCCACAAGCCGATAATCCTAAAATTGGTGGAGCTGGCAAATTAACAACTAAGATTTCAATTATTTCTGTTTTTTTTTACAGTAGTGAATCTAGCTGTGAATTTACGTCCTATTGTTAATTTATCCACTGTATAGGAATAATCTGTAAACCCAGTGATATATGCAAGGCTTATTGGACCAAGGTTTTATGGTATCAGCAGGCAGAAGGTTTATTTAGGCACTAGTATTTAATTAATATTTAACGGCATGATTTTCGACTGAGATCACCTGAGTCCATTTTAGACTAGTAAGTTTGTCAAAAAGTAGATATATAAGTAACATTTGTTCTTCTTTTTTTCTTACCTCTAGAGTATGTATTTGGCTCCTACACACTTCGGTAAAATTGTTTGGGTTTTGGTATGTTTCATATATTTTTCCCAGGTGTGAAATATTTACCATATGGGTGTTTGGAAATACACATTCATTATAATCTCTGCTAGAATATACTTGTTATCAGACTTATTAGGCCTCTACCTTCTGCATGCTTATAGTGCCTTTCAAACTTTACTGAGTGTAAATAAATACCTTCTTGAGTTCAATTTCACTTGCTCTCTAGAAGTTTCAGTGTCTATTCTCAAGTCTATAGCTTTAGCTAGAGAAAGATCAGAATCATGTAGCATCCTCTCTTTAAAGCTTTGTCTTTAAAACCAATTATGATTCTATCCCTGACCAAGGAATTTGTAGGCTCTCCAAATTCGCAGTCCATCTATTTATTTTTCGATTCTGTTACATAATCATACAAATTATGATTCTTCCCTTGTTCAGTTGTATAAAACTGAATCATTGTGTGTTCTTTTTTTATGGTTTATGCATATATATATGTGACAATATAGTGGCAAATGTGGTGAGGAGAGAAATAATCACACGACGAGTTGGAAGAGGGATCTGGAAGCCATCCGAGAGAGAAAGAGGTAGCGAGAGCGCTGTCCGCTGAACGACTGTTTTCCCTGTGTACACAATCGGGGGGCTAACCAGAATAGTCGCCAGGTGGTGACGGGCGGCCCCCTCAGGAATGTGGCCCAAAAATGGTCGCAAGTTAGTTGTCTAAAGTGTCTCGCTTTAGCTGCCCATCTCTCTCTCGTTGGCTGTTGGTTTGTTTTATTAATCCTGGAAGAGCATATATTATGACATATGGCCCCCGTTGAAGAAGGCTGAACATGGTTTAAGTATATTTAAAGCTGGAGAAGCCAGGAATAGAGAAAATAATTTTACAGTTAAAATTAGTTAAGGTAATGGTGACATAGTTTTATGTAAATAAAATATTGTATAGTACACAAGTAAATATTATTTACAAGCAGTTTTACAACACTGGGGAGTTTGACATTTAAGGAAATCTTTGAAAATATCAAGGTTATAAAAGGCTATATACAACAAAATCTAATGTACTATAAGGGAAGTGATATGGAGGAGTGTGAACAACGAGAAGAAGAGTCACATACATATGACTGGGGAACTCTACACTTTAAGATATTTTTCAGGCGGACATGGCAAGGGGAAACTTGTCATGGGCTTTCTATGCTATAAGTGTAGAGTACGAGAAATGAGATTGAGGTTGGCAATTGTGTGAGATCAGGACTGAGGTAATTATAAAACTACATACAATGTTAGAACCTCGGCGAACAGAGCGAGGGGAGACTTGCCCTGGGCCAATCTAACTTATCTATGTAGTTACTTGTGTAGCGAGTCCGAGGGGAAAAGTCCCGTGTGTAGGTGAGGAAGTCGAACGGACTTATATTCAATTTGCGGAAAGTATGCGCGCACAGTGCCAAAAATTGGGACGAGGACTGCGTTGTCCGTTACAAGTGACAAGCTGCTCGGACACGAGGTGTTTGAACCGTCGTGGGAGCTTGTGCAAAGGCGATGATTTCGCGGTGGGTTGAAAGTAAGACCCATGTCTGCGCGAAATGATGACGGACCGGACAAAATCAGCGACGATGTTTAACGTACCTCCGTGGGAAATATCGGAGGTAGGCTATATCGTGCTGGTTTGGACAATGGACAAACATAGATTTGAAGACAGGGTCCGTGTGGCGCGAGAAGAAGAAGCGAACTGTGTCGCTCGATGCAGATTGTTCAAGTGCGAACAAAAAGGGTTTGATAAATATCTAGCAGTTAGTCAATCTGCACCCTGTGACGAACACACCATTGGCTAGATGGTGTGGGTCGGTGGATAGGCTAGAGATGAACTACGAAATAAATTATCATAAATGAAGGGCGAAGGTTAGGATTTTGAAATGACAATATAGAAGTTCGATAATTGATTAATCAATAATTCTCTATAAAGGTCCTGAGCTGGTATAAAGTTAACAAAGTTGTAAGAATGAGAGGGGCATTAAGGGGAAGATAGATAAGAGTCACCAAGGGTTGGTTGTAAGCAAGGCTCACGTGGTGGTTGGAATTCTTCGACGCCTGAATTACAGGGTGAATTTTGAATCGATTAGGGAAAGAAATTATTGTTCGTGAGCCGAGCTTACAAGTAGGAGAGGTTCATACAAAAGTTTAGGTGCTGGAGGCATATTTTTATAAATAATTTGATTATGAAAAATCTATTGTTAATAGTAAAAATCGTAAAGCGTTAATAGGTAGAATTCATTTTTTTTTAATGATTTTTTTTTAAAGAGTTACGTTAAAATGGAAATTATTTAATTAAAATGACGATTGTTACATCTACTGGTAAGGTAACTAATTAAATGGGTTTCACATAGCTAGATATAATATGGATAATAAGATCACTGTTAATAGGGGTGGAGAGATAAATGGAAATATTAAATATTTTTACATATTCACACATATTGAGCTAATTATGGAAATATTGGGACAATCTACAAGGAATGACTTATTTAAAGAATGAATGGTAGGAGTTAAGACAATTACACTCACGAGTTATGTTGGTTTAGGGCGCAGGTAAGTTCATTGAGCTTCGGGAGAGTTCTGTCTGTGACACTGTGCGTACCAGTGTTGTACATCACAGTAGCGGTAGGGAGATGGCGGAGTCTTGTCCATGATGGCGGGAGGTGTCCTGCTCTGGCACGGCGATCGTTCTTGAGTAGATCTAGTGCTGGAAGAAGTGCGTGGCAGCTCCATCTCCGTCGTAGGTGAATACTTCTTCGGGATCACGGTTCAAAGGTTGGCGAGGAAGGGGTTGAGGGCTCGAAGAGGAGTGGTTACAGTTGAGTTGGGTTTGGTCGATCATCGTAGCTTGGCTTCTTGTTTCTTCATACTCTGGTATATGAGGGATTTGTTTCCCGGTCAGGTCTTATCCTGTCGACTTTCAATGTGACAATATAGTGGCAAATGTGGTGAGGAGAGAAATAATCACACGACGAGTTGGAAGAGGGATCTGGAAGCCATCCGAGAGAGAAAGAGGTAGCGAGAGCGCTGTCCGCTGAACGACTGTTTTCCCTGTGTACACAACCGGGGGGCTAACCAGAATAGTCGCCAGGTGGTGACGGGCGGCCCCCTCAGGAATGTGGCCCAAAAATGGTCGCAAGTTAGTTGTCTAAAGTGTTTCGCTTTAGCTGCCCATCTCTCTCTCGTTGGCTGTTGGTTTGTTTTATTAATCCTGGAAGAGCATATATTATGACATATATATATATAGAATATTTCTTCTCTGATATTAATACTTAGCCTTATATATGCCTTTATATTATATTATATTATTATATATGTGTGAAATTATATATATATATTATAAAGTGTCTATCAAAAAGTTCAAATATATCCGCAACGGTCAGAGAAGGGAGAATCAGTTTTTGTATTACAAATGTAGAATATATATCTATGGCTGACGCACCATTGGGATTGAGTAGAATAGCCCTTTGTTTCAGAATTTATTCTTTCACCTATTTACCTGGCTATATAAAACAATTGGGACCTTTTTTTCCATTTCTCCCAGGATTCTGATGGGTTTGTTCCCATCACAAATGGCTGCAAACTATTCAGACAAATTGTGAAAATTTCATTCGATAATCCTTGTGGATCTCATTGAAATAAAGCCCGTCTTGGAATGTTAGGAGCCGAAGCCCAAAACAATTAACTCCATGTGGGAGCTTCTCAGTTTGCCAGTGTTGCTAGTGTTGTAGCTTTGTCACCGATCCAAGGCCGCTGGTTTGCGGCGACAGTCAATAGATAGCGTCTAGTTTTGACGTTTATTTTGACGGTGAGATCACTTTTATTTTATTTAAAAAATTGGTAAAATAGAGCCATAAACCGATTTTTTCTCCTTTTTTTGGTCGAACAGTATTCCTCATGTAATGTGCAGTGACCAAGAGCCATCCAAGACATATTTAAACCTACAATTACACTATTTACAATCATTTCTCGATTTTTCATTTTAACCAACATTCAAAGAATGTTTATAATCATAGGCTACGAAATCAAATTGGCCTCAAAACCAAAATGACCATATTAGTTGATTTCAAGGCATGTTGAAACACAGTCAAAACCGTGTACTGTATCCAGGTTATTCAGCTGAATAAGTCATAATAGAATGTATCCACTTATATATCAAATAAATGTAGAATGGCTCCGCACATCAGCCATGCCAATATTTATTTTAAGACATTCGAGTGCTTACAATTACTTCAGGCATTTCACAGAATGACTGCAAAATGTGGCGAGTCCAAGTAAACTTAGTTTACAGGAAAGCCCCGAGTTACTATAAACCTGCACACACAACATTTTAATAAAATTTCAAAACAATAAATCTAAAGACTGTGTGTGATAAACTATTCATGAAGTAATTTCTCTATTGTATACCTCTAATATATATTATAATAAATTAATACCTATATATAGTATCTCTACCGACCTATGAGCCTATATGTTCACTAAAAACCCCTAAGCTGCCTCTCATAGAAAATGCAGGGTATATCTCAAACCAATCCAATACAGCAGTAGAGAGGTCTAGAGATTAATTTGGCGAAACTGCTGAGAGAGTTCACTACTGATGACTAAAGCCCTCTCTCATTCAATAACTTATATCATTTCAGTAAGGTCTATAGAGATAATATTTTATGATATTATTGAAAAGAAACACATTGCCAGTAAATTTATTTGTTACAAATTTTATCGATAGATGGAAATTGAATTTATAAATTTAATTTATTATTATATTAATATCTAAAATAATTCTGTTGTCATATATGTTGTCATATATTTTTTGCTACTACATTTGTCTTTTTGCCCCTTTTGTTATTTGTCATCTTAATCTAATGTTATTGTTAATAAAACAATAATTTCTGAGAACCAGCCTCTGATTCTCTTACAGACATACATGAGAATAATCATTCCAACAATATTATTTAATAATATCTTAAAACTTTGTTTGAATAAAGTTCAAACAAAAAACATATTTTATAGAATTAATATATTCCTGTCACCGTATAAATATTTCAAGATATCTTTAAAGGTGCCTAGAGATGGATCTGTAGATATGTCAAATATTTCTAGACTTTTGAAATATCTCCTGGATTTTTTATAGCATCTGAAATAACCACATTCTTGTAAATTTCAAATATTTCACCGATGTTTTGCACAGATGACGTGCTAATGAATATTGTTTATATAGACTATAAGTTCAATATATGTCTCAAAAATATATCTCAATATATTTATATGTTAAAAATCAATTTTAAAAATAGAAAAATGGTCAGGTGTTGATATTAAAAACAAGTTGGCATTTTCTGATCGCTCACATGAGCATTTTAGATGGCAGGGCGCCATCTAGGGGAAAAAAATTCAACTAAACCTTGATTTAGCTTGTTCAAAAGATATTTGGCCAACCCAATTTATCACGTACCACGTACGCATTTCGGGATGTTTTCCCTCGTCAGCGTTGTGCAGACTCTACCTCTAAGACCAAAGGTTTAGTCCCAGAGGCTTCCTGAGATAACAAGACTTAAAGGAATTCAGTTGATTTTTGTTCCACTAGATGGCGCTTTGTCATCTAAAATGCTCGTGTAAGCGGTCAGGAAATGCCAATTTTGTTTTTAATATCAACCCCTGGCCATTTTTCTATTTTAATATATATTTTTTTTTATTTTCAACATCAAAAGCTTCTTTAAACTTATAGCCTTGAATTTCTCAGTTAGATGAAAAATATTTTTGAAATGTTATTATCTATATTTTTATACAAGTGAATAAAACACTAATTTATATTTCATTGTAGATGAATTAATATGTCCAGAAGAAATGGGAAAATAATTTGAAGCGGTCTACAAAAATGTCGACAATGTTAATTTCAATTGTCAGCTCCCAGTACATAGCCAGACCCAGAACAACAAAGGTAAAGCAGATTTACATCTTGTAGCGAGATAGAATATCCTGGAAATGGAATATCACATTTCCACCATCAATATTAAAGATAAACCCAGCTGCCTGGTTTACATAATCTGTTCTGGGCATTGCATATTGATTAATTGATTGAGGAAAATATTAGCATTGACGAAATAGCAAGTAAAAGTTATCTGATTGCTTTCTGCTATTGAATATAAATGGAATCCTATAATAGGATAACACAGTGAAACTTGAATGAATTAATTGGTTTGCCATATGTGTTTTCAATCGAGGAGGAAACTTACCAGCTCAAAGGACTTCTGCATTCTGAATAAATAAATTCGAATTGCAAAAAAAGTTTTACTTTATTCATATAAATAATAAAATTTTATATAAAAGCAATAATACATGTTTCAAAATGAAAAGTGTGGTCTTGTTTAGTATATGTTTTTAAATTAAATTATATGATTTGCTGCTTAAGAGAGATGTTACTTTAATTAAATATCCTTTCACATTTTGATTGTATACCTTTTTTTTTCATTATTACATCATATAATGAACGAGTTGTTGGCTGATAATATAAAATATTTGAAAGTTTGGCCTCATCATTATCACAGTCTTCTATCCCCAATCCTCTAGGCCAGGGGTCAGCAAACTGCGGCTGGTGAGCCACATGCGGCTCTTTGGATGTGAAGCTGCGGCTCTTTATATAGTTTTATACGTAAATATTATTTATGCGAGTAATATTTATTGTTGGCAAGAAAATTTTTGTGGCTCTTTAAAAACTTTGAAATATTGTAAATTGTAATTTTTGACTCTTCCGACTCAAAGGTTTGCCGACCCCTGCTCTAGGCGAACCATAGGATTAGTGATCAAACTTGATCAAACTCTAATTGAGACATGGTTTTTATTTAATTTTATTGAAGTTTCAAGCTCCAGGAGAAACCATGATTATCAATTTTTACATGGACCTACTGTAGTTTATATACACTGCGTGACATTGAAAATGGAACACCAAGAAATAGTGGCCAGAAAGTGATGAAACTCCGCAGCTGGAGTCCAATCATATCTCCCTAACTTCAAATTGGGATATTGAAACATTCAAATAGGGAAGTCACCGACATTATATTTTTTTATGAAGCGATAACGTGCCATCTATATATAAAAAATCATTAAGTACGAATATTTCATTTAGACATAAAATTAAACTTCTACTGTCCTTACTGCATAAAAAATATATATATTGGGAATGCTTGACTTATCATTGATGAAACCTCCCATTGGTTTCAACAATTTAATCTACCAGACTGCTTCTTAAATCTCTAATATTGTATTGGACGATGCTTATACACTGCGTGACATTGAAAATGGAACACCAAGAAATAGTGGCCAGAAAGTGATGAAACTCGGCAGACAGAGAGAGACAGGGACGAACAATAAGTGATCTTTATTTCAAAATGATAGTCATAATACAGAGCGAGAACGGCGTCGGCTTAGTAGCAAGTAGGACCACCGCGGACGGCGATGCACGCAGCAACACGTCTAGGTAGAGAGTCAATCAGAGTACGGATGGCGTCCTGAGGGATGGCTCTCCATTCCCTCTCAACCATTTGCCACAGTTCGTCTTCTGAACGCGGCTGTGGCAAGGCATGCAAACGGCGTCCAATGATGTCCCAGACGTGCTCGATTGGTGAGAGATCAGGAGAGTACGGTGGCCAGGGAAGCATCTGTACATCTTGCAGAGCTTGTTGGCTAATGCGAGCAGTGTGCGGTCGGGCGTTATCCTGCTGATAAAGGGCATTGGGTACCCCCTGAAGGTAGGGGAGTGTCACCGGTCGCAGCACATCATCAACGTATCGTTGGACCGTCATAGTGCTCTGAATACGAAGTAAAGGTGACCTGGAATCATACGCGATTGCGCCCCAAACCATGATTCCACGTTGTCGCACATTGGGGCGTTCCACAATTGCTGCCGGATTGGACCTTTCTCCACGTCGACGCCACACGCGTACACGGCGACTATCACTGGACAAGCAGAAACGCGACTCATCTGAGAACACGAACCTGTGCCATTCCGTCATCCACGTCGATCTAGCCCGGCACCATTCCAAACGTTGGCGCCTATTCAGTGGGGTCAATGGCAGTCTTCTTAGCGGACGGCATGAGTGCAAGCCATTAGCAACCAATCGACGGGAAAGGGTTCTGGTCGAGATGGAATGATCTAGGGTGTCTTGCCCATGTTGCGGGATGGCGGTACAAGTGGCTTGTGGGGCCGCCACTGCTTGTCGAAGGATACGCCGATCCACACGTGCTGACGTCACTCTGGTTGCACCGACATTCCTATAAATTGCCACATTTCCTTGTTCCAACCATCTTCTCCACAGTCGGTGCACCGTGGGCGCACCAAGGTGTGTATCAGCTGCGATTTGACGTATGGACCAACCTGCCCTTTTCAGTCCGATCACCATGCCCCTCGTAAAAGCGTCTGTCTGCTTGAACTGCCTCCGTTTACGATGACCTGGCATTCTCTGTTATTACACGTGTCTTTTTGACACAAGAACAAAATTTCTACAATGATTTTCCTTGAAGAAATAACGACACGAATACTGTCCTTTCTGCAAGTTCCTTCCCTTATATCTTACTCCATGTGCGCACGAGAGCTGCGCATTTTACATCATTTGCATAACTCGGTTAGGCGCGTCTACCCTGAAATTTGCATAATTTTCTGGCCACTATTTCTTGGTGTTCCATTCTCAATGTCACGCAGTGTATATATTACAAAAATAAATGGTCTTACATTGAATTAGTAGTAAATGTGAAATAGAGAGGTTGTCTTACGAGGAGTTGAAGCACAAAATATGAGTTGAATAGAGTACGTTAAATCCATGATGAGATAATTATTTTTTTAAATGAGTTGATATGTACACTCATGGACAAAAGTTGAAAAAGTGGAAAGTCGTTGATGTCGCCTGACATGTCTTTTTTTTTTTTAAGAAGACAGAGGCAATTCTTTTCACACTTTGTTATTTCTTATGTCTTCAATAAAGGTGACTGTGTATCAAATAACTTTCAGATTTTTTTTGTCTGAAAACCGATATACATGCTAAATAGAGAGAGAGAGAAACAACTTCCTTAAATTTTGTTAATTAGAGTATAAGTTAAGTTAAGAAGTATTATGAGTTGCAACATAGTAAGAGTTATAATCTAAGGTTAGTTGAGACGTAATTGATTTTTGATATAGGATGGGTTTAACCATACACACACAAAGATTTTGGATATAGGACGAGTTAAAAAAATAATTAATTAAAATGTATAATGATCTATGTTTCAGGATGAGTTGTGAACAAGAAAAGCTAGCCACTTATGCGTTTCTGACTGTTGGCCTTTCTCAGCGTTGTGCAAATGTGCCTCAACGTCCAAAAAAGCTGTTTATGGGAAATCCTTAAAAAAATATGAAAAGGCTATTTAGGCCGGAATGGCTAAAGAACGTCAAACAATGTGAATAATAGTACAAAAGATAAAATATACTGGGATCAGGTGGATACATTAAGAGAAAAAAGGGCATCTTCTGATCGTACAATCAGAAAATGCACTTTTTCCTCAATTTATCCAACTGTCCCAGTATAATTTATATTTTGTAGTATTTTTCACCTTGTTTGGCGTTCTCACGTCCTTCCAGCCTGAATACCTGTTTTATGATTTTTCAGGATGCTCTAACGATCAGAGCTTTTGATTGTTGAAGCGCAACTTCCACCACGCTGATGAGGGTCAACAGCAAGAAACGCTTAAGTTGTTATCTTTTTTTGATTCAATAATAAATGGTATATTGCCAATTTTGTGTAATAAAAAGCCTCAATTAGTTCATATATATTCCGTCAGATGTCGAAAGCCATCAGCAAATTTTAGGTGCGTGATTAGAAAATGCCTTTTTTAAAATTTATCCACCTGATCCTAAAACAATTTTTTTTTTGTACTATAATTTCACATATGATAATATTGTGTAGCAAAGTTTTCATCATTTTAATAATAGAGTATCATTTTTTAAATTTATATTTGCTACTCTAAAAACTTCCCTTATTGCTTATCTTCTTGTTATCATTCATTGTTTGTTCTTGTCTTAAATAAATTTCTGTGTCATCCTGAAGTTTGTCTTTCCTAATTTTCCACGTGGCATTTTGATAGGAAATTTATTTAAGGCACAAACAAAAATCAACATTCATAAGATGCAAGTTAGGCAATGAGGTAAGTTTCTAGAGAGAGAGAGAGAGAGTAACAAAATATAAATAATATAAATATCAAATAATTAATAATCTGTAAATAAAATATAATAAATACTTTGATACAATATGTATGTATAAAGAGTTTTAAAGCTCTAAAATCTGTCATGTGTGTAGGTTGGAGTGTTATTTAGATTTAATTTTAATGTATGTGTGTGTGATTACTGTAATGTAGGATGAGGTTTTGTATGAACTAATTAGGATTAAAAGTAACTATAATTTGTAGTACATGAATTCATAATATTGTAGTATAATTATTATCATAGAATAAGTTGAAACTCTAGGAGTATGTGATATAGAAGGAGTTATGAGAAAAGATGAGTGGCAATATAAGATAAATTGTGTTATGTAATATAAAAAATTGGAAAGAGGATAAGTTGTTTTTAAGTTTGAAAGGTTGTTGTATTGAATTGATTGTGAGGTAAAATGAGTCATAATATTGTGTGGCACATATTATAACAATATTAATAAATAAAATATTCAATGAAATAATCCCTTGTATCTATATTGAGTAAAAATATCAGGCCTCCAGGGTAAAGTATATTTTCAAAAACCTTTTTAATGTTTAGCTTTCGGGACTAAACGCCCTTCTACAGGATAAAACATGGTATAATGGGGTATGTTTTCTCCCGTAGTAGGGCGTTCGTGCCCGAAAGCTAGAGATTATAAAGGTTTTTGAAAATATACTTTTCCCTGGAGGCCTGATATTTTTACTCAAATAAAATATTAAATTAGAACATTTATTACTTAGAATTTTCTCATATTGTCCTTTTTGTGTTGCCAATTAGTTAGTAATTATTTTGAATGAAATGATTTGATTTGCTATTCTCATGTTTGTTTTCCTCATTTTTCTATGTGTCCATATATGTAGAATTAGTTGTCAAGTAGATTGATTTATAACATAAGATGAGTTGTAATATAGTATCAGTTATTACATAGAATGTATGATAACATAGGAGAGAGAGAGAGAGAGATGAGGTGTGTTATAGAAAAATTATAACATAGGCTAATTTTCAAAGATAATCGAGTTGTATGTGGTCAAGAAGAAGCTGAACATAAGCTGATATTAATATAAATTGGAATATGATGTAGGGGGGTTGATTCAAGGCTTTGAATTAGTTGTAACATAGAGTGAGTTGTCATTCTACATGTTATCTATTTAGTACCTTGTTATCTCAATGTATATCATATCTGTGACAAATTGTAGCGCTAATTTATATATATGTGTGTGGTGATTTGTGAAGCAGTCGTAGTAGTTGTGTCTGAAAAATGGTAAGAACACACAGGAGACAAGATCCAGAGGCAAAAACCCGTGGGAAGTAGATCGGTGAAGAAAAAGAGAAGTTCTGAGGACCACCCTGGGTACAACTGGTGTCGAGACCACCTCGGTGAGAACTGTCCCCTGATCATCACATTCAGCGCTTTTGAGCCGCTTTTTGAGTAAGATAAATCTCCTAGGGGAGAATGAAGATTTGACACTTGTTTACAAAGGGGGTTGTTTTTTAGCCCGGCTATCTTCCCTTTTTCCTCGTACTCCCACACAGGCTATTTTTAAAAATATATTTCCAAATATTATGACATATATATACATATAAATCTATATAAAAATAATAAAATAAATTTTAAAATGATATTGATATCAATGTGATGAATATATACAGTAGTAATGAAATTATTAAATTTCAAAAAGAGACTTTAAAATGCTTGGACTTCCAAATGTATCAAGAGGGAATCTTTTTTTTAATTGGACATAACCAAGCAACTTATTAGCATGATTGAAGCTATATATGCCTTATTTTCTTTCGAAATTTCGCTCAAAGAGGTTGAAATGAAAAACAAATTTAAAATGGCAGTATTGAGTGAAGAGTAGGGCGTGGCAGTACTGTAAAATATGGATGCATGCGTGTGGTCACACTATCGTTCTTGTTGGACTAACTTTGAACCAAACATGAAAGACTGCCATAGATTAACAACAAGATATTTTGTGATCATGGTCATGGAAAATATGAACAAAGTGATGAATGCTAATTTGCATTAATTAAAATATATTATAATGTATTGCTTCAAAGTGTAAATAGGTAAGTAAGAATCTCAGATTTGCTATTTGGAGACAAGGGCAAAAATGGCAATGTGGCAAAATGGCAAAATGAAAATAATGGCATAAATATGTTAGAAATGATAAAGCGATAGACTTTTTAATGGTGGTTCTGGCATTGGTTGATGAGAATATTATATAATTTGAGAATAAAATCTTCAGAATTATTTATAAAATAATATACAAAATGCCTCCCGAAAATTCTATTTGTTCCCAGAAGTATTATCTTTCCTTTCCATATATTTCTGACGGGGGAGCTTCATGGATATTTCTACCGTTTGATAATTGCTATAGAGACATAATAGAAATCAACTATTTGTCTTTGGTATTAATCTATTTGATTAATTATATAAGCAATATCTATATAAATGTTTATTTTATAATATTTTTGGTTATCAAAAAGTCTGCTATAACTTTGATTGTAACAGTAAATTGTGAAAATGGCATCTCCTTATAGTGCAACTGAATCTTGCTGATGGCTTACGCAATCTATCGGAATAAATATCAACTATTTATTGATTTTTAAATATTCCAGAATTGGAAAAATACTCATTCTTGATTAAACAAGAAAATCTAACCATGTGCGCGTTTCGGGCAACCCCGTCAGTGAGGTGCAAGCTGTACCTGAACGATAAAATAAATTGGTCATTCAGGCATCCTGAAAAATCTTGAAACGGGTAGATAAGGCCAGAACCCGTTTCATGATTTATCAGGATGCCTGAATCGCCAATTTATTTGGTTGTTCAGTAACAGCTTGCAGCAAGCTGACGAGGGCCAACAGCCCGAAACGCGTATGGAGTTAGCTTTTCTTGAAATATCAAGAATGGGTATTTGGCCAATTATGGAATAATTAAAAATCAATTAATAGTTGATATTCATTCCGATAGATGTCGCAAGCCATCAGCAACTTTCAGTTGCACGATAAGGGGATGCCTTTTTCTTAATTTAAGAACCTCATCACAGTACAATGTCACATTTGTACTATTTTTTCACTGTAAATTGTGTTTTTTTGGGAAGCATCAATATTTACAGATTAAAATGTTGACCAAGAGAAACATTTTTACTTATGGTTGCAACAAAATTGCTCACCCCAAATAGTGTGGGTTACCTTGTACCTAGGTCTCCAGCAAAACCTGCATCATAAAATCTAGTCAGATTATCAGTACAGGACAGTCTTTATGTCATTTAAGCATTTTAAAATATTATTAACAATGTTCCACCGTGGAAATCCAAAGGAGTGCTTTGTTCATATTGTCGCGGAGAAAATAAAGAAAGGGCAAATTTTGGGATAATTAATTTATTATAAAGGGTATTTACCTCTCAGTTATCCAAAAAATATTATATACAAGAGGTATTTATAGGGAGAGAGAATCAGATATATCACAACTTATCCCAAGGTAAATTTAATAATAATGAGCGTCTTCAGCCACCGAGGCGTCCCGTATTCCTTATTTGCCGATAAGATTCAGAGAATCCCTCACACCTGTGGTCCCCCCCGGAGTCCAGGGATGATTGACAGGTATCCCATGAAGCTTCTTGTGACCGGAGTTGCAGAGCTACTTGACAATATATTGAATAACTTGCTGATGTATTAATATCAGGTCTAGCTTCAGACATTAATATATTGATAATGCTACCAATTGCCTTTCAGAATAGTAGTTTCTCAAATCCTAGATCATTCATTGAACATAATTCTTTTACTATTCTTGTTATTGGAGTTTCTATAACTCCAGGATGTTTCTAATGATCCAGAAAACTGCAAACTTCAAGTTGCCTATCAATATATAAGGTTTGACATAAATATAGACGTTTAGATGTTTTATTTATTAATTTATAAAATAAAAAATAAGCAGTATTTAAACGAAATGAGGATTCAAGTATAAGGCTGTTGTTGTGTCCAATAAGGAGTTTCAGATGTTCCATACATCTCTGTCACAGCAGTTGCAATGTCCTCTATCTTTGGTGTGTAAAAGCTGCTTCTCTGGGTGCAAGGCTGCGGCCATTGCTAAGCATGAGAATATGTGCGTAGGTGTTATTTCCATAACAGGACAAATGTTGCATCTCCTGTAGGTACAAGTAATGTCCTGTAAGTATAAGGTACAATAATCTTAAACCTATATTGAAGGCAAAAGAGTAAACCGTTTTTTCTTCTTTATTGTAGATACATAATCTGCTATTCTATGCGTGTAATAAAACTTAATTAAAAATCAATGAAATTTATTATCCCTCGTTTAGGCAGTCTATTTTGAACTCGCGAACTTGAACTAGAGAGAAAATATAATTAGGATAACCTGGATGTTCATACAACCTTGAAGTTGTTCAATTTAGAGCTCTCTTGTTCAAAGTTACCAATATCAAAATACTGATTTTGAATCTTATTAAAAAAATCCTTATATATTGTAACGTTTTATTTTTGCTTTAACTTTTAAAGAAATGTTTTATTTTAAATCTTTATCTAATTTGTTTGTTTGTTTTAAATAAAGAGGCAAATTTACCATGTTGTTGTTCTTTTGTTTATTAATTGTTCTTTTTTTCCAATGATGATAAGAGTTATTGATCACACATTAAAAATCAACGAAAAACCAATTACAAAATTTATTACAAAATTCAGAAACGTGTCATATCCCTCGGCTTGAAGGATTTATTTTCGCAAAATAAATGGTTTCAATTGTGACACATGAACTTTAACCAAGGAGGAATCATCTTTCAATAATTCACACGTAACACTAGATATTATTCTTGTTATTTGAAAAGGACCCTCATACTTTGGGGATGTTTTGACCATACTTGGATCATTACTAGCTATTTTACGAAGGACCAGATCACCAACTTTGAATGACGACTGCGGATGTTTTGCATCGTGTCGTGCTTTTCACTTTTCTCTATGCTTTGCGCTATTTTCTATTGCTTTCTTCCTTGCATTTTCTTTGGTGAAATGTGGTGATTCAGAAAATTCTGGTATTGCACAATCACCAAAAAGTAGGAAATTTGGAGAAAACCCAGTGACATCATGGGGTGTGCTATTATAATCTTTCACAATTTTGGCAAGTAATGATGACCATTTTAGTCTTGGATTCTCTTGAACGTTTGTTCTTAATTTGGTGAGTATAGTGTCATTCATCTTTTCACACAGTCCATTACTCTGCGGATGATATGGCGTCGAATAGGTGTGTTGAACTTGACGCTCATTCAAAAACTTGTTAAATTCTTTTGATGTAAAATTCTTTCCGTTGTCGGTTAAAATACATTTGATTTGGGGAACAGTTTTGTTGATTTTGTCTAAACATTGAATTACTGCTTGAGAAGTGTTGGTGACAGTAGGGAAAGCCCAAACAAATCTTGTTAGGTGGTCAATTATTACTTGAATGTATTTGTGCTTGGTTTCATTTGCTGCAGAGCCTAGCACAATAGTATCCATTGATATTAATTCCAGTGGTTTCAGATCAGAGTTTGGTGCAACATATTCTCCAATAAATGGTTTATGACTGCATTTAGTTATTTGACATATTTTACATGAGCGAACATAGTCTTTGATGCGTCTGATAGCATTCGGCCACCAATAAAATGGTGTTATCAATCTTACTGTCTTGTTAATTGAGGAGTGAGAATGATTATCGTGGTATTCTTTGAGAATTTCTTCTTGGAATGATTCTGGAACAACTGTTTTTAGAACTCCATTATGTTTTACCATAATAAGATCTCGATGAATATGAGAGTTCTTTACAAAACTGAGATCCGCTTTTTGTTGGTGTAGTCGAAGAGTGGGGATTGATATATGAAATGACACTGGTGATCTTGACAATGCATCAACATGCGTTTGCTTTGATCCTGATCTGTGAACTATTTTCATTGACTTGGTTGATAATTCAATTATCCATCGGAGATATTTTGCCTTCGGTTTCTTTACGTTGAAGAGCCATTCCAAAGCCGAATGATCTGTAATGACTTCAAATGTATTGTTCTCAAGATAAACTTCAAAGTATTCAACTGATTGAACTACAGCAAAGCATTCCAACTCAAATACAGAATAGTTCTGTTGATGTGGTAGAAGTTTCCCTGAATAATAGGAAATTACATGTTCTTGATTATCATTTCCAATTTGAGCTAAAATAGCACCAATTCCCAGTTTAGATGCATCTGTATAAAGCTTATATGGTAATGAAGGATCATATGTGGAAAGAACTGGATCTGTGGATAAATGAGACTTTAGTTCCTGAAATGATTTGTTAACTTCAGTAGTCCATTTGAATAACTTATTTTTTCTTGTGAGGCTTGTTAAAGGATCTGCAATTTCACTAAATTTAGGAATAAATTTCCTGTAGTAACATGCTAAACCCAAAAACTGCCTTACTTGCTTCACTGTTTTAGGTTGAGGGAACTCATTTATTGCCTTTGTTTTTTCAGGGTCAGGTTTAATCTTGTTATGTCCTATGATATGACCTAAATATCTTATTTCTTGTTTTGCAAAGGAGCATTTCTTCAACTTGAGTTTGATATTGTTTTCTTTAAGCTTGTCAAATATTTTCTTCATGAGTTCAATATGATCTTTAAAAGTACTGCTGTAAATTAGAATATCATCTTGATAATTACAAACACCGTTCCAAAGAAGATTTCCAATAATATGCTGAATTATTCGCTGAAATGTACTTGGAGCATTTTTCAAGCCAAATGGCATAACCAAAAATTCATAATGCCCGTCATTTGTAATGAAAGCAGTTTTCTCAACAGAGTCTGGATGTATTTCAACATGCCAATAGCCCCATGCTATGTCAAGTGTTGTGAAGTATTTCGCATTATGTAAGCGATCAAACATATCTTGGATGTATGGAAGGCTGCTTGTCATCAATTGTAATTGCATTCAGTTTTCGGTAATCTATGCACATCCTTTGTGGACCATCCTTTTTAGAGACCAACACTACGGGGAAGGCCCAAGGTGACTGAGATTCTCTTATTAGTCCCTTTTTACTCAATTCTTCAACTTGTCTTTTTATTTCATCATATTCGGCAAGTGGTCTTCTATATGGTCTACAACTGATGGGTGGATGTTCAATTGTATGGATCTTGTGTTGAATAGCAATCCTTCCGATGTCAGTTTCATGCTGGCTGAACAATGCTTGATTTTCTTTAAGTAATTGATTAAGCTCTTTTTGCTGAACAGATGGAAGATGCGTTTCAGGAGATATATAAAAACATTCATTTCCTTTAACATACACCGCTTTGTCTTTTGTGTCAATTATTAATCCAATTTTTCCTGCTACATCAAGTCCAATAAGCAATGGATAGCTAAAGTTTTTCACTACATGAAGCTTACACCCGACAAGTTTAGAATGGATTTTCAAAAATACTTCCACTGATCCTAAAGTATATGCAAAACTACTTGTTTAATTTTGATTCTATCGTTTACATTCAATTTTAACTTATGTTGTTTTAAAAGCGAACAGCTCATTAATGAAATAGTTGACCCGGTATCAATAAAAGATGAAACTGGAATATTATTAAGTAAAACTTCAACATTAACAAATCTATAAGGAAAATTGGTATTTGCTATGCAAAGTGAATCAGCTATGGTTTGTTTAACATCTGTGGTGATATTAGTTGCTTGGTGTTTAAGCTTGTCTTTATAATTAGAAATACAATCCTTTTTTCTTACAAATAGGAACCAATATGGGCAATTTTTTGAGATTGTAGGCGTAGTTATATTAAAAACCTTGGTTTTACTTCTCTGTTGTTGCCTTATTTGATTATTGTTTTGTTCAATCTCCATGGCAATCTGCATCCAATGTGATGGATCTTTAGGCTGGGCTGTTACGAGATGATTTTTCCAATCTAATGGCAATCCATCCGTTAACATTTTTAGCTTCTCGACATTATTGAGGCTTGTTTGATTTAATACTCTAATTTTATCTCTAAAATAATCTTCCACGGTTTCTTCTTTTTTAAGTCTTCTTTTTGATGCTGCAACTATAGGGCTTTCAACTTTATAACCAAAGCGCTGAATTTGAGTTTAACAGTATTCCATTTTTTAATGGGTGCGTTGCTCAATATTTCATCAGCAAACCATTCTAAAGCATATTTTGATAAATAATAAATTAGATTATTGATTCTATCGACTTCATCTAGTTTACTAGTTTCCAATTCATATAGTTTAAGCCATGATTCAGGCCGAATTGAACCTTTATCACCGCTAAATTTCTCTAATTTGTTTACATTTACTGCCATTGTACTTACTTTTTCTTTCGTCGAAGCCTTTTTTGATTTATATTTTAATCCTTTCGTAGCTGCGCCAAATATTTTATGTAACGTTTTATTTTTGCTTTAACTTTTAAAGAAATGTTTTATTTTTAAATCTTTATCTAATTTGTTTGTTTGTTTTAAATAAAGAGGCAAATTTACCATGTTGTTGTTCTTTTTTTCCAATGATGATAAGAGTTATTGATCACACATTAAAAATCAATGAAAAACCAATTACAAAATTAATTACAAAATTCAGAAACGTGTCAATATATATTATAGAATTGCACAAAGTAAGCATTTATATTGAAATGAATTAAATGTTACTACATTTAAGAAAAGGTTTAACTATGAGAAGTTTTGATTTTGTTTTATAAAATTTTTCAACTTGCTTTGTCTCAAATATCTGACTTCATCAACCTAATTTTTTTCTATTTTTTTATTTTGGGCATCTATTCGTAATCAATCATATTAGTGCCTGTGGTATTATCCCAATAATTTTTGTTAATTTCATCAAGGAGTTTTAGGCCATCCAAGTTTTGGCAAAACCAAAACAAAGATGTAATCGGGAATTTATTTTCAGATTAATTATATTCACATTGTTACAAATATTTATATAATATAATATTATAAAAGAGAACAATAGAAAGAGTCATATTATTAATATTCCCTGCTTATATTTCGAAATCTTCCATTATTGTTTTGTATATTTCTCATTGAAAAAAAAAATATATATATATAACATATATACATATGTTTGAGTCAAAAGGCGATCCATTAATTAAGATTATAAAAAAGGGGCGTACCTGGATCTGTAAAAGAAAAAAAAAACAATTTTTTTCTCAAAATATTTCGAGAGATTGCTCCCTCTTTATCAATAAATTGATAAAGAGGGAGCAATCTCTCGAAATATTTTGAGAAAAAAATTGTTTTTTTTTTTTTCTTTTACAGATCCAGGTACGCCCCTTTTTTATAATATATACATATGTAAGGCAAATATATATTCATATAAAATCATTTCAATAAAATAATCTCTTTTATCGATATTGAGTAAAATTAATCAGGCCTCCAAGGAAAAATATATTTTCAAAACATTTTTTATTCTTTAGCTTTCGGGCACGGACGCCCTTCTACAGGAGAAAACTTGGTATAATAATTCGCCAATAGAACACGAGTTAAATATAATCGGATACTGTTTTACATAATTTTTTAAAATTCTGTAGATATTAAAAATATTTTAAATTAACTATTATACAAATGGGACAAAATATCCTGAAATAAATTTATAAATCTAATAAGAGACAAACAAAAATTAAATATAGGCCTCTAGAATAATGATAATAATGAAAACTACAGCCTAATATGTATTCCTTGCTTCCTTTGTTATTGTCTAGTGGCTTATATTTATTTATTTGTTTTTCCTCTTAATAAATATTAATTCTCAGAATATTTTGTCTCCATTTGTATAATAGTTAATATAAAATATTTTTCTATCTATAGAATTTTATAAAATTTTGTAAAATAGTATCCAATTATATTTAATTCGTGTTCTATTAGCGAATTATTATACCAGGTTTTTCTTCTGTAGAAGGTGGTCCGTTCCCGAAAGCTAGAGAATAAAAATATTTTGAAAAGATAATTTTCCCTGGAAGTCTGATTAAATTTACTCAATAAAATCTATTTATCTTAATGAGTAAAAATATTAATTATTGAACTGAGGATCTGCTGTAATTTCTATTTTATCCTATTCTGATAGTTTGAAATCTTCACTAAAAGGTTGGTTTCCTACCGGCACAAACACTGGCCTATAGTAATATACAAAAAGATTTCGAAAAGATGGAAAATATTTCTTTGGATATATTTTCCTTTGAATGTCTTCTGTGAAATTGTTTTCTGGTTTGGCCCCAATTTTTTTATAGGAAGTCCTTGGTTCTTCAGAAAGTTAACGATCCCTGATTCAGATTGATATGGAGACGGAACACGTCACATGAGAACCAGTAAATGATAATTAGTATGTAAAGCTGAAAGTTTTAATCTTAAAATTAGTCTCTCATCTATGTGGAGTTTGTGTAAACACCAGGTAGTTCTGATTACAGGATATAAATCATGATACTCATTAAAATGCACAATAAACATTGATAGAAGAGATGGTCATGCATCAAGGCTTGCAACAAAGTTTACTCTACAATTATTATTAATTCGGTGATATGAAAGAAGGTAAGGAGAGCACCATTGAAGGTTAATGGATTCATTCAAAGTAAAATAAAATAGGATGCATACAAACCAAATACTTCTATCTACTAATTTTTCCTTAGTTCTTGAGAATCTGTAGAAAGGAGAACAGGTATATAGCCTGGTGTCTTTATGAAGATCCATGATCTGCACAGAGTACGTGTTAAACTGTGCCAATTAAAAAGATTAAGATGGACATAAAACAGGTTACATATATGGATAATAGAAGATAAATACAAGTTATCATTCAAGGCACATGAATACATACATCGAAAGAAAATTTTAAATGGTTTTATTCAACCTGATCAAGTGTCTTTTTCCATTTATTCTATTAATGTGGCTGTGCAGAAGGAAGCCGTCTTTAAGTTCAGAGTCTTATATACTACTCTGATCAAAAGGTTTCGACACTTTGCTCATAAAATCCTGAAAACTAAATATATTTTCTTCCGGTTTGTGACAAACGAAAGCGTTGCCCTTGGCTTGGAGACCTGCCAATTTTCGCGAGCAGCGGCTGTTCGAAGTGAAGCAATTTTGCCCGTGCTTCGATTTCGTTAGTCACCGAAATGGAGGATCAACGAATTTGCATCAAGTTCTGTGTGTAAAACGGATTCAAGGGTGCCGAAATTTTTTGGATGTTGCAAACAGCCTACGGGGATGCTGTCATGAGCCGAAGACGAGTTTTCGAGTGGTACAAGCGCTTCAAGGAGGGTCGGGAAGATACCGCCGACAACAAGCGTTCCGGGAGACCGTCCACATCAACCACGCCTGAAAAAGTGGACAATGTGTTGGAACTGGTGCGTGAAGACCGCCGAATAACTGTCAGGGAGGTCGCCGAAGAAGCAAGGATATCATTCGGGTCGACTCAATCGATAATGAAGTACATTTTGGGAGTTAGAATACTAAACGCCGTTCTCGTTTACAAAGATTTGACTTTTGATCAAAAGAACGCCCGGAGAGAAACGACCAGTCTAAATCTCGAAGCGACAACCGACGACCAAGAATTGCTGAAGAAGGTCATTACTGGAGACGAAACATGGATTTACGGCTTTGATCGGAAATTACCCAACAGACATCGGAGTGGCGCTTCAAAAATGAGCCGAGACTAAAGAAAGCGAGGAAGGCTCCCAGCAAAGTCAAGGTCATGTTGACGGTGTTCTTCGACTATCAGGGCATCGTTCATCATGAATTTCAACAACAAGGCTCTACAATAACTGCTGACTCCTACCTGGGAGTTTTGAGGCGATTGAGGGAAGCGATCAGGCAGAAACGGCCGGAGCTGTGGGGGAGCAAGCCGTGGATCCTCCACCACGCTAACGCGCAGGCGCACATAGCCCTCAAAATCTTCAAGTTCCTGCAGGACCACTCAACCTCTGTGTTCCCCCAAACCCCCTACAGTCCCGATTTGGCCCCTGCGACTTTTTCCTTTTTGGAAAGCTCAAAAAAAGTTAAAGGGTCTGGAATTTCAGAGCATAGAAGAGATCAAAGTGGAATCGAAAAAGGCCATGAAGGTGATCCCGAAAACAGACTCCCAGAGGTGTTTTGCCGACTGGAAAAAATGTGGCTGAAGTGCATCGCGTCCAACGTTTTTCCTAACTTATGAGCAAAGTGTCGAAAGCTTTTGATCAGAGTAGTATTACTACAATACTACAATCTGAATAGGCCACAAATTATATCAGCTTTAATATCAAGCTTACAAAAAGGTCTCCATTTTTCTTCAGTAAAGACATTTCGTTTCTTCTTCAAAAACAGGTGTCACATTATTCATTTACCATATACACATAAATACATATAAGAGATTTCATACCTTGCTTCACCAACTTCTTAATTCCTAGAATATTTAGGGCCATTGCAACAATCGGGAAATAACAAACTCTTAAAATAAATATCGACCTGATCTTAAGAAGAACTCTCAATACAGCATTCTTCCAACTGAGCCTCAGCTGGGTTCGTCCAGTTGCTATCCTGTCCAGCTCGCTTCCTTGTTAGAGGAGCTTCGGAATTACCAATCACTACCAGAAATTAATTCTTCGATTAGGGTTCTTTTATTATATATTAAATATCAATTTTTACTTTAAATATGAAATATAAAATTAAATGAAATATTTATATTATTGATATATTCCTGTCCTCTACAAATATAAAAATTAGAGAATAGAATATAAATTAATACCAACCAATAACGCGTCATCTATATACAACGAATGAAAACATTAAGGCACGAATGTTTCTTATCACAAATAAAACAAACTTCTAATCTCCTTACTGCGATGCAATAATATTGAGAGGGTTTGGCTTATCAGTGGTGAACCCTCCCAGAGGTTTCGCCAATTTTAAATGTAATTCTACTGTTCTGAAAACTCTTATATCCATAGTTTGCTTAAATACCATTTTTAAGATTCGACCCTTCAGTGTAGCATATAAAAGAAGAATGATCCAATACAGCATTAGAGCTCTAAAGAGGCGGTCTGGTAGATTATATTGGCGAAATCGCTGGGAGGGTTCACCACTGATTAGCCAAGCCCTTCTAATATTTTTTCTTCATCCCAGTAAGGACAGTAGAAATTTGATTTATTTGTGGGTGCGTCTTAATGTCTTCATTCGTTAGAATATAAATTATTAAAGTGATTGAATCTGAGAGTATGATATATACTCTATAATAAAAAAATCGACGCACCAAGAAGCAGTTGTCCGATTCATATGAAAATACGTATACAAAGAGGTTTCGACCAAACATGCAAATGATTGAAATTTGGTGGCCGAATTATGCAAAGCAAGACCTCCAGCGCATCTGAACTGCGCATCCAGCACGAGCATTCTAGACTCAATATTCGACGCGGCACGAGCTGATTTTCAGAATTTCCGTTTAATATTTTAGAAGTACGCCTATTTCTACTGTATCAATGCCTCGCCTAAAGATTCGTGCTCATTGCGAACATATGTCAGAGTTTGAAACTGGTCGTGCCATTGGATTGAAAGAGGCTGGTTGGTCTAATCGACTAATCGCGCGACATCTGTGTCGAAGTGATGCGGCTATTAGACGATGTTGGCAAAAGTGGGTCAACAACGGAATCATGCAACGTCAGGACGGCAGCGGTCGACCAAGGGCAACAACAGAACGGGAGGACAGAGCAATTGTCAGAATGGCTGTCACAGCACCAGAATCCACGTTAACTACCATCCAACGTGTGATCGGCACACAAGTGTTCAAAATGACCATCAACAGGCGACTGAGAGAGCGGAATCTAAGAGCTCGCCGACCGTTACGATGCCTACTCCTCACACCCGTGCACCGACAAGTCCGACTACAGTGGTGTCGGGAGCGACAACTTGGAACTGCGCTGACTGGGAACGTATAGTCTTTAGTGACGAGTCCCGTTTCTTACTGTGTCCTGACGACCGTCGCAAACGTGTCTGCAGACGTCCTGGGTAGCGTGTGGATCCTGGCCTTACTGTCGAACACCACACAGGTCCACAACAGGGCGTTATGGTCTGGGGTGCCATTTTATTTGATAGCAGGACCCCATTGGTAGTCATTCCTGGCACCCTGACAGCACAACGGTACGTAGATGACATTCTACGGCCTGTGTTGTTGCCGTTCCTCTCACATCACCCCGGGCTTACTTTTCAACAAGATAATGCCCGGCCACACACGGCACGTGTTACTATGGATTGTCTTCAATCTTGCCGAACTCTTCCGTGGCCAGCAAGGTCGCCTGATCTTTCGCCCATAGAGTACATCTGGGACGTGATGGGAAGGCGATTGCAACCATCCCGGAATGTTGACTATTTAGCCCGACAGCTGGAGACAATTTGGCAAGAAATTCCGCAGCACACCATCCGGAATCTTTATCAGTCCATGACATGCCGGGTGGCAGCCAGCATCCAGGCCAGTGGGGGTCAAACGACATATTGACATTCTCAATTTGTGACGATCAAACTCTGAAATAAAACAATTAATTGTTCTGAAATTTTAATCGTTTTTTCCCCTATACATGCTTTTTACATACACCAATTTTTGTCCTAATCTGACAACTCCTTCTCAGTGCGTCGAATTTTTTGTTATACAGTGTATTTACAAATATATTCTATTCTAGTACCGTTGAACCTCTTGTAGAATTTTTATCACTATTTTGTATATTTATACTGGCAATGGTGTCTTATTCATCTATAAAAGAGATTTAAAAAAAGTAAAAGTAGGTGATATTCTTTTCATTTGAAATTTTTCGGCCAAGATGTACCTTTGTTTGGTCATTTTTCTTTCTATAGAAATTCCTGGGCTTTTTATGTAGTCGAAGATGCCTGTTCCAGGATAACATAGTGTCTAAGAACTCAATATTCCCCCGTGATCAATAAATAATTTTCAACATGTACTACAGGAACTTTTATATTGTCTATTAACGATATCTGCAGTATGTCATGGACGATTCTTTACACATGTCAATGTTGGAGCTATATTTGAAATTGATTATCCAATTTCAATAGTGAATAGCGATAGATTCCTATTGAATGACATCTATAATTGAGGTTCATTTCTTCACAAGTTTTAACATACTAAAACAAAATTGTATTCTAAAACCTCTTCTGCAATTTCTCTAACTTAGCTAGTAAACATAGAGTGAGAATATAACTAGAACGGATGTGCCAAATCGCGCGTGCACGTTTACAAATGCCTTACAAAAGTGTGATAACAAATACTTGCTTTTACAACCCGAGGTATTTTCAAATAAAAATATTTCAAAATGCTTATATATTTATATTATATATAAGGGCATATTTTATATCAATATATTTATTTAAATTCAATATTTCGACGAGGCTGTTTGCCTATCTTCTTATAGGAAAAATACAAACACCTTCTAAGCTTACTATCCGCGTGATGCGCTACCGATAATAAAGCTTACAAAGAGTTTGAATTTTTCCTAGATTATAGGCGAACAGCCTCGTCGAAATATTGAATTTTAATTAATATATTGATCCAAAATATTCTCATATTTTAATTCATCATAAATGGATTGCTCGATATTTAACTATATATATTGTAAATAATACGTTAATTTATAAATTAAGATAAGTTATAACTTTGGATGATATGTAAGTAGGATTTATTTTGATAAAGGATGAGGTTTGACATAGCTTGATTTGTGAATTAGGAATTAGTTATAAAACGTAGAATGATTTGCAATGAAAAATGTGAGTAGCATTATATATATTAGTATGTAGCAAAAATTGTAATGTAGGTTTTAAGAGGATAATAGAGACATTTTAAAGCTAGAATGAGTCTCGATGTAAAATAAATTATAAATTAATATGAATTGCGTTATAGGCTAGGTTGTGATTAGGTATCAGTTATGATGCATGATGAGTATTAAAAAAGGAATTGTTGTAGTGTATTATAGCGTGGTTTATTTTTATTTGCATAATTTCTAGTCTTAGATTGTATTAGATTTATATAGTTTGGCTTGATTCGTCTTATTGCTATATTAATTTAATTTTATTATTACAGAAGCACGAAGTCTATCAGACTATTGTGCTATATTAGAATTATTTACGTATATATATTAAAAATAAAAATAACATATCCTGACCAGTAGCACATGTGCTTTACAGAAGGCAGAGCGCCATTTGGTGGAACAGAATTCAAATAAACATTGATTTAGACTGTTCCCTGATATTTGGCCAACCCAATTTCTTGATAAATCAAGAAATTTATCATAACATATTATCTGTATTTCGTATTTAATTTATAAGAGGAATAAGGGACAAGATTTGTCTTTTGATCTATAATTGTTGTTATTCCTATATTTAGAATTCGTTGAACAATTTATGCATTTCGGGACTGATTGGCAATTGCTATGTTGGGCGCTGTCTTCACAATTATTACATTTTTTAATGCTACAAGAATTTGTATTGTGACCAAAGCCAAAACAATTTTGACACTGCCCTTATCCTTCATGTGTTTAACCTGATTTTCAGTATATATCGTTTAGGTTTCTTCATAATTTGACATGTTACCGGTGAAACACGGAGAAAAACATCTTGTACATCAGAGTTAGATTTCAAAGCAAAAAGAACCTCCATCTTCTATCTTCATCATTGCTATATAAATGCGCGTAGCTGCAATTTTAAGGTAGACCGTTGTTACAGGGAATAAAGTTTGTTTATGTTTACCTCTCCTCGCGTCTATGTTTCAACGCGAAAATGAGTTTAAAATTATAATAAGTTATAACATTGAAATAATCAATGTATTAGCGCGTCTTCTGTTATAAGAAATTAAATTTGACGCGTATGAATTTTTTCAAAATAAAAATGAAATGTATTCTGCCCTCACTGCAATTATAAATCAATGGAAGGGCCTGCCTCATCGGTGGTGAACTCTCTATGCTGTTTCTACAGTTAATTTTATCATACCGCTGTATTATTGCATATTAGGCTGTTTTTCTTTTATACTGATACTGAAGCTGACCTCTTGAATATAGGGCAATTTATATTAACTATGGACATAAGCTTTGAGTACAGTATAAATACATATAAATATATAATATGCTTCGAGCAATTGATCTTCCAAAAACTGAAAATAATGGTCTTTTTTCAGAATAATTATAAAATTATGCATTAGTGGCGAATATGTTATAAGATATAGAAGCTATTTTTGCTGCCTTTACTGAATAAAAGTTTTTATTTTTAAAATAATCATACGCATAAAATTAATTTTATCATCTTATAGAATTATTTATGAGGTCGGAAGTGTTGTAAATTCGATAACTTGTGAAGTTGAATGAGTTGGGAAGTAGAATGTGCTTAACGTTTAGTGAGTTTTAAAGCAGGGTAAGTCATCTGTAGGATGAATTGTCAAGTAGGAAGAATTTTAAGATATTTTGTTACGCACGGCAAGTTATTAGTTAAAATGAATTAAATCAAAATAATATTTTTTTAAATATTGTGTGTGGAAATGATTTATCGATTATAACGCGATGTAGTACAGAATCTTTTGTTGTAGGATGAGAAAAAACAGCACATTCGATATGAGAGATATGATAAGTTGTGATGTAAGATGGTTTGTGCTATTGAGGGTGAGGTGTGATTAAGGATGTGTTTTCAAGTAAGATGAGTTAGAAATAATGAAAAGTTTTAATATAGGATATGTAACTCTGGAACAACTGGTGTAGAGACCACCTCGAAGTGAGTTGCCTCTTGATAATCAAATCAAGGTGCTTTTACACTTTTTAAATTAGGATATATTATTTCCTAGGGGGAAAGGTTGATACGGATAACTCTCGTAAATGTTTGTTTTTATTTAATATTTAATACACTTTATATATATTTTTTAATAGAAGGATGTGGTTATATGGTCGCTCACAGTGTTGTTCTGACCAGGATTCCCTCTCTTCACCAGGGTAACCTAAAGGACATGGCATCTGCTCGGTAAGCAGAACACTGTGGGTTCGTTTCCTATCCCTGGACACTTTATTTTTGCGTTTATCATTACTCTTCACAATTCTTCATATCATACTTCATCCCTAAGGGGTTAGAAATAATCGTTATTTATCCTTAAAATAAATTTCGATTTTTCGTTTAAAAGAAACATTTGCGGTATAATTGTCAAATCTCGTTCTACAATCATAATATATATTTGTTGTCTTGTCTTAAATTTGAAAATAAAAAGACAATACAAGGTCCCGATGGCTTAACCTGAACTAAAAGCTCCTAGCTTTACAGTAATGCTGGAAACTGACTTGAAAAATTATAAATTGATAAATCAATATCTTTGTTGCAGTGATCAGAAGAATTGAGTCACAACGCTGAATGGCGAGGCCAAAAGTAGAAAACAGTGATGAATAATTTAATACTTATTGAAAGAAATATTTATTTAAAAATCACACAAATTAATATTAATACAAATATTATTCAAAACCAATTATTAAAATTTATGAGAGATAGTTCTTTTTCAGGCCTGTCAAAACCAAACGTTGGCGTCGAGACAGATTTTGTTTACCGGAGATGCGGGTATTCTTTTTTGCTCGCGCATGCGCGGGGGGCAGCGGGTGCAGTGTTGCCAGCGCTCGGTTGGCCCAAAAGTACCTATGGTCGCGTCACTATTGTATTATAAATATTATTACATATCTATATTGTATTACAAGATAATATTTAGATTCATCAAAGGCATAATAAGTTGTAATACTCACACATAGGTTAGCTTTTAAGTAGAGCGAGATTTGAAATTGGATTGGCTGAGCCGCTTTACAGTGAGCCGTCATTTTTTGAGTAGAAGGTTCCTGAAAAAAAAAGGGATCCATGTGGAGAAATCTCAGCTTAACATAAATTATTACACGGAATTTGAGTGGAATTAGTAATTAGATAGAGTGAAGATTGACTTTCCTTCAAATTATCGCCTCTAGAAGGATCCTGATCATCAATGGCCGACTCCTTCCTGACTAGGTCGGATTCCTTGAAACTGTCTTTCCGGAAAATCCAAGCCTTCGCACCTCTAGAGACAACTTGTTTCTTCTTCTCTCTTCCTCTCATCTCTCATCCTCTCACAAAGACCAGCTATCTGGCGCACTATCTCCCCTCACTTACGTGGGTCATCGCCCCGCAGCTGGAGTCCAATCATATCTCCCTAACTTCAAATTGGGATATTGAAACATTCAAATAGGGAAGTCACCGACATTTTATTTTTTTATGAAGCGATAACGTGCCATCTATATATAAGAAATTATTAAGTACGAATATTTCATTTAGACATAAATTTAAACTTCTACTGTCCTTACTGCATAAAAATATATATATATTGGGAATGCTTGACTTATCATTGGCGAAACCTCCCATCGGTTTCAACAATTTAATCTACCAGACTGCTTCTTAAATCTCTAATATTGTATTGGACGATGCATATACACTGCGTGACATTGAAAATGGAACACCAAGAAATAGTGGCCAGAAAGTGATGAAATTCGGCAGACAGAGAGAGACAGGGACGAACAATAAGTGATCTTTATTTCAAAATGATAGTCATAATACAGAGCGAGAACGGCGTCGGCTTAGTAGCAAGTAGGACCACCGCGGACGGCGATGCACGCAGCAACACGTCTAGGTAGAGAGTCAATCAGAGTACGGATGGCGTCCTGAGGGATGGCTCTCCATTCCCTCTCAACCATTTGCCACTGTTCGTCTTCTGAACGTGGCTGTGGCAAGGCATGCAAACGGCGTCCAATGATGTCCCAGACGTGCTCGATTGGTGAGAGATCAGGAGAGTACGGTGGCTAGGGAAGCATCTGTATATCTTGCAGAGCTTGTTGGCTAATGCGAGCAGTGTGCGGTCGGGCGTTATCCTGCTGATAAAGGGCATTGGGTACCCCCTGAAGGTAGGGGAGTATCACCGGTCGCAGCACATCATCAACGTATCGTTGAGCCGTCATAGTGCCCTGAATACGAAGTAAAGGTGACCTGGAATCATACGCGATTGCGCCCCAAACCATGATTCCACGTTGTCGCACGGTGGGGCGTTCCACAATTGCTGCCGGATTGGACCTTTCTCCACGTCGACGCCACACGCGTACACGGCGACTATCACTGGACAAGCAGAAACGCGACTCATCTGAGAACACGACCCTGTGCCATTCCGTCATCCACGTCGATCTAGCCCGGCACCATTCCAAACGTTGGCGCCTATTCGGTGGGGTCAATGGCAGTCTTCTTAGCGGACGGCATGAGTGCAAGCCATTAGCAACCAATCGACGGGAAATGGTTCTGGTCGAGATGGAATGATCTAGGGTGTCTTGCACATGTTGCAGGATGGCGGTACAAGTGGCTTGTGGGGCCGCCACTGCTTGTCGAAGGATACGCCGATCCACACGTGCTGACGTCACTCTGGTTGCACCGACATTCCTATAAATTGCCACATTTCCTTGTTCCAACCATCTTCTCCACAGTCGGTGCACCGTGGGCGCACCAAGGTGTGTATCAGCTGCGATTTGACGTATGGACCAACCTGCCCTTTTCAGTCCGATCACCATGCCCCTCGTAAAAGCGTCTGTCTTCTTGAACTGCCTCCGTTTACGATGACCTGGCATTCTCTGTTATTACACGTGTCTTTCGACACAAGAACAAAATTTCTACAATGATTTTCCTTGAAGAAATAACGACACGAATACTGTCCTTTCTGCAAGTTCCTTCCCTTATATCTTACTCCATGTGCGCACGAGAGCTGCGCATTTTACATCATTTGCATAACTCGGTTAGGCGCGTCTACCCTGAAATTTGCATAATTTTCTGGCCACTATTTCTTGGTGTTCCATTTTCAATGTCACGCAGTGTATTTTCTTTAATGAAGAGTGGAATCTTAGAAATGGTATTCAATCAAACTATGGAAATCATTCCATTTCTTATTGTGAATACTAGTACAATATTGAATAATAGTGAGAAAGGCTAAGATGTGATTTTTAATATTTTTTTACATAGAATGAGTTTTGAAAGAGACGTGTCGTGATAAATGATGAGTTGTAAGGCAGAATGAAATTGATTCAATACGAATTTTGATGTAATGTAGAATAATTATGAAGTAGGATAAGTTATGTTTTAGATTTCGAAATCATGGAAGGATGAGTTGTTGTGATGTAGGGTGAGTTTTAATGTATAGTTAGTTAAAATATAGGATAATTAGTTGTGTAGGGTGATTTGTAATGTATGGTGATTTGCAACAAGAGATGATTTGTTATGTTAAATGGGTCGAAATATAGGATGAACGTATCACCAATTATAAAGTGTGATGAGTATGAGTTATGTTGTAAAACGAATTGCTATGTAATATTGGTTGTGACGTAGAAAGAATTCTGATATAGGCGAATTATATTTAAATAAAATAATCCCGTTTATCAATGTTGAGTAATAATATCAGGTCTCCAGGGCAGAGCATTTTCTCAGAAACCTTTTTATCTCTAGATTCAGGGCATGAACGCCCTTCTACAGGAGAATTATACCGTGATTTTGCCAATTACCCACCATGATGATCATGGCTTCTACCACATGTACAAGGGATGATAATAATATATTAAAATTTAGAGCATAATTCCTGATAAAGTAAATGTCATTTTAAAAAAAAAATATTTATTACTAAACACACTCTATATCTTATGTTTAATATATTTTATGTACATAGTTTTTAAATATATATACAAATTATTTATAGTTTTAGAGAGAGAGAGAGTGAAAGTTATTCGAACTTACATTTTAGAGCAATAAATTATACAAGAAACAAAGACTATTTACATACAAATTATCAAAAGTTCAATATATCTTTAGACCAGTGGTAACCAGTGGTACAAATATACTAATATAAACTAGAAATTTCAATTCTTAATGTAATTCAAGTCCACGGCATTTGAGATAGAGTCTACAGAACTTGTTAAAATTTCTATATTCTTTTTTACTGGAAATCATTTGGCTTAAACTAGAACTGTTCATTTGACATTGTACTCTCAAATCAGCAACAACTTCTTGGTCACATAAGCAGATTGAGGAATAAATTCTGCCAATTCTGTATAAATATGTGTTAAAGTCTCCATGCCTCGTAAAGAATTGTATCTACTTATATAATTGCCTTATTCTGTCTGTGTGAAGTTCACTGTGTGAAGTTCACGGATAGATTTTGGTCATCAACGCGCGCATCATCATTATGATCATTATCATTATCTAATGATACTTATTATTATTATTATTATCTACTTATATAATTAATACTACTTATATAATCTATTAAATCTACTTATATAATTGCCTTATTCTGTCTGTGTGAAGTTCACTGTGTGAAGTTCACGGATAGATTTTGGTCATCAACGCGCGCATCATCATTATGATCATTATCATTATCTAATGATAATTATTTATTTATCTAATTATATAATTGCCTTATTCTGTCTGTGTGAAGTTCACTGTGTGAAGTTCACGGATAGATTTTGGTCAGAATGGATAAAATAAAAAAAGTGTCAAGGGATGGGAATCGAACCCACGACCTTCCGCTTACCGGGCAGATGCCATGACCACTAGGCTACCGTGGACATATTTTTTTGTTCATAAAGTTAATATATGATGCTAATATATATAATAATTGTATAAACGATAAATTTTGTGATTTTTTTTTTGTTTCGATTTTATTGAAAAAAAAAACGATATGGTGCCTTTAAAAAATGATCTTTATTACTATGCAGTTTTCTATTTAGTCAATATACCTAAATTCATGTTGCAAATGTAATTATCTCTATCGATTTAGTAGGTGAAATACAAAAAAAAAAAAAAAAATCGACATGATGAAATCTATATGAAAATTCACATTTTTATTTTTATATTTTCAAGACACACACAGTTTGGGGCGGGACGTTTCACAAGAGAGACATCCACGGCGCCAATTTATAATTGTAACGAATAGTATTTTAATTAAAACATTTTTAAAACACACAGTTTGGAACGGGACGTTTCACAAGAGTGACATCCATGGCGCCAATTTATAATTGTAACGAATAGTATTTGAATTAAAACGTTTTTAAAATATATACGCACTCGGGTAAAACCCGGGCGTTGCCCGGGCCATTCGTCTAGTATTATAAAATTTGGCTGGATAAATTTGGGTAATCTTGAGTTTTCAAAAAATTCTCTGAAATAATCATTTGAATCTTCATAGTATTTTTGAATTTTTTCATTTATAAATTCAGATATTATCATTATTTTTGCTGGATCAATTCTATTATAATCTATTTCAACTGTGTATGACATAATGAAATCTGTAATTTTAGGTATTCTTGCGAGAACATGTGTACAATTCGAAAATTTTGTATTACAGGGTCCATTATGAAAGTAATGAGCATAATGTTATTGTGACGCGACGATAGATGGCAGCACGGTAAAACCGTGGAAAATGTGGTAGAGGGATATGCCCTTTCAATCCATCCGGTCGTCAGTTGAGTTCGAGCAGTGTGAGGGGAGATACATGCCTCCGCTTGAAGTGTGTTTTCAACTTTTGTAACACAGCGCGATGGAGCGTTCGTTTGAACAACGATACGCCATAAAGTTTTGCGTGAGGCTTGGAAAAAATGCAACCGAAACATTCCAGATGCTGCAAAAAGCCTTCAAGGACGATTGCATTTCAAGATCACAGTCTGGGAAGTGGCACAAGGCGTTCAAGGAGGGCCGGGAGGAGGTCGCCGACGAACCCCGTTCAGGACGCCCAACAACGGCCAGAACTGACGAGAACGTGGATCGTGTGCTCGAAGTTTTACGTACCGACCGTCGATTAAGCATCCAGCAAATTGCTGACACATTACACATGTCCACATTTGTGGTACATGGGATAGTGACCGAGGATCTGCAAATGCGTAAGGTCTGTGCGAAGCTTGTGCCGAAAGTGTTGACGCAAGACCAGAAAGGACTTAGAGTTTTTCGCTGTCAAGAATTATTGGATTTGATTCAAAATTAACCAGACTTTCTGAACTCTGTAGTAACCGGAGACGGATCCTGGATGTTTGAATACGACCCAGAGACGAAAAGGCATAGCTATGCATGGCACACAAAATCATCCCCACGCCCCAAGAAAGCGCGAATGAGAAAGTCGCGCATCAAAACAATGATCATTGTCTTCTTTGACATCCGAGGAATAGTCCTTTGTGAGTTTGTACCGCAGGGACAAACTGTAAACTCAGCCTTTTACCTGGAGGTGCTCAGGAGATTGAAACGCCGGATCGCACGCGTGAGGACTGGCATTAAAGACACGGTCAAGCTCCACCATGACAATGCCACCAGCCACACAGCCTTCATCATTGCCAACTTCCTGGCCCGGAGCAACACCCCGGTGACCCCTCACCCCCCTTACAGTCCCTACTTAGCTCCATGTGACTTCTTTTTGTTTCCGCCACTCAAGAGAGAGATGAAAGGAAAACTTTGGGAAACCGTGGAAAACATCCAACACCATGTTACAACGTTCCTGAGAAGCATTACTGTCGAGGAGTTTCGGGGTGCCTTTCAGGCGTGGCAAACGGGTCTCCGCAAGTGTATTGATGCAGGAGGAATGTATTTTGAAGAATATTGAACATTTGCACAAATTACGATCAATAAAAGTATTTTGCCAGTAAATGCTCATTTCTTTCATAATGGACCCTGTATAAGGGTCAGTAACAGTGTTTAAGAATTTTATACTGTAGTGAATCTATTTTGTTTTTAGATCTCGTGTTTATATATGGGTACCAGATTGTTGAACCATAAGTTATTGTGCTTCTAAATAAGGTCTTATATAATGTTAATGATCGCAACGATCATTGTTAAACGATTTCTTTGTTAAACCAAGAAGATATACACTAGCTCTATTTGTTTTTGCAATAACACTGTCGATGTGAGGCATAAAATCTAAATTGTTCTAGTTTCGGTGATTCTTGAAAGTTAATCTTAGTATTTTTAGGTTTTCAACTGTTTGAAAGGTAATTACATACTTTTTTGCAGTTGAATAAATATAAAATCTATGGTTTCTGTCTTGATATTTTAAGTTGGTTGTTTTCACACCACATAATTATTTTTCCTATTCAATTTTGAATTGTAATCTTAAAATTTGTTACAACTGTATTCCAACATATTACCGTTAGATCATCTGCATATCCTATAATTTCGCTATTAGATTCCTGAAAGTTGGTTAATAGATCATTTATTGTGATGTTCCAAATTGTCGGAGTTAAGGGTCCTCCTTGCGGACATCCTTTACTTAGTTTTTTGGTGAATTCATTCGTAGAATATTTGAATCTTATCTTCCGGTTAGTGAGGTAGGATTTCATGAGTTTTATTATTGATGCTGGTATATTATCCTCATCGAGTCTTTTCATCACCATTGGACACCAGGTATTGTCAAAAACTCCACTAATATCTATAGCAATTATAGCCGTATACTCCCTGGCTTTGTGTTCTAATGCAGTGTGAATTATTTAAGTTAATGCAGTTATGGTTGATCGAGATTTTGTGAAACCATGTTGACGATTACTGAATAAAGTAAATGTCCTAATGTAAGGTTATTTTTGAAGTCGCACGAGTTTTTATGCAAAATGAATTGAATTCACTGTGGTTTATATTTAAGAATGAGTTGTGTTTCAAAATGAAATGTGATTGTGAATTGTTAAGTAGGATACGTTGTAATATTCAATATAAATTGTATATAATATGCTCATTAATTAATAACAATTTAGCAATGCTAAATATATTGTGATGTATATACTGAATTTTAAAGTAAGATGCATTGTAATGGCCCCCTTTCAATAATCTGTTCATATATAAGATTTATTATCTGTCTTTTTCAAATTGGTATTCTACAAAACGCACGCTATTAGAATCCATCTTCCTATCTGAATAGCTCACACTTCCGAAAATGTAGTGGTAACCGAGAGGAAAATCAGACGTGGAGAGCTTTCCAAAAACCTCTCTTCACTTTGGGTGACCTTTTACGGCTTTCTCAGAGTACAGAAATTCATGGTCGAGGCAGAATGGAAGACTTGGGATTGCCCACACAAGGTACGAAGGACAGAGTCGTACTAAGAAAGGTTCCGTGCACAGAAAAATAGAGATTTTTAAATGAAGATTTTTCACTTGTTTAGGCTGGAATCGGAGAATCAACTGACAAGTGCTCTCGCGGACTTGCAAGTGGCGATGCATTTCCGGCTTTTTAAGGGTTTATATAATGTCTCAAAGGCGGAAATAACGAGCCTTCGTCTAAGGCAATACTGGGGTCTTAAAAGGAAGAGGTCGTCGTACCCTCTTAACGTCATTCTGAAGCCTTCTGACATCTTTAAGCCTCGTTCCTACACGTTGTTGGACTTTTATATCTCACGTTATGATATTTATCCCAAATCTTCTTCTATCACACAGCTTTATTTTATCATCTCCAGTTTGTACAGAGTACATTACATATTGTGATGCAATGGTTCAAGTATAACATGCGTACAATTAGATACAGAGGTGTTTCTATTATACACAACACGTTTTTCATATAACCTTGTTATATTACACCAATAAGGGGGGTTGTTGGTTCAAATTACCTTGTATATATACTCTCTACATTGTGTGTATGTGTGTCGGGAGTGTGAGTTGGGTATGCGTTTAGTAGAACACCAATGTGAAAAATGCAGATAATATATATTATATTGAAGTACCTGCTCCAAGGTCGTCATTACAACTATACTTTGCTCCTACTTTACAATTCAGAAACTCAATGTGACTTAAGGAATAGAATGAAATAGATACGTCTGTTTCATTTCTTCAGTTATAAAGGTTCTTAATCTTTTGTTTTAGGTATTTTGCTGTGAAAGTGTTCAGAGTGTATTGGCAATGTTTTCTATCGACTATATCAAAATATATTCAGTTTTGAAAGTGATATGAGCATCATATACCAGATTGTGCATGGCTGATGTGCAAGTTTACAAATAATGAATATATAAAGAGATAAAGGAATTCAGGTAAAAAGTTCCTTTTATTTTAAATTTTGCAAGTTTCCGAGCGAATTTCTACTTTTCAACAGGCCTTTGGAAAGCAGAATTTCGCTCGATAGCTTGCAAAATCTAAAATAAAAGAAACCTTTCACTCGAATTATATTTTCTCTTCTAAATATTTCCTCGCTAACTATTGTTCACATAAAATAATGAATTATTTCTGGACGATGAATCATCTTTCAATCATACCAACTCTTTGAACAACTGAGTAATTGGCTACTATACTCGACATATCTTCTATTTATCCTGATGCCAAATTTATTTTGAGAAAGTGTGGAAAAAGGTCCGTATGAGGAGTTTGAAGAATTCACATATATTCAAGGTACACTATCATTGGAACTAGGTTCTAGGCCCAGAGAGAGAGATTCCATCCAATAGTAAAGACTACCGAATGATAGTTACATATTTTGTACAGAACAAGCCAACAACCATTACATACAAGATCGTCATTTGTGTGTGTGTGTGTGTGTGTGACAATTTGACAATTAAACATTATTTATTGTCTTCTAGACAATGTTATACTTTTTCAAAACAAAGAGAAATATATTACATAAAGACAAGATAAGAGAAGATATATACATATTTTACAAGATGGGTAATGAAGGAAGGAGACCTCGTCGCTGGAAGGTCCTGGACCAGGCGATGAGAGGGTCCTCCACCGCTTCTCCGAGCCCAACCTGTACAAAGTGGCGATAAACGCGCAGCTTTGCCGACGCCAGGATGGGGAGGGCGTCGTCCTCAAGGCCGGGGCCGCCGAAGATCCAAGCCTGCAGGTCAGGGGGCCGTCCGATGATGTTGAAGGCCTCTTGATGAGGGGCCTGATGGAACGACAGCTCCAGTATCGGTGGCCGAGGGAGCGGTCGACGGACTCGCAGGCAGGACACGAGGGGCCGGCCGAGGCAGGATGGGCCGGATTGGGCAGGGCGTGGAGGGCCAACTTGAGGGCCGCGTCGGCCTCGTGGCCCGAGAAGGCGCAGCGCCGTAGCGAGGCTCAGTCGATCCTGGATGGTGGTGCGATGGTGGGCGTCCATCTCGCGATGAATCTGGAGATGGGCGTGGCCGCGAGGCGTGGACGATCCAGGGCCCGTCGGGCCGAGCGCGTCGTGAGGCCGTTGAGGAACGGCGAGACCGTCCCGCGCAGCACCACAGCCGCAGCTAATGAAGATGATGAAGATGGAGACTCTCCCCCGAAGCCCATGGCGTTCTCGGAGGTCAGCCTCCGGCAGAAGGCGCCCAGGGCTGCGGCGTCAGCCAGGACGGAGCGCGTAGGGCGGGCGATGAGGTGGTCCTCCGCGAGAAGGTCCCGGACTCGGGCTCCGCGCCAGCGGGCAGGGGCCAGGAGGTCGGGAGGGCGAAGGAACCGGCAGCCACCGATGATTGGGATGTCCAGCAGCTGAGATGTGGGGACCGCCCGGTGATTGAGGCTCAGGATCTTGGAGGCCTCCTCCCACAGCTTCAGCAGCCGGAGACGGCGGGGCTGGAGACGCATGCCGTCTGGCGGAGGGCGGATCCAGGCCTCGCTGCTGCTGGCGACCAGCCAGTCGAAGCCGTTCCTGCCTCCGCGGAGCGCGACCTGCACATCCTTGAGGCAGGCGAGCCGGAGTTGGGTTGCCAGGTCGAGGAGGCCGAGGCCTCCGATGGCAACGGGCCTCGCCATGACGGCGGCGGGAAGCCACGCTGTGTGCTCGGGCCCCCAGACGAACCTCGCTAGTCGGGCCTGCAGCTTGGCGATGGTCGGGGGTGATGGCAGGTACCCGTGCAGGTGATGCTGGATGGTGGAGCCCACCAGCGAGTTCGCCGCTCTAGCTCGCCCGACGAGGGATAGGCCGCGGGTGAAGGGCGTCCATCGGCGGCAGGCGGGCGAGAAGATGCTGCTCCTGATGGGCTACGGAGCTCCTGGGGGCGATGTCGAGCCCGAGGACCCTGATGGAGGTGGTCGTCCAGGAGGCACCGAGAGGGGAGTCGCCGCGGTTGCGCCAGGCGCCGCACCAAAGGCCCGCGCTCTTCCCGAGGTTGACGGCGATACCGGAGGCCCGCTTGAAGTCTTCGAGGACGGTCGCCGCCCGCTCGAATTCTTCGTCGCGATGGAAAAGGAGGACCATGTCGTCGGCGTAGGCGATGACGTTGCCCTCGCCGAGGGTCGACTCCAGGCGACGTAGGAGCGGCCCCGTAGCGATGCTAAAGAGCGCGGCACTCACGGCGCCGCCCTGTCGTAGGCCGTTGAGGAGGGGGAAGGCGGTGGTGTGAAAGCCTCCGGCCCGGATGGTGGCGTCGCCCCGGCGTAGAGGATGTTAATCCAGGCTATGAAGGCCGGCGGGAGGCGGAGGGATGTTAGCAGGGACTCCAGGAAGCCGCGGTCCAATGAGTCAAAGGCGGACTCTAGGTCGACGCCCATGACGGCCAGCGGCGAGCCCAGGTCGGTGGCCTCCTCGATGGCGTCCGTCACCATGGCGATGTTCCATGACGGGGACCTCCCGGGGACGGCGTAGGTCTGGCATTCCGGCACCAGGGTCCGCAGGTGGGGCTTGAGGCGCCGGTGAAGGATGGCGGCCAGGACCCTGTAGTCGGCCGAGGGCAGAGCGACAGGCCTGTAGCCATCAAGGCCGCGACCTCCGCGGGCCTTGGGCACGAGGCAGATGGAGCTGCGCCGCGTCGACGGAGGCAGGGCACCGCGGAGCCGTGAAGCCGCGAACACCCGGGCCAGAGCTTCCGCGTAGAAGTCCTCGTTGAAGGCAACGAGGAGCTCGCACGGCAAGCCGTCCCAGCCGGGAGCCTTTCCGCGAGGGAGGTGCTTGATAGCGTTGGCGATCTCGCTGGGGCTGATGTCCGGCCGGTGGAGCGGGTCCTCCTCACTCAGCTCGCGGGTGGTGGTGGGCGCGCTGCTGGCGATGAAGGCAGCTCCCGCAGCTGGATCGCTGGTGGGACGGGTGAAGCGGGGCTGGAAGGTCGCGAACGCCCTCCGCCGAAGCTCGGGGCCCTCGATGATGTTATCCTGCTCGTCCCCGATGACGCTGACCGGGCGTCAGAGGCGGATGGCGCGTGCTAGGTCCGGCAGCGATGGGTAGTCGGCCCGGATGGAGGAGGCCTCGAGCTGCGCCGCGATGTAACGTCTCGCCCTGTGGACGTAGCTGTCGCTGGCAGCGTGGCGCGGGTCGTGCAGGGATCTGGCCTCCGCCAGCAGCCCCGCCTTGATGGTGGCCACGTCGACCAGCGCGGCCGATGATGATGATGAGGGGCCCCGATCCCTGATATTAAAATCGCCGATGATCCAGCAGGCCCCCTCCTCCTCCTGTGCCGCTGTCGCCGCCAGGAGCTCCAGTTGCCGGTTTCTCTCCCGGGGTTCATGCGCCAGATGAATGGCGATGGCCGTCATCTCCTCGCCGTGGACATCTAAGGCGATGTGGCCCGGCCACAGGATACGCTGTCGTAGCACGGCGACGCCTGGTCCGAAGACGCAGGCGAGTCCGGATCCCGAGATGGCTACGGGATGGGCCAATATAACAGCGTTGTAGCCGAGGCAGAGGTCTTGGCCGCTGCCGAGATGAAATGCGTTTGTCTCCTGGACAAACGCGATGTCCACGTGATGTTGCCTGAGGAGATGACAAAGGGCAAGGCTCCTCCCCCGAGTGGCGAGCCCTCGCGCGTTGATGGTGGCGACGCGGTAACTCATTGGGGCCGTCCTTCACGCAGCACCTTCCTGGTCTTCTAGAGGGTTTTGCGGATGGTGGAGTTGGAGTCTGGGCACAAGGCCTTGATGGTTTCGTGCAACTTGTCGCCTCTTCATGGTGGTTTCAGAGGTGAGGAGCTTCTGAGCCTCCTCGCAGTTTAGGTCGGGCAGCTTGTCCCAGTCGATGGAGGGGTTGGGGGACTTCCTGAGGTGCTCCAGCAGCTGTTCGAGTGCGGCCTTTCCCCGGGCAGGCGTGGCGGGAGGTGAGGACAGCTTCTCCACCGACATCTCGTGGTCGAGCGGAGGGATGCGAGGCTCGGGGGGCCGCAGGGCAGCCAGGGGAGCAGGGTGGGCAGCAGGGGCGGGGTGGGTGAGATCCATCTGTTCGGCAGGCTGGTGTGCCGAGGGGTTCGCCTGAGCCTCGGTTGAAGTCTTCGCCGGTTGGACAGGGGACGCCGGTGTTGCGGGCGCAGGTGCCGGCTTCCTTGGTCGCTGAGGAGGAGGGAGGGGGGGGGGGGGGGGCCTTGCGTCGGTGGGAGACGCTGCTTGCCTGGGGCTGCTGTTCCCTTGCCTGGCGAGCGCTGGGCAGTTTGCTCTGCGGTGGCCCTGCTTTCCGCATTTGGAACACTTGATTCCAAAAGAGAGGAAGGCTGACAGGGTGTCTCCCTTGGAATGGATGGTCAGTCTCCAGCCCTACACCCTCGCGGAGCAGGATGAACGCCTCCCGGCGGCCGTCGGTGAAGGTGAACTCCCCCATTTTGACCAGGATGGGGGCGATGGAGATAACCTTCCCGAATTGGCTCAGGGTGTTCACGATGGTGCTATCCTCCACAAAACCGGGCAGGTTGGCCATGACTATTCGTTCCGCCCTCTTGCGGAAGGGGAAGACCTTGAGGGACGTACCCTCGATTTTCAGGCCGTCCGCGACCAGACGGTTCGCAAGTTCCTTGTCCGCGAGACCCACGGTGAAGTGGCCGTTCATTCGATGGAACTGCGTGATGCTCTTTGGCCCCCCGAGTAGCGTGCTCATGGCCTTGAGGTAGGAGTAGTCCGGGATGTCTGGGCACAGCTTCACGAAGACGTAGTTCTCGTGGTTGGTAGTGGCCTGCCTCGCCCTGGCGTCGGCGATGTTGGCGCGTGTCGCCTTGATCTCCCGAGGCGGCACTGCTCTCGGCCCTGTTGTCCGCTTCCTTTGCTGGGGGCCGCGTTTCTCAGCAGGCCTGCTTGGTTGCTTTGCGGCGTGCTCAGGTATTGAAGAGAGGCGCCTTTTCTTGCTCTTCACGACGGTGTAGCCGTCGTTGGCGTCCACCTCCGCCATCTCGCTGTCGGCCCAGTTGAGCGAGGTCGGGTTGGGTGTTGTGTCGCTGGTCGAGGCAGCAGTCGGCGGCGCCGTGACGTCACTACGCGCGGCGGCCAGATTTGCATGCATGTCGCCTGCCGGCGAATTTGCATTCCTTTGATTATCTGAAGAATTTTCTTTTATATTCTTCATGTTTTGGTTTTCCGGCGAAAACTCCTCGCCTGGTTCTGATCCAGTGCTGGGCCTTTCAGGCACTTGTTCAGCGGAACGAGAGGCTTCTTTTGGTACCAAAATCGTGATGGTAAGCGCCTTTTACACACACTCCAGAGGCGAAAACGGCGGAGCTCGCGAAAGCGCGGCCGCACGCTCGAGTGTGTGACAATTTGACAATTAAAAATTATTTATTGTCATCTTAGACAATATTACATTGATTTATTAACGAGAGAGAGAGAGAAAGAGAAGAAAGAAATAAATTACATAAAGAATGAAATATTTACATATATGTTACATATAATTTACAAGATGGGGGATGAAGGAAGGAGACCTCGTCGTGCAGGGATCTGGCCTACGCCAGCAGCCCCGCCTTGATGGAGGTCCACCTATCCCAGAAGGTCCCGTCGTCGTCATCGTGCGCTGTGCCTTCCTCCAACTCCCGGATGTAGCCAGCCAGATGTTCGAGAGCAAGGCCCGAGCGGAGCATCGCGGCCAAGCGAGGCTGGGTGGGGGAGGAGACGGCGGTGGTGGGCGGGCCCACCTGGAGCAGCACGAGGCGGTGGTCCGAGAGGTGGTAGTGGCTGGTCGCGTAGATGGACACGCGATCCAGGACTCCAGCAGGGACGAGGATCCGGTCCAGGCGGTTGGATTCGACTTGGTCGCCGTGCATGGCGACTCTGGTGGGCAGGTGGGCGGCGTCGAACTGGGTGGCCACGTCGACCAGCGCGGCTAGGTCCAGAAGAGCGGCGAGGGCATCCGATGATGATGATGATGAGGGGCCCCGATCCCTGATGTTAAAGTCGCCGATGATCCAGCAGGCCCCCTCCTCTTCCTGTGCCACTGTCGCCGCCAGGAGCTCCAGTTGTCGGTTTCTCTCCCGGGGTTTATGCGCCAGATGAACGGCAATGGCCGTCATCTCCTCGCCGTGGACATCTATTGTTGCCAAGGCGATGTGGCCCGGCCACAGGATACGCTGTTGTAGCACGGCTACGCCTGGTTCGAAGACGCAGGCGAGTCCGGATCCCTAGATGGCTACGGGATGGGCCAATATAACAGCGTTGTAGCCGAGGCAGCGGTCTTGGCCGCTGCGAGATGAAATGCATTTGTCTCCTGGACAAACGCGATGTCCATGTGATGTTGCCTGAGATGACAAAGGGCAAGCCTCCTCCCCCGAGTGGCGAGCCCTCGCGCGTTGATGCTGGCGAGACGGTAGCTCATTGTTGCCGTCCCTTAAGCACCCCCTTTGTCTTCTGGAGGGTCTTGCGGATGGTGTGGTTGGAGTCTGGGATCGAGGCCTTGATGGTTTCGGCTACCTGGTCGAGGGCGGCGACCTGTGCTTTTGACAGCGAGGGCACTCGCTTCTCCATTTTTCTTTTAGAGGTGAGTAGCTGCTGTGCGTCCTCGCGGTCTATACCGGGCAGCCCGTCCCAGTCGATGGAGAGGTTGGGAGACTGCTTGAGGTGCTCCCGCATCTGGAAGAGTGCGGGTTTCCCCCGGGGAGACGCGGAGGGAGTTGTGGTCAGCTCCTCCTCCGACATCTCTATGTCGAGCGGAAAGGTCTCGGGCTCGAGGGGCCGCGGGGTAGCTAGAGGAGCAGGGGGGGCGACAGGGGCGGGCTGGGCAAGATCCCTCGGTTCGGCAGGATGGGGCGCCGAGGGGGTCACTGGAGCCTCAGTTGATGTCTTCGCCAGTTGGACAGGGGAAGCCGGTGTTGCGGGCGCAGGTGCCGGCTTCCTTGGCTGCTGAGAAGGAGGGGGAGGCCTTGCGTCGGTGGGAGACGCTGCTTGCCTGGGGTTGCCGTTCCCTTGTCTGGCGAGCGCTGGGCAGTTGGCTCTGCGGTGGCCCTGTTTACCGCATTTGGAACACTTGATTCCAAAGGAGAGGAAGGCCGACAGGGTGTCTCCCTTGGAGTGGATGGTCAGTCGGGTGGGCAGCGTCTCCAGCCCTACGCCCTTGCGGAGCAGGATGAACGCCTCCCGGCGGCCGTCGGTGAAGGTGAACTCCCCCATTTTGACCAGGATGGGGGCGATGGAGGTGACCCTCTCAAATTGGCCCAGGGCGCTCGTGATGGTGCTGTCCTCCACAAAGCCGGGCAGGTTGGCCACGACTATGCGCTCCGCCCTCTTGCGGAAGGGGAATATCTTGAATGTCGTTCCCTCGATTTCCAGGCCGCTCGCGACCAGACGGTTCGCGAGGTACTTGTTCGCTAGGCCCACGATGTAGTGGCCGTTCATTCGATTGAATTGCGTGATGTTTTTTGGCCCCCCGAGTAGCGCGCTCATTGCCTTGAGGTAAGAGTAGTCCGGGATTTCTGGGCACAGCTCCACGAAGAAGTAGTTCTCGTGGTTGGTAGTGGCCTGCCTCGCCTTGGCGTCGGCGATGTTGGCGCGTGTCGCCTTGATCTCCTGAGGCGGCACTGCTCTCGGCCCTGTTGGTCGCTTCCGCTGCTGGGGGCTGGGCTTCTCAGCAGGCCTGCCAGGCTGCCTAGCGGCGTGCTCCGGCGTTGAAGTGAGGCGCCTTTTCTTGCTCTTCACGACTGTGTAGCCGTCGTTGGCGTCTACCTCCGCCATCTCGCTGTCGGCCCAGTTGAGCGAGGCCGGGCTAGCCGGAGTTGCGCTGGTCGTAGCAGCAGTCTCCGGCGCCGTGACATCACCACGCTCGGAGGCCAGATTTGCATTTCTTTGAGTTTCAGAAGAATTTTCTTTTGAATCTATATATATAAAAATGAATGTATGTCTGTTTGTTTGTTTGTTTGTTTGTTTGTTTGTCCTTTATGCCTGACCAAACCACTCATTGGATCGCCATGAAACTTTGGGAAGTTATTTAGTATAGTACTGGGAAGGTTTCTAGCAAATAAAATTTTTGAAATAACTTTTCGCCTAGAAATAATCAAGATAAATATTATAATTTATCTGTTATAATTCAACAATCTGCTCTAAATATTATCATGATGATACGATGATTTTGTAATGTAGAAAATTAGGAAAGACAAAATTCAGGATGACACGGCAATTTATTTGAGACAAGAATAATGATACAATTCAAAGGCACTATTCCTTTAACTTCCAATTACCGAGGGAACCAATTAATATAATATAAAAAGCCAACAATGAAGAATGAATGTAAGATAAAAAGCCAACAATGAAGAGTAAATATAATATAAAAAGCCAACAATGAAGAGTGAATGTAAGATAAAAAGCCAACAATGAAGAGTGAATGTAATATAAAAAGCCAACAATGAAGAATGAATGTAAGATAAAAAGCCAACAATGAAGAGTAAATCTCTATCTATCTATATATATAAAATTGAAATAATATTATCATGCATATAGAAAAAAATGATTATATGCCTCTTCTTTATGCCGGACCAAACTACTCATTTCATCGACATTTTTGAAAGTAAAACAGTGTAAACGGTATTAAATATGTATAATGGAACAATGGCTTAAAATATAATAGAAAGTGAGCTGAATGAAGACAAAAAAAAAAATGTTAAGAATTCCCTATGAATTGAAATGAAGTGATTTTGGATATAAAATATTAAAAAAAAAACTCGATTGATACACATTTAAAATGGTTAAAATGGCATTTATTAAGCCAAACAGTTTGAAAAAGTAGATACAGTAGAGCTTCCATTGAGAGGATGCCTAAAATCGTAGCTTAAACCGTCTCTCCGAGAGGCAGTCTCTTATTAAAGGTCTATTAGAGATTCTTTAATATCAATTAGAACCTCCAATGAGAGACCACCTACAGGAGAAACAAGTTGAGTCATGTTTTTGGGTGGTCTTTCTTAAGAGACTCTATTTACATATATTAAAATCAACATTTTCTTACTGTTACGTTTAATTACTGCTAATCTATATATATAAAATTGAATGTCTGTCTGTCTGTACTCTATAGATTCAAAAACCACACATCCAATCGCCGTGAAATTTTGGAATATTATTAGGTATATCACCGGGAAGGTTTTTGAAAAATAATTTCATGAATATCTTGAATATCCTTAGAGTTATTTGCAGATTTGTAGATTTAACTCGCAAGCAGCGCCCCCATTGTGACGATGATAACAAGTTTTCTTATCATTAAGTTTGTTATCTTAAATATTATTTATCAAAAGTAAGATTATCTCAGGATGACACGGCAATTTATTTGCGACAAGAATAATGATACAATTCCAAGGCGAAGATACTATTCCTTTAACTTCCAATTACCGAGGGAACCAATTAATATTGATTTTATTCAACTTATCGAGTATTTCTCAAGGGACCGGGAAAAAATGTTCACTAGATAAAACTATGATTTTCTAATGTAGAAAATTAGGAAAGACAAAATTCAGGATGACAAGGCACACAGGGACCGGGAAAAAATGTTCACTTTATCGAGAGATTCAAATTTACGAGTTTCAAATTATCAAAATATATCTTTTTTATTTTTTAATAAGTTTTTAGAGAATTGTTTTAACAAATGTTCGCTAGACAAACCTTTACTCGGGTAAAACCCCGGGCGAAGCCGAGTACGTTTTATAAGTTTAAAGAGAATTGTTTTAACAAATGTTCGTTAGACAAACATTCACTCGGGTAAAACCCGGGCGAAGCCGGGCGGGTCCGCTAGTTATTCATATTTTCGTTTTTCGGCGAAAATTCCTCGCCTGGTTGCGATCCAGTGCTGGGCCTTTCAGGCACTTGATCAGCGGATCGAGGGCTATCTTCTGATACCGGATTCGGCAGGGTTAGCGCCAGTGACACACACCTCAGAGTGAAAACGCGGCCGCACGCTCGAGTGTGTGTGTGTGTGTAAAAATAGAAGAAAACATAGCTAATATCCTAGAGGTTCCTTACATTGTAGACTTTTATTCATACTTAAAGTCGCATTTTCAATAATGTTAGCCAAGTATATCAATTAACTCACATAAGGCCTATCTAGTATTCATATAAAGGCCTTCATATGAATTTATACATTTTCCCAGTACAATTTTACATTTTTGCTCTATTTTTTTCACACTATATAGTATTGCTTTTAATAAAATGAAAGGTGCTTATTGTAAGGAAACTAGTGATGGCTACTAAAAGAAATGCGACATTGTTTCGTTATTAGTTGTTATTAAAGTTAATTAAACTCATGTATGCGATTCACAGTTAGCTTTAGATTTCAAAAAACCTATAATTTTCTCAATAAATATTTACGGAACTTTCAGGTTAGAATGCGTTACAATTCTTTTCCAAACAACCATCAGTGCCATTTGTTAAAGTCATTCCTTTAGTAGTAATTCCTGCTCGCGTATTGGCTTGTATATTTAAAAATATTAATATAATTATGTTATGTATGAAACAATATTGAAATATATTTAGAAGCCACTATGTAAAAGACATAATATTTTCTGTGAATATTTCATTTTGAATAACATTTCGATAATGTTGATCTTTATCGGGTATTCTGGCTAAAGGAGATATATCAAATTCACTTATACCTTTATTCGAAATGAATGATAATTTTATTATTTTTATTTTGTTTCACCTATCTATTTAGGGCAAGAATAATTGAATAAAGAAAATGATCACTTTAAAAAGAGAGGTATTGTAAATCTTTGATATTTTGATAGACTAGAATGGCAATTCATTCAAATAAACTCAATTTATATGTACAGCGCTAGGAACTGTATATAAAACTCTGTGTGAAAGTGTTCACCAGAGAAAAATAATTTGTTTATATATGTTAGAAGTTGTAGAGACTCCACTCATCTCCGTATGACAATTTTGTTTGAATACTGAACATATAATCCAAATGTCCAATCATATATTGTTGCATCAATTTTAATGCGCCCTACATTTTTGCAAATTTTTCTATGATATTTAATATTCATTTGAAACAGATTATTCAGATTACCATAATTACTTTTTATAGTTTCATTCCTTTTGTAATATTTTATTGTACATATATCTTGATTGGTTATTGGAGCGAGAGAGGACCTAGACCAAGACTGCGGATCGCGACCTACGAAGAAGACAACGAATAAATAAATGCAATAACTTTAAAAGTAAATTTATTTCTATCTAATTTTATTTATTTACTTTTATTATTTCCTTTGAGTATGGAAACCCGCTCGAGAAACGTGTATAACACCAAGAAAGAAGAAACCAAGGTCGTCGACCCTGGAAAGCTGCAACTTGGTGCAACAATATAACGGCTACAGAATAATTCACATTCAACATGACCATAGCGGTTAATTCCAGAATATATTGACACTTATACTGAGTTCAGTTTCTGTATCGAGGTCATTTATTTGAAAAACTTATAGAGGAATGTGTATTCTCATATGTTAGGTAAATGTAAAAGGAATCAAAACATAAACATTCCAACATTTATTATAAAACATATAGAAGCCTACATTCATTACGGGAAATTACACAACGCATAGTGTTACTCAGTATACGACACAAAAATTGATAAGACGCCAAACAAATATTTTCAACAGCAAAGTCCAGAGCTGCTAAAAACCTGCGCACAGAAAATTTCAATAGATTTTCAAACCATTTATCTAAAGATATCTAATGTTACACATCTGATGAAAGAACACTTCATATATAAAAAGAGATCATAATATTTGTTTTGAAAATAGATAAATCCAAACATATATTATAAAACTATTTTAGAGGCGTAATATTCTTTTTAAAATAAAACAATTTCTACTGTCCTTACTGCGATGGAAAAATTAAAGGGAGGGCCTGGCTCATCATTTTTAATTTTTCCATCGCAGTAAGGACAGTAGAAATTGTTTTATTTTAAAAAGAATATTACGCCTCTAAAATAGTTTTATAATTTGATAACAGATGGCGCTCTAGTACACCAAACATATATCTTGAACTGAAAAGGCATATAAAAATAAGTACAGTTAAACCTGTCTATTGGGACTCACCAAAATAGGCTGCTATAGAGAGGTGGTGCTATAGACAGGTCACTTTTAATGTAAATCGCATCGTACTGCGTATTTAAAATCGGGCGCTATAGAGAGGGAGGCGTTATATAGAGGGGGCGCTATAGACAGGTTTAACTGTATATAAACTATATTTTGTTCCAATATATGCATTTTTGAAGCAAAATCAATCATTCCTCCAGGGAAAAGTGTCTTTTTGAAAACATTTTTATTGTTCTCTAGCTTTCGGGCACGGACGCCCTTCTACAGGAGAAAACATGGTTTTCATACCATGTTTTCTCCTGTAGAAGGGCGTCCGTGCCCGAAAGCTAGAGAACAATAAAAATGTTTCCAAAAAGACACTTTTCCCTGGAGGAATGATTGATTTTGCTCAATATTTATACAAGGGATTATCTTATAGAAATATGCATTTTTTATTGAATATCATAATATGTTTTTCATATTTTTGTTGGAAAAAAAAAAAGAATAGTAAATCAATGATCTTGAAATACTTTTAGACTGACAACACTGTAATATAAAAACTAGAACAAAGGAGTGTTGGTTTTTTCTACAAAATTAGTAATTGTAATGTAAATTGTTAAATGTTCTTTTCTCTCTCTCTTTGAAAATAATAAATTTAAAATACTTTCTTAAAAGGTAAAATCGCCTAATTCTTTAAAACCACTTCAGCTGTAAGTAAACTTGTTATTTGTTGTTTCATTGTCTGAACAATAAGAGATTCCCAACATGGTAGCAGAGCGTGGTTCTTTTTGAATCGCGGTGAAATATATATATAAAATATAAATAAAAACAAAAATGGCTGTCAGCGAAGATATCGCAAATATTGTGAGGCTTAAAAATCCTGAAAATTTTGATTTATAGAATTTTCAGATAACAATTATTTTCAAAGCAAATGGCCTTCTAGATATTGTAAATGGAAAATCGTTGTTTGAAGACTTGAAAGATGAAACTGGAAAAGATAAATGGAGCCTAAAAGACGCCAAAGCACAAAAATACATAATGTTAACCATTGAAAAGAATGTTTTAACACACATTCTAAATTGCAAAACTTCAAAAGAAATGTATGAAAAACTAGTAGCCATTTATCAAAGAGAAGATGAGCAATTAAAATGCAAATTACTACAAGAATTTCATGGATTCAAATTTGACAAAAATACAGATATGGCAACAAATATAAGCAGAATGCAAAATTTAGTATTCAAACTAAATAAAGTAAAACAAGAAATTGAGGAAAGCTTTATAATTTCTAAAATATTGAGCATTTTGCCAGACTACTTTAATTACTTCAGCACAGCATGGGACTCGACACCAAAAAGTGAGAAAACGTTAACAAACTTAATATCAAGACTATCACTTGAAGAAACTAAACAAAAATTAAAGCCTGAAGAGGGAATAGCCATGAGTGCTACTAAAGTAAAGCAGTGCTTTAACTGCAAAAAGAGCGGGCACTTAGCAAAATATTGTAGACTAAATAAAAAATGGTGTACCATCTGTAAAAAGACAAATCATACTCAAGACCAATGCTTCTTTAAGAAATCTCAAAATAAATTCCAGGAAATATTCCTTGCCGAATTTGTAAAAAGACAAATCATAAAGAAAAGGATTGCTTTTTCAGAAACAAAAATGAAGAAAAATTGTCCTTTTTTGCAGGAGAGACTTTGAAATGTAAAAATGAGGAATTGCTAGAATTCATTGTAGACAGTGGCTCAACAAGCCATATGATAAATAGTAAAAGGTTTTTACTAGATGAAGTAGATTGCAACTCAAAAATATCAATAGCAAAAAAGGAAGAAACTCTAATAGCAAAATCAGTCGGAAAAATTCAAGGGAAAAAATGTGATCTCAAGGAGGTGATGTTTGTACCAAACTTGACAAATAATTTACTATCGGTAAGTGCCATTACCAGAAATAAAGGCAAAGTCGTCTTTGAAGATGAAAAGGTATTTGTCGTAAAAAAATGGAAAAAAAAATTAGAAGGAGAAAAACAGGAAAATGGACTCTATACAATAAATATAGAAACAAAAAACCCCGTAATTGAAGAATCTCACCTAACAGCTACCCAAAATGAAGAAATGCTAAAATGGCACAGAAAAATGGGTCACATAAGTTTTCAAGCTTAAAACAATTAAAATCTATGGTAAATGGAATAAACATAGAAAAAAATAAGTCAAGAAGAAATTTGTGAAACATGCATTAAAGCTAAACAGGTAAGAAAGCCATTCAATTCCATTAGAACAAAATCAAAAAGGCCTTTAGAAATAATCCATACAGATGTATGTGGACCTTTAGATCCCACTACCCATGACAACAAAAACTATTTTCTAACATTTCTTGATGACTACACACATTTTTGTCATGTGTATTTGTTACAAAATAAATATGAAGTAAAAGGATATCTAAAAGAATTTATTACAGAAGCAGAAAACCAAATGAATCTAAAAGTTTCAAAAATAAGATGTGACAATGGCGGAGAATATGTAAATGAAGATATAAAATCCTGGTGCAAAGCTAAAGGAATCATTATGGATTTCACCATACCTCACTTACCTCAGCTAAACGGCAAAGCCGAAAGATCAAATAGAACCCTGATGGAGAAAACTAGAGCTCTTTTGATTGACTCTGGTGTAGAAAAATACATGTGGGGAGAAGCTGTAAGGGTTTCAGCCTATTTGCTGAACCGAAGCCCTACTCAAGAATTAGAGAAAACCCCTGCAGAACTTTGGTTCAACAAAAGACCAAATTTGTCAAACTTACAACTTTTTGGTTGTGAAGCTTATGTCAAAACCCTAAACACATAAAGAAATTGGAAGACAGAAGTAAAAAATATACCTTTATAGGTTATGCACCAAATGGTTATCGCCTTTGGGATGAACAAAGCAAACGAATCTTTACAGCTAGAGATGTAATTTTTTTTAGATAAAGGATGTATAAATAAAGAAGAAAAAATACCTATTGTCGAACCAGAAGAAGAATCTGAAGACCAACTAGAATCAAATGAAGAACCAAGTCTACCAGAAGTCTCTGAAGACAAAAAGATATCTCTACAAAACCAAGTACTTCAAAATATAATCTTTGACCAAGAAGTAGTTTACAAACACCATCAAGATATGAAGACTTCTATTTAGAACGGGATGGAACAACAGAATCAGCTCTTCTAACTTACTCGGAAGCTATATCTGGTCCAAATCAAGAAAAATGGAAATAGGCAATAAAAGAAGAAAAATAGTCTCTTGCCAAAAATGAAGTTTGGGAAATAGTAAAAGAAAATGAAGCGTCAAACAAGAAGATTCTGACCTCTAAATGGCTCTTTAAAGTGAAAGAAGATGGCCGCTACAAAGCAAGATTAGTTGTAAGAGGCTTTGAACAAGAAGCAGGCATTGATTATGATGAGAGATTCAGTCCAGTTATAAGCACTGTCTTTTTAAGGATATACTTTGCTCTAATGGCTAAGAGAAGGTTTGTTTTTAAAACATTTGACATAAAAACAGCTTTTCTATATGGGTTTTTGGATGAAGAAATATATGTTTATTTGCCAGAAGGTTATAAAGGGAATATATGTAGGTTAAGAAAGGAATTGTATGGTTTAAAGCAAGCCCCATTAAAATGGAATGAAAGATTAAAAACCTCTCTCAAATTCCAAGATTTCATACAACTAAAATCAGAGCCATGTCTTTTTAAAACCAACAAAGGAAATATGTACCTTGCAATATATGTAGATGATGGTATCTTAATGGGAGATAATGAAGAAGAATTGAATAATATTTTAGAAAAACTATGCCAAGAGTTTGAAGTTAAAATAAACAATGATCCAAGAACTTTTTGGGGAATAAATTTGTTATTTGAGGAAAAAAATAAAATTTTACTTTCACAAGAAAATTATGCAAAATCAGTTCTTGAAAGATATAATATGCAAAACTCAAAACCAGTACCCACTCCCATTACAGATGTAGCAAAAGAAGTAGACAAAAACTTAGAAATATCAAATGATAACAAATTTCCCTACAGACAAGCAATTGGAAGCCTTTTATATTTGACAAACAAAACTAGACCAGACATGACCTTTGCCACAAATTTTGAAAGCAGGTCAATGCATGATCCTACAACTCAAGATATTATAAACATCAAAAGAACCCTAAGATATTTAAATCACACCACCAATTTAGGCATATCATATGATGGAGAGATGCCTTTTGAATTAAATGTGTATTGTGATTTTGACTTTGCTGGAGATATTAAAACTAGAAAAGGTACCACAGGATATGTAGTTTACTTATGTGGAGGTCCTATAAGTTGGTGCTCCAGAAAGCAACCTGTAATTGCCCTTTCAAGCACTGAAGCAGAGTTCATTGCTGCAGCAGATGCATGCAAAGAAGTGTCATACATAAGATCCCTATTAGAAGAATCAATTCCAGATAATTTTGATATAAATCTCTATGTTGATAACCAAAGCACTATAAAAATTATAAAATCAGGCCAATTCACCACTAAAACTAAACATATTGATGTCAAATATCATTTTGTGAAAGATCAAGCTCAAAAGTTTAACCTGATATATTGTCCAACAGAACACCAAATTGCAGACATCCTAACAAAACCTCTAGCCAGACCAAAGTTTGACAAATTCAAATCCCTTCTTATGACAACCATTTAAAACATGAGTCAAGTAAAGAAACTGTTGAATGTGATAAGATCACTGATTTAAGAGGGAATGTTGGGAAAAAAAAAGAATAATAGTAAATCAATGATCTTGAAATACTTTTAGACTGACAACACTGTAATATAAAAACTAGAACAAAGGAGTGTTGTTTTTTTTTACAAAATTAGTAATTGTAATGTAAATTGTTAAATGTTCTTTTCTCTCTCTCTTTGAAAATAATAAATTTAAAATACTTTCTTAAAAGGTAAAATCGCCTAATTCCTTAAAACCACTTCAGCTGTAAGTAAACTTGCTATTTGTTGTTTCATTGTCTGAACCATAAGAGATTCCCAACAATTTTTACCTATTATTTCATTGGACAGTTAGTTGAAACACAGTTTTAGGGCGCTAAGTTATTGATGATATTTAATCACATTTATTTATATTTACCAATAGCATTTAAAATGTAAAAGTTTTTAAAATGTTATCAACACTTCTTGTTTTCAGAGAAATTTTATATAGTCAATATGCTTTCGAAAGTACAAATTAATGTTTTGCGTGAATATATCTTAATGGACAATTGACTTATTTTATTCTCGATTAAATCGAATATAGTGGAAGAAAAATATCGCGCGAAAATATTTTTTTTTTTTGTTATATCGATGGAGCACTAGGGCCATAAATTTATAATAATAGTGGTGTAATTTTCAATTATTTTATTTCAAAATTTTGACTCTCAAATTATATATATGCAATTAGGTAAAAATGTGTTTCATTAATAGTTAAAGCAGTCACTGTCCACAATGGTTACCATCATCTATTAAATCTGTGTTTAGGATTAAAATAACTTTTTTAAAAATAATATATACATTTATTATTATTACTATTATCCCTAGTACACGTGGTACAGGCCATGATAATAATGGTGGGTAGAAGTTGGCGACTGCTTTTACTGTAAGTGCACCTACACATATGAAAAGCAGTTCGACTTTTGCACTTACAAATATGTCAGTGCCTAGTTTGGTTTCTTGCACTCGCTGGTGGGGTTGGACATTTGCAAGAATTGGGAGCCATTTGAGCATTTTTTTAAATTAGAAAAAGTGCCCAATGAGGGTTTCGATCCCGGGTCGTAACAGTTTAGACCAGGGGTCTCCAAACTTTCCAGCCTTAGGGCCATACTGATGGGGTCTTTCCAGCCTTAGGGCCATACTGATTACTCCAGTAAGTTCCGAGGGCCAAGATGGCAACACTGCATATTATTAATTTTCCTGTATTAATTGTTATGTTTATTTGTTATTAAATGTTATTATTAATTGTTGCTTTTGTGTGTTATTTAGCAGAATGGAAAAGAAGCGAAAAATTGATAGTGAATGCAGAAAATTCAAAGATCAGTGGAACATTCAGTATTTCGTAATTGAGTCCAGTAACAAGGCGCTATGTTTGATTTGCAATGAAAGCATAGCCGTTCTCAAAGAATATAACATGAAACGTCATTATGAAACAAAACATTCTCAAAATTACTCAAAATATACAGGAATTGTGCGGACAGAAAAATTCGAAGCTTTGAAGCGCGGATTGAAATCGCAGCAATCTTTATTTACAAAAGTCAAAACTGAACAAGAGGCGGCAACTCGTGCCAGCTTTCGTGTGGCTCTAGAAATTGCAAAACGTGGAAAACCATTCACCGATGGAGAAATGATCAAGGAATGCATAATTGCAGTAGTCGAAGAAATGTGCCCTGAAAAGGTAAATTTATTAAAAACTGTCAGTATGTCAGCAAACACTGTGGCTCGAAGGGTAGAAAAATTCGCTAAAAATATATCCTCTCAACTGTTCGACAAAAATGGACATGTTGAGTGGTTTTCTTTGGCCTTGGATGAGTCAACGGATGTGTCAGATACTGCTCAGGTGTTGATTTATATTAGAGGAGTAGATAAAAGCTATGAAGTGCACGAAGAACTTCTTGATATGTATAGTATTCATGGCACAACTACTGGTACCGATTTTTTTAAAGGAGTTGAAATGGCCATTAATAAAAAGAACCTTCGATGGAAAAACTTGAAATGTATTACAACTGATGGAGGCAAAAACATGAGTGGAAAGATAAAGGAGTGGTCGCTCTTGTGTCAAAGGCTGTAGTAAATGACGGCGGCTCAAAACCATTAGTCTTACATTGTATCATTCATCAACAGTCTTTGTGCGGAAAATGTTTGGATATGTCTCTGACGTTCTGAAACCAGTCATATCAACTGTTAATTTCATCAGATCTTTTGGGCTGAATCACCGACAATTCCGACAATTTATTGCAGAGATTGGAGAAACAGACTTACCTTATCATACTGCCGTACGCTGGCTTAGTTGTGGGAAAGTCCTTCAGCGCTTTTTTGAACTTCGAGCAGTGATCGAAATTTTTTTGAATGAAAAGCACCGCCCTCTTACTGAATTACAAAACAACGCATGGCTATGGAAGTTAGCATTCTATGTTGATTTGACAAAACATGTGAACGAACTGAATTTGAGATTGCAAGGAGAAAACCAGCATCTTCCAGATTTATACACTAATATCAAATCATTCCGGATGAAATTGATACTGTTTCAATCACAACTACGAAGTAAATGTTTTACACATTTTAAAACATGTGAAATATTCAGCCACACTACTGAGACTGAGTTTCCTATCGATTTTGCAATCGAAACTTTGAGTGCTTTGAAGATAAATTTTGATACTCGTTTCTCGGACTTTGATGCCATTGCGAATCAAATTAAGATTTTTCAGAATCCTTTTGATGCTGACATTGAAACCCTAGCCCCGGAACTTCAAATGGAAATGATTGATCTTCAGTGCAGTGATATAATTAAGAACAAATATGAAAACTCATCTTTGTTAGAATTTTATAAGTCTTCCACTGACACAATTTGATAATTTGCATAAATTTGCTCGTGGGCTGTTTTCCGTTTTTGGTACTACTTATTTGTGTGAGAAAACCTTCTCCAGAATGAAGTACACAAAAAATGTATACAGATCTAAATTAACTGACGAGCATCTTAAATCTCTTTTAATAATTGGTACAAGTAAAATTAGTCCACAACTACAAACTATTGTCGGTGGAAAATCTCAATTACATACATATCATTAGCATTTCATGTCATGTTATAAGGTATGTGTTGTTCATTACTTACAATGTATAAAATGTAAGTTGGATTCATTTCAATAATTTGTTAGTTATTATATGCTGAAGTTAAATTTACTGCATAAATTATACATGTCTTTACTCATTACCATTCTGTGTTTCTTTATCCAACTTATCACAAACATTTTATTTGCTATAAAAAATATTTGTTCTCTAAAAGGAGTTTTCAAGTATGTCTCCGCGGGCCGGACAAAATCTGTCTGCGGGCCGGATGTGGCCCTCGGGCCGTAGTTTGGAGACCCCTGGTTTAGACCACCCTTTTATGAGTATCGTACGTAACTGAGGTTCTATCTTTCGCAAACCATGAATACCCAACAAAGGTAGATTTCATATCCATTGAAATATCACTAAATCACTAAATAAGTTACCTCTTTAAAACCTGTTTACCGGCGTGATTTCGCATAGAGTGTCTCAATAATAATGTCATTGTGTAGCAACGAGTCACGGGTCAATATTATTTTATTAAAAATCCATAAAATATATGGCGTCACATCGATAACCTTTTGAACGCGCTAATATATTTCGGCATCAAAATATGAAACAAAATATACTTTTAATGTTGAATATTCAAAATATACAAATTTCAAACCATTTAATTATTTTGTTTTCAAAAATAGAATAACATTCAACTATCCTTTGTGCGGAGTAAAAATATTGAGAGTGCAGTGGATCATCATTGGTGAAAACGCTTAGTAGTTTCATCAGACTTCATTAGGTTCAAAAATGAGAAAAGAGTTAAAAGAAGTAGACAAATAAATCGATAGTGGTTAACTCACCTGTCATCATACAGCTTCCTATACAACAAGAGCAAAGTAGATTTTCATCTCGCAACGAGTTAGGTGCATCTAGAAATGAAATATTGCCGTATCACAAAGAGTTTTAAAGGTAAAACCCAGCTGCTGTTTTTATAATCAACTTTAGGCCTTGCATATTGATATGCCAAGTTAGTCATCTAAATGGCATTTCTACCTATATTCAGCTGATTGCTTTTTCCAATCTGATGAAAACGAAATTCTAAAATAGGAAACTAGAATAAAATTTATTTGCCATATGTCATTCTGTTTAGAAAGTAACACCTGGAAATCATAAATGCGCACAATATTCCAAATATAGAAAGTGTATTGCAAACACAATTTTATTTCCCTTTTCAAATGCAATTTATCTGTTTTTAAAAGAAAATTTGTGTAAAAATGCTAGAAAAAAGCGGGTACTATGTATAATGTATATTTAATTTGAGTTGTTTAAGTGATTTCTCTTGAAATAGGTTATCTCTAAATTAATAGCTAAAGATTTTTTTTTCAAAGCGGGCATCCATTGTGCGTGCTTATATAAATACGGAAAATGGAGGCCCGCTTTGATTCTGCATTCAAATAACTGTAAACACCTAAAGCATTTTACTTGAACTTTTATTCTATTGGTGAATAAATGTAAAATATTTTCTCCTGTAGAAGGGCTTTCAAGCCCGAAAGCTAGAGAGATTTGTGAATACACATTTAAAAAAAAAATGAATTTTACCTGAAATCCGTATATTTTTATTTTAATAGTGATTCAAAGGATTATTTCATCGAATAGCCAAATTATATGTTACTTTACTCTCATTACTTTTAACAAATGTTCATAATCTAGGAAATTTGTTATATTTAGTATATTAGTTTTATAATGTAAGATGAGAGAGTTATAAATATGATGAGTTGTAATGTCGAATGTGTTGTGATGAAATTTTAGTTTAAAATTATTATTAATTAAGACCTAGTAATAAAAATGCATTCTAATTGTGACATAGGGCTATTTATAATTAGAGATGTGGTTAATTAGGTTGAATAATTTTGACCCTCTAATAGAAAGCCAATCAGTAACTTTTATTTATACGATCAAGAGATGCTTTTTTTAACACATAGGATGAGTTGTAAATTGGGTTCAATAGTAACATAAGATACTTATTTCACTCTGTATTATTTTTTGTAGATTATCATTAACTACTATTCAATATAAAGGATGGAATTTTGAAATTAGTGAGTTATGATTAAAATATTTGTTATAAAGTTTGTATCATTAGTTTTGCATCACCGCTAACTAATACATAATTCACTAATTAATGCAATTTAACTCGCCAGTTTGGTCATCATGTAATACAAAACAGGATAATAAAGTTTGATTTCAAAGGCTGCGTCGGACAATTCAAAAAGAATAGCTGATCTTGAGGGACGGCTGGAGCATTGTGAGATGAAGCAGCGGGAAAGAAACCTAATTTTTTACGGATTCGAAGGAACTGAAAATGAAACCCCGGACGAATCTCGCTCCCGTGTTTTCAATCTGATTTCGAGTTCAATGCAGATTTCCGGGGAGATTGGGTTAGAGCAATGCCGAAGATTATCAAGAAAAGCTAATCACCGCTCCTTATTGAAGTGTCTGACTACAAACAACGAATTCTGTTACTTAGAAACGCATTTAAACTCCGGGATAAAAATATATTCTTTAACAAAGATTACGCTGCCACTGTTAGAGAGCAAAAGAAAATACTGATTAATAAACGAAAAGAGCTTTTTTCTAAGGGAATTGTCTCCAAGTTGAGAGATAATAAGTTAATGGTCCGTGGCATAAACTATTATGCTTCTAATGGCCGCGTTATTAGCGCCAGCGGGGACGTAATATAGCAACCCACCGATAGCGAACTTACTGAATCACGGCCCAACCAATTGCTGCAGCATAAACACTTATTTCGTTCAAATAAAAGTTATTTAACAACAAATGGCAAGCCTTCTGGAATTATTTACTGGAACATAAATGGATTCTTTAGAATGATTTCTGTATTTCCTCTTATTGATTATCTCAAACAGTTCAACATCTTCGTTTTGACTGAAACCTGGTGTCAAAACCCACTGAACTTTGCAGTTGAGAACTACAAAATTTACCACTTACCGGCTTTAAAGACATTAAAACGAGGGAGAAGTTCAGGTGGTATTATTATGGGAGTCAGTGAAAGAATCCAACCATTAATTGAAAAAATCGAAGTGGAATCTCAATGGATTTCAGCAATCTTTAAATTAGTTCCAACTGCAGATTCACTACTAGTTTGTATGATTTTTGTCTATTTACCAACAATTCAAACACAGCTAGAGAATCTTAAAAAAACTATTTAGTTACATTGAGAATAAAATCCAGGAGGGTTTTGAGATAGTTCTATACGGTGATCTAAATGTTCGCACCGGTGACCTTGGAGATTTTCATAACTTGCTAGATACCCCGACTCTGCTCTCTGCCAGCCGTGCTTCTAGCGATCCGGTCTCATCATCTCTTTCAGAAACTCTTGTTGATTTCTTCGATGATAATTCCCTCACTATACTGAATGGTAGATCTACTAGTGACAGAAATGGAAACTTTACTTTTATCTCAAGTCAAGGATCCTCAGTTATAGACCTTGCTGTTGTCTCACCGGCATTACTGAAACTCATTGTTAATCTAAGTGTTGAATGCATGCCATATTCGGATCATCTACCACTTGTTTTAGAAATCAAGGGCTTAGATAACATGAAGTCAAAAGATTCTACGAAGTTTTGCCCTGGAACAAAGTATTCCTGGGTTGCAGACAAGGCTATATCTTTTAAAGGCAACTTGAGAGATTTAGCCATTTTACCATTGACGGGCTCCACATTGGACTCACAAGTCGAAAGGCTTACAATTGAAATCCAAACGGCAATGTCAAGAGCAGGACTGAGACGTGAGATAAAATCTGGTGGTTTGAAGTCTAAACCGTTAGTACGATGAGGAATGTTATACGGCTAAGAAAAAATGAAAGAAAGTCTTAAACTGTATTTATTACAAAATAATGTAGTTAACAAAGATTTGTTTATCACAAGCAAGAAAGAATATTTATCATTAATTAAACTTAAAAAGAACTAATACTTTGATGATATACAGAATGCCCTCTGTAATGCTAGAAACGCTTCTCAATTTTGGAAGATAATAAAGTCTTTTAAGCAAAGAACCACAATTAAAGGCAATATCCCGATGTGTGATTGGGAGGATTTTTATCGAAGACTGCTGTCTTCCCCACCTATAATGGACGCGTATATATCACCGGCGCTAACATATATGGACCCGGATCTGGATGCTGAAATTTCGCTTATGGAGGTCACCACGGAAATATCCAATCTGGGGAAGGATAAAGCAACGGGACTGGATAACATACCAAATGAAGCAATCAAAGTTTTACCTGACGAATATTTGATTCTATTAACAAATATATACAATAAAATATTGACGACATCCTCGGTTCCATCAGTGTGGACTAGAGAACAATTATTCATCCTATTTTCAAAAATGGCGACCCAAATATACCATCAGACTATAGAGGAATATCATTGTTATCCAATTTATCAAAGCTCCTTACATCCATATTAAAGACAAGATTGAATAATTGGATTGAAAAAAGGGGAATCTTAGCGGAAAACCAAGCAGGCTTCAGAAGTGGATATTCCTGTCAAGACCATATTTTTACCCTTACCTCACTGATACAGATGACGCTGAGCCGCAAAAGAAGGAAGTTATATGCCTTCTTCGTAGATGTCAAAAAGGCCTTTGATACAGTACCACACTCCCTGCTTTGCAAAAAGTTGACAGTTTACGGTTTAAATACCCGATTTATCAGCCTTATACAAAGCTATTATAATCAAATGTCAGCAACAATGAGATGGAACGGATCACTTACAGAATTTATAAAAATACAAGCTGGTTTTCTACAAGGTGAACCCCTGTCGCCTTATCTATTTATCCTTTTTCTGAACGACTTGGTTTCTCTGTACGATGACGCTGATTTGCCAAGTATTTATTTACCGAATTATGGAAATATACATCTCCTTCTGTTTGCAGACGACATCGTACTTCTCGGAGAATCCAAGATAAATTTACAAAAAAAGATCAATGTACTCAGAAAATACTTCGAAGATAATTTTTTAACGCTGAATCAGAGCAAATCAAAGGTTATGGTGTTTAGAAATGGAGGTCGAAAGGCCCGATCGGATGTTTGGTTCTGGGGACAATTGCCTCTCACTATAACATCTAAATACACGTATCGGGGTTACCAACTGACAGCGTCAAACTCAACTCAACAGGCGGCAAAGCATTTTAAAAACAAAGCGCTAAATGCTATTAATGCGGTCTGGGCAATATCGACTAAAACAAGAATCAATTCTATCAGATCCTCACTCAAGCTTCTAGACTCAATGGCTCTGTCAACCTTGCTCTACACAGCTCCAATTTGGGCAAACAACCAAAAAACTTGGTTGACAGGGTAAAAGACAATTTCTTACGGAGACTTCTAAATTTACCCAGATATACTCCTGGTTTTATTCTACGTATGGAGTGCGGAAGAACGTCACTGGGAGTTACGGTGCTGAAACTTACACTCGGGTTCTGGCTTAGAATTCTAAAAATGAACAGCAGCCGACTCCCCCATATATGCTTAGCTCAACTATATGAGATATCAAGAAATAGAAATATATATATTGGACTTGCGGAAAGTTTGGCCAACATACTAAACTCAACAGGATTTTCTTGGTTAATTAACTACAACGATGCAAGGATTATCCGGCAAGAAATACCTTTAATAACTAAAATTGCAATAGAACAATCTATTCAAAGTGACCAGGCAAAAATAGAGAATTCTAAATTCTACCCTCACTATAAGTATTTACACAGTTCATTCCGAATTGAAAACTATTTACTTAGCAACTTTCCATTCCCAGTAAAACGCTATATCGCACAACAGAGAATATTATATTCGTTTTTAAGGAAAACCATACAAACATTTTCAAAGAGGGCGATAAGATTTGTGATCTCTGCAAAGAAAATATGGAAACTGAACTATCTCATTATATCTATGAATGCCAAGATATTAGTGAGAAGAGAAGGACATTCTTTTCAATGGTAGACACCAGCCAACTTAGGTCAATCCAAATGATGTTAACCAGTGCCCAAACAAGCAGACTAGTTGCTCAGGCCCTATATAATTTTTACAAGGCAGTAGATGTAAAGAGGGAGAAAAGAGAACTTGGAAGATATTGTTCTTACACCTCAGAATGATAACGATATATAACGAAATATGGGGCCATTGTGTTGTTCGACGATGAGATTGCGGAGCTGGCAATATGGATGGCTGTGCTGGAGTAAACCTCCTTTTTTGTGTCTGGATGCTATATTTATGGCGAACTAAATAACTTAGTCCCTTTTTCTGCTCCGCGCTTATGGAATTGAAGACATGGGGCGATGGCGTCGACCTTTCATATTGAATCTTACTTTTCCTTATTACTAATAATTGTATATAGTTGCGGAACTACTGGTTTCCTGTGCTGCTCTTTTCCTGATATTGCACCTTGTACGGAGAATCTGTATAAGACTAATGTCTTAATAAAGGCTTTGTGTGTGTGAATAAAGTTTGATTTGAGGGTCCATCGGGGCCAAGACAGGACATAGACCTCCGATTACAGAGTCGTTAGTTTATTTTATCCCTTCCCCCAGACTGGCAAATACAATCTTATAACAACAGTTATTCTCTGCCTCTCATGTAGATTTCACCATGCTGAACCATATCAGCGTTTTAGGTGCTGGTCTATATTCTAGGTGACATACAACCTGCCTCGTACTTTTGTGTTACTTATTGACGCCTGACACTACTTTGGCCCCAAGACTGCGTAACCTGCCTACCACTACACACACACACACACACATATATATATATATATATATATATATATATATATATATTAAAAATGGCATATCCTGACCAGGAGCACATGTGCTTTACAGAAGGCAGATCATATATACAGTATATACATATATATATACAATGTTATATTTGTGCTATTTTTTCACATATATATATATATATCAAATGGATTTTATAAATCATCACCTGGATGATTTGTTTACAGGGTTAGAATCCCAGAGGAAGATAGGCGAACAGACATATCATAATATTGCATGTAATAATAAATATTTTGATTCTAAATAAGCGTTTGTCATTTAAAAAAAAATTATATATATATATATATATATATATAGCGATTAAGTTGACCGATTTATTAATCATTAACATATATATAGAATTATATAAAGACAATTGAAATTGAAAATTTATTTACATAAGACGAATCTCACTAAGGGTTGTCTGGTTTGATGTCACATTTCGTCCTGAAGTCGGAAAGACATAGATCGGACGTCTCCCCGACATGTGCTATTGCCATATTGAAAAATTCCTTCAGAGCAGAGAAACTCGAGGACATCCTCTCTCTTAGAGGGGAAAACAACAGCGCATTTTATATCCTTTCTATAATAGTTTTATAAATGGGTTTCAGGATGATTTTAGCATTCAAGCTCCCCAACAAATCCTCTACCTGTTATAAAATAGTTTGAAGAGAATGTTTTTTTTTTGGAGATTTAGTGTGATGGATTGAATAGCTTGTGCATTTTTAGTATGAGTATCTTTGGAATATACCTCTGTTGGTACAGCAGTGGTCGAGGAAGGCGTTGGTAGAGACAGCGCCGATACTGAAGGCTCGGTGGCTGGATTCTTCTGGAGAGGGAAGAAAGGATTCGTCGAGGCGAAGGCGCGGCAGGGCTTAAAGTATCTACCCCTCACAGAAGATGTAAGCGCTGCAGATTTTGTGAAGGGGGTGGGCTGGGAAGATGGATGCGTAGACGCCGGTCCACTCCGTGTTTCCTGAAGATGAGCAGGACGACTTACATGTGCTTTAAAGTGGCAGAAGGCTCCCTGATGTCCTTTTTGGTGGATTTTGCTAGACTCAATGCCGTAGGTGATGTAGGCGGGGGTCTACTCTCCTTTGGAGACAACCACCAGCTTGTCAGGGAGCTGGTGGAGTTTTAGGTAGTTTTAGTACTCCCGGTGTATTTGCCGCTGGTCACGACTTCATGGTTTAGGGAAACCACACTGTAGTAAGGCCACAGTGCCGCGATTGGAAGATTCTAAATCTCTATCTTCTCCACCCGTTTCTTATAGGGGAAGGTCTTCAGGAGAGTTTCTCCAATGGGGAGGCCCTCTTCAACTAGGCTCTCTGCCAGAATTACGCTAGCCACCCCGACAAGTACCTGCCCTGACATCATCATTTAGAACACCAAGGACACTGATTTCATAAGAAAAATGGCAGAATTCCATTCTTTACCCCAAGGACATATTTCTTCACAACAGCTGTATTGTCGCTTCTTTGTCGGGCAGAGTGTGAAATTCTTAATAAAGGGTGGCGACTTCGGAATTATGCTTCGATAAGACAGTTATTAAGGGTGTTATTAATCGTCAAGATTCATTCTGCATATATATAACTTTTTGAATCAATGGTACAGTGCTGTTGTCTTGTTATCTACAACAATCCTTCGAATTCTTCTTTTCCCTCTCTCTTTAGTTACCTTCGAGCGACCTGAGACAGGAATTTTAAGCTTTTCCTTTAAAGATATGACCAAATCCTCACAACAGTCTTTAATATCAGTCTATTTTCCTAAATATTTCACTAGACAAAATTGAACTTTCCCTAAGACCTTGATTCTGCCTCTTGTAAATTGAGAAATTTTCTTATATGACACCCTTTTTTCTGCCTTTGCATTCAATAAAATAAAGGAATTCGAGATTAAAAAAACAAATAAACAAAATAATTTCAATTAACTTTCATCAAGAGGCTACTTAACACATGAAAAACAAAGCTATTTGATACACTCATATTTTTTTTTACAATTGATTTTTCAAATTTCTGGAAAATTTGCAGAGGTTGATATAAATAATGCAGTTTTTGTGACCAGTGTATGTTACAGCTTATGCTCAATATAAACCCTTTTACACCACAATATATATATATATATATCACAAATTATCCTATATGATATAAATTGTTATATAGAATGCGTGTAATATAGAATAAATTATTGTGTGAGTAGATGGGTGTGGATGAGTTATGAGGTAGAATGAGTAGGGACGTTGAATGAGTTTTAATGCGTTTTAGTGTGATAAAGTATAATTACCACTATACCACATATTTCTATCTTATATCATAATCTTGTTACAATTCATCCTATACCACATCTTATATTACTGCTCATATTGATCATATCATATTGATATCAAAACTCAAAGCATAACGCAACTCATCACAATTTCATTACCCTATTTACTTCAAAACCTATATTCTACATCATAACCCATCCTACTTCATTTCTCTTTATACCTTAAAATTAAGCCTACTACATAATACACCTAATAATCACAACTCTTTATATATTGAAATACTTTCTACGTTCCAGCTCGTTATATTTAATAGATCATCCATGTTGAAAATTTCAAAATCTCATAACTTATCTTCCTGCTTTAATAAATATCTAATATTAAAAGGTTAGAATCCTTTATTCACAATCAGAATCAACAACAAGTCTCCAAGGATAAGTGTCTTCTTTTATTACCAACACATCGAGCTTTCGGGTATAACGACCCTTCTGCAGGAATTTTTCTTTAGAAGGATCGTTATACCCGAAAGTTCGATGCCTTGGTAATAAAAAAATACACTTATCTTTAGAGAATTGTTGTTGGTTCTGATACTTCAATACAATTAATTATTAATAAATTATCCTTTATCACACTAAAACGCATTAAAACTCATTCAACGTCCCTACTCATTCTACCTCATAACTCATCCACACCCATCTACTCACACAATAATTTATTCTATATTACACGAATTCTATATAACAATTTATATAATAAATCTCACCACTCATCTGAATTAAAAACTCATCAAAAAACAGATTTCATCCTACAATTTTTTTCTTCAATTATAGTTTCGCCTCGTTACCGCAAATGTGTCTTTTATATTTAACCATCCCAATATTCATAATCCATACGAGATAAATAATAATAAAAATAATAGCAAAATAGAAATATATGAGATTATGGAATAATATATAGTAATGAAATATTATATTTTAATAAAACACATATCTCAAGCAGTCAATCAGAATTTGAAGAAGGAAAGTTGGATAATAAGGAGACAATATCTACAACACAGGAATAAATAAACGTTTTACAAAAGACCACGTTATACCAGCTACTTGAAAATTGATTTTACTTAAGAAAAGGTCTACTTGAGATATATTTTATTGTTTCAAATAAAATAACATTCATCATATATATAATTCATTATTTTTTCTTGTGTTTTCGTGTTTTAGATTTCGTTATCGCCATATGGAAAAATGTAAGCAACTATATTTAGTTCACACTTCCTTGATAGTTGTAATCCAATCAGCAAATCAATATGCGGAACCATGAATTGATTATAAAAACTTCCAGCTGGGCCAACATATAAAATCGCTGGTTAAAAACAGACGATATTCCATTCCTAGGAACGCCCATCTAGTTACAAGATGAAATTCTACCTTGCTCTTGTTGTATTGGCTCTGGCTGGTTGCTGGGAGCTGACAGGTGAGTTGATCATTGTCTACATTATGTTGACTGCTTCTAAAACTCCTTTTAAAAAACAATTATCTCACTTTAGATTTTTTCACTTATATGTTCATTATTTGGTTTCAAAACATTTTAGCCTCAGAAATATAGTATGAAAGAAGCTCAATTTTTAATACCTTTATAAAGAACTAGCAGATACCCGGCTTCGCCCAGATTTAATTTGAAAAAAAGTTAGCCAAACGATTATCTGATAAAAAATACTTTCCAAACAAGCTTCTTCTCTTTACTGATTCGATTTTTATGAAGACATAGAGGATATTTTCTAATGAATTTTTCGAATTTTATAAATATATATATATATATGGAATATATTGTTGAATGTTTGGTTGTTGTCGACTTGTAGAATCCTGTCGACTCATGTAATGAGATGAGAATTCCAGTAGCTTTTGTAGAGATCCTGTCGACTACTGAAATAAGTGTTGAAGTCCTGGTAGCTCTTGTTGTACTGTGTTGACCAAGAGGAACAGTCAGGATGTAGAGTTTTCCAGTACCTCTCTGCACCTTGGAAGACCTTTAAAAGTTCTCACAAAATACAGGCAGTCGTGGTCGAGGCAGAGTGGAAAGTTGGGGATATCCATACACAAAAAACGAAGACACAGTTGCACTAAGAAAGTTCCGTTAACAGATAAAAGCTGAGCTAGAAGCGCAAGATGGAGATAGACGAGTTCTTCCTAACTACATGTTGGATGAGATCGACATAACATACGACCGACGCGGCTTGCACTAAGGGTGAACTAAACTAAACTGAACTGAACTGAACTGAGCTGTCAAGCCACTGTCAGGCGATGTATTTATAGGTTAAAAGACGGGGGGGGGACCTTATGTGACAGGGGCGTTTGAGAAAGGGCGCCTTTACCTGTCCAGGTGTGAGAGGGGTCTTTGCATTCCACCACATGTGACAGTGTGGGTGGCCTGTCGTGGGAACTGTGAATCTACCTGATTTATGACTTCCCTCTTTAGACTCTGTTGTTTTGGCAATACTATGCTCGATCCCTGCTTTAGCTCAACTTTTAAATCTATTACAGATTTTATTTATTTATCCACTTTGTACAAATTACATTACATAGGGTGATGTAAAGACACAGATTAATCATGCGCATAATTATTTATAGATGTGTTTCTATATACAACATGGCAATCTTGTTATAAGTTATCTACACCATATGAGGTTGTTGTTTTAAATTACCATATATATTAACTTTCCTAAATAAATATAGATTTAAAACATTTTATTGAACTATTCCAAAAAAATATAAGTTCAATATAGTATATGCTAAAAACACAATTTTATAAAATTTACAAATAAAATATAGAATATTGAATGCTAATAGTTTATAGTACAAAAGGGTTCTTCTTCTGGTCCTCCAGATCCGGGCGGAAAGTCTTCTTGCGGTAAGATCCACCTCTTCTTTCTTCGGGTTGGCATTTCCTCCAGACCCTAAGTGGTTATACCGCCACGACTCAGTATGGGTAGGCATTTCCTCCAGACCCTAAGTGGTTATGCCGCCACGACTCGGTATGGGTAGGCATTTCATCCAAACCCGGAGTGGGTATACCGCCACGACTCGGTATGGGTAGGCATTTCCTCCAAACCCTGAGTGGTTATACCGCCACGACTCGGTATGGGTAGGCATTTCCTCCAAACCCGGAGTGGGTGTACCGCCACGACTCGGTTGTAGGTAAGGCCTATAGCCTCCATAGGGCCTTGGGAAAACTATGATCTAAGCCATAAAATTGAGAAGAGATATTTTTATAGAGAAATGATCTGGCTTCGTGTTTTCTGCTCGAGTAAGTGTTTTGCTGTTATAAATTTGTTCCTGCCTTCTAAAATTGAACTGACTTAATGTTTGCTTTATGGAATTTTCCTATAAATAATTTTGTATCTGACAATCAAACATGATGCAGCAATATTGTATCATCATATTACAACTTAAATTAGCTATTTTTGCCCAAAACTTGATCGATTCCAAATTTTCTTGGCTATGTCTTCCAGCTACCTATGCGGAAGATTTACAATTAGGATGCCACTGAGGAAGAAGCTGATGAGAAGATTTCTTTCAATAGGGAAGTCTTTCATGTTGAGTTCGAGATGAAAGAAAACCATAATGCATTAACATACCAATCTCTTCTTGACACAATTTCCTATTCTGTTATATTACTGCGTGTAGTAAAACCTCCCATGTACGACAAATCTCCCAAATTGACCAGCAATATAAATCTGAATGACATCATCTTCTATAACCCACTTTTGAAGATATATTTGCACCCTATTCCCATTTAAATATAAAACTACTCAATATTAATATGATAAGAAGGTAAAAATAGATTAATATAATGTAAAAGAAGTAGAGATCAATTTAAAAGTTAATTTGTGTGGTCGCAGCTGCCCAGGATACTGGAAACACCAACACCACAACAGGCACACCCAAGAATTGCTCTACATATCAAGATACAGAAAAAAATCTGAATGACCATGATATCTGTCTGAGAAGAGGCTACCAGAATTCATCCACGGTAAATTCTGATGTTGATTATCATTATATATAAGTCGTCTCTCCTGTCAAAATTGATGCTCTTACTAAGCGTCATCTTGCGGGAGAAACACCTCTATTTTCAATGATCAATTTCCTTCTGACAAAATTTCCATTTATATTTATATAAACATCACGCCTTGTTGCTATCAAAAAATATAGGAATTAGGATATATATAATACGCGTTCATATCCGACGTATAATTTATTAAAACCAACAAGCAATTCAGGGATAAGATTCCTTACCATTTTATTTCTCTATAGTTCTGGCTAACACGTTCTTCAACAGGATCAAATCGAATAATAACTTCTAGCTAAGTATTCACGCCGAAAAATATTAAAACCTGTTTTTCCTTATTTTTTCCACGTGAATAACACCACAAATATTATGACCGGTTGTGATAATAGAGTTGTGTGTGTGATGTTATTTTATTAATTTCTCTATATACTAAAAAATATTTGTCGGGATGTGTATAGGAAAAGTCCTGCAGGATCAATTGCGGAGAAGGCTGTTTTGTTACTCGGCAACCAAATGCATCCTGTGGTCCAATTATGATCGGCGTCCTTTTTATCCAAATTGGGGTAAGTTAGCCTATTCTTCAATTTCCAGCAACCATTTGCTGTAATAAACAACAACAAAAAAGCATAATACATTTTAATCTATTCATATATGACAAATATCAATTGAAACTACAAATATACCAAAGATGTCCATAATAAAATACCTATATACATCAAATTCATCTCATCAAATAAGAAATTGAAACTATTTTAAACGCACATATGATTATTTTAAAAACGAAAAAATTAATTACAGCCCTTACTGCAATTATAAGTTGATTAATCCCTATCTCTCCTATTGATTTATCATTGAAGTAGAAGAACATTTAAAGAAATATAAATTTTGAAAGTAAGTAGTCATCAAAATACTGAGAAGAGTATCCATATTCATAGTGGCTTCAGATATTCTGGCTTGAGTAGATTGAGTGTTTACTTCAATATTTATTATAATGAACATTATATATAGCTAATTTGAATAAAAAGATAGAACTCAATTAAAAAAATCCTATTTACGATTTTCTATGCAAATTTTATTTGATATTTTAAATTTGATAGGAACCCACAAAAAATTATTTACTTTTAATTAAATATATATATTGCTCGCCTATGATGTGGTACCTCATTGGAGGTTGTATTATTTTAGTTTGCACCTTTTTAATTCGAATTGTGGTCATTAATGTAAGTTTGATACTACATGGAATTCTATAATTTTATTTTATTGAGAAGGTATATCGTTTTGATATATATTCGGTGTGTGCAGGCTTGCAACACCTCTGGGCAATGCTGCATTGCCAGTGTGCTTGGAATCCCAATTTTGTGCCCCACTTCAAAATGAATACTCCACGCTGTGCAGTATCATAAATAATCATAAGCTTTTAATTGTTTTAAATAAAATTAATATTTGCATTCAAATATGTGGAGTGAAATTGCATTTATTACACATATGTATACCATTATATTTGACGATGGTGTTCAAATTTTTACATCAGGTAATTGACCAATATAGCATTGCTGATAAACGAAATCATAGTGATTTCTATAGTCATTTCTTCTCTTTTTATATATATTTTTAAATCATATACATATGTCATAATGTATGCTCTGTCAGGAATAATAAAGTAAACCTACAGTCAATCAGAGAGAGACGTAGATAAAAGGTAGCTAAAGTACGGCGATTTTGGGCCACTGGCCACATTCCGGAGGGGGGCCTTTTCTTGGAACCCTCAGGACTATTTTTGGACAGTTGGGGGGTGGTGTGCGACACGAACGGTCGTTCAGCGGTAACTTAACCTCGCGCTCCCTCTCTCTCGCTGGCTGCCTGGAATTCCTCTTCCAAACTTGTGGATTCCTTATTTCTCTCTCCCCACATTATTATCATATTGCCACATTGAAAGTCGACAGGATAAGACCTGACCGGGAAACAAATCCCTCATATACCAGAGTATGAAGAAAACAAGAAGCAATACCACGATGATCGAACAAACCTCCAACCAAGTTCCACAAGACCCAACGACCGACTCTACTGTAGCCGCTTCCCTTCGAACTCTCACCCTCTGTCTCGACCAACTTTTAAACCGTGAGCCTGAAGAAGCAATCACCTACGACGGAGATGAACCTGCCGCACACTTCTTCTCACAACTTGAGTCTCAGCCGAACTTACACAACTTAGAGCCAGCACGCCAAGGTCGAAAGGCTCTATCATCACTCAGAGGCGAACCTCGCAAAATTGCACAAGACTTAGCTCTACTCAATAAGACTTATGAAGAGGTCAAGGAGTCACTCTGCGCCGTCTATCCCCGACGCCCTAGCTTCACTCTTCAAGAGTTCTATGAGCTTAAATGCACATCGATGGCCGAGATCGAGACCTACTACAAGAACAAGGTCCGAATAGGATTGGCGATCAACCTCCCTAAGAGTGCCATCGTGCAAGCACTATCCAACGGTGCGCCGCGTAACTATGGTAACCTTTCAAAAATGGCACAACCCTCGGAACCAGGAGAATGGTTGTGCTTAGCCCAACAGCTGACCTACGAAGGGGATAACACCAGCACTAAAAGCTGCCCAACAACGATCACTGCGCCAGAGCAGAGCACCTTCCACCACCGTGGACAAGACCCCACCATATCCTTGCCGTGACTGTGGCGGACAACACTGGCACGCACAGTGTCAGCAGCGAGGGCCCTACCAGCGAACTTTTCGGACCTTTACACCTGCGGTCCACAACGTCGAGCAACCCCAAAGATCGACTGGGCCTGCAGGTGTCTACGAGACCGCAGCAACGACGAGCTCGGGAGAAACCAAGTAATGCCAACTTCGGCAGCAGAACTCCTCCGAAGCTCAATTAATCTACCTGCACCCTAAACCAGCATACGCCTGTAAGTGCAATTATTTTAACCCCTATGATTCATTCTTTAAAGATGCCATTCGTAGTTGACCCTGGAGCCAATGTTTCCATAATTAGTTTAAACCAATTTGAATATATTAAAAATTTTAATAGTTTCATTTGTTCCACCCCTATTAACAATGATGTTATTATCCGTACTATGTCTAGTCATGCCAAACCAATCGGATTAGTTACCTTACCAATACAATTTAATAATTTTAATTTTAATGAAACATTTTATATTTTAAATTCACCCCTTGAACTTGGTATTCTATCTATTCATGTTATGCAATTCTTAAGATTAACAATAGATTTTCATAATCAATTGATACTTCAAAATAGTGTTCCAGTACCTAAACATTTGTACCATTTTGTATGTGACCTTCCCACTTGTAAGCACGGCTCGCGAATAATAACTTCTAACCCTAAACGACCCATAATTCACTCGGTTAACTTAGGCGTTGACGATTTTCAACCCCCACGTGAGCCTTGCTTACAAGCAAACCTTAGTAATATTTATCAACCTTCTCCTGAATGCCCCTCTCACCCTTACAACCTTAATAACCTTCCTACCAGCCCATGCCCCTCTAGAGAATTAATGATTAAAGAATTTATCGAACAACGCCCAGAACTTCCTATCCCTTATCAGCAATTGTTGTATTCTTTTAAATATATTTTCCCTATCAATAAATTCAATGTATTACCACTCAACATAAACCCTGTAAAGCTCAAAATTATTTCCGATAAGGTTATTTCCCTCCGACCATACAGAACTCCCTATGCCTACCAGAAGGAAATTCAGGACCAGGTATCTCAACTTCTAAAACATGACATAATCACCCCCTCCTCTAGCCCATATTCCTCCCCTGTGACACTCGTTCGCAAACGCGATAACACCATGCGTCTCTGCATTGACTTCCGTCGCGTGAACGAACTAGTACCCTCGGATTTGCATCCTTTGCCATTAATAGAAACGGTACTGGATAACCTGTCGAAAGCCAGAGTATTTAGCACCGTTGACATAAGCAATGCATACTATCAAATCCCCATCGCGGAGGAGAGTCAACCACTACTCTCTTTCGTGACTCAACAAGGGCAATATAATTTCAAACGCTTACCCTTTGGATTCAAATCAGCACCCCAAATTTTCGAACGTGTGTTTACCCAGTTGATCCACAAACACCACCTCTCTTTCATAGCCCATTATTATGACGACTTCGTTATTTTTTCTGACTCCTCAGAACAACACCTTACACGCATTTTTATCAAAATGAAATATATTTTCTCGGCTACCACATCACCGCAGGGACTTACACACCTAATATTAAAAATACCGAAATCATCAACGCTATTAGAACCCCTATCAACATTAAAACCCTACAATCATTTTTAGGGGCCGTTAACGTATATCATAAATTCATCCCAGAATATGCTAGACTTCGCCACCCCTTAAATCAATTACTAAAAAAGAACGCCAAATGGCTTTGGAGCCGAATTGTCAACAAGCCTTTGATAAATCGAAGCAACACCTCGCAACACATCCTGTGTTACATCTATTTCAAGAAGGGCTCCCATGCCAGGTCTATTGCGACGCCTCCACGCAGGGTATCGCAGGTGTACTCAAACAAGTACATCCTGACGGTAACATCTACCCTGTACAATATTACAGTCGCGCGTTGCGTTCCTATGAGCGTAATTACACTATATCTGAACTGGAGTGCTTAGCCATTGTAGAGTGCGTTGACAAATTCCGAGTGTACCTCCTAGGTACAAGGTTTGTCATCTACTCGGATCATCACGCCTTACAATGGCTAAAGACCATAAAAGACCCCACCGGACGCCTCTTTCGTTGGAGCCTTCGACTCTCAGCTTACGACTATGAGGTCAAATACCTCAAGGGCTCGCGTCAGTACGAAGCGGACCTACTCTCCCGTAACCCTTTCTGCGGATTTCTATCCACAGGTCAAATAAAAGATCATCAGAGCGAATTACGGAGGGACACAAGGTATATCCTCAATGACAAGGACCTTATGACCATCACACGACGGGGTGTCACTAAAATAATTGTTCCACTATCACTCCGTGGCACCCTACTATAACGAGCCCATCGCGATTTCAATCACCCCGGCATTTCGCAGATGAACAGACTGATCGCAGCCCAATACTATTGGGACGGCATTGTTGATGTTAATTATTTAAAATATTCATTTTCATTCTGTGATTGAATTAATCTGTGATTTGATTTGTTCTCTGTGGTGTTGAGTGTATATATATATATGTATTTCTTTGAGAGTAGGGTGGGAGAGAGTATATGAGGAGACGTTTAGGTCTAAGAGTTTTTAGTTTTATCATAGAAATTTATATTCAGCTTTTTTGTGCCTCCAATAAAGAAGTTTTATGTTTTAATAGAGAGTATTTATTACGATTCTCCCAACAATTGGTAGCAGAGAGCGGTTGAATTTAAATTGATGCAAATCAAGATTGATTGAATAATTTTTAGAGAAAGCAAAGATGCAAAATTTTATTAACTTATATCAAATAGAAAAATTATCAGACAAAAACTACTTGATCTGGGCAAACAGAATAGAAAGCGAATTGAGAAGTTTGAAATTATGGAGACGTATCATAGAGGGAGAAGTAATTGAAAAGCCTATAGAAACAGACAAAAAAATTGAAGAAAAAGTGAAAATCTGGGAAGACTGGGATGACGACAATGCAATTGCAAGAAATGTGATGAACCGAACAATGAATGACACTCAAATTTTAAAATATTCAAGTGAAAGAAGTGCCAAGAGATTATGGAATATAATTAAGGAAGAAATGGCATCTAAAAATGAAGACTTGCAGATGAAAAATAGAATAGAATTATCTCAATTAAAGATGAAGGAAGTTGAAACAGTTGATGACTACTTGAATAGAGCAATGATTATTAAGAGCAAAAGCATACAAGCAGGAGATGAAATTAGAGATAGAGAATTGATTGGCTTCGTTTTAGAAGGTTTAAGAATAGAATTTGATTTTGACGTAAAAATTATCAAATCTGATAAAGAAAAGAATATGAACAAAATAAGACAAATCCAGAAGGAAACTGAAGAAAAATTAAAACATAGAAAAGAAGAAAAACGGCAAACAGAAATTGCATCAAAAGCTAGAGAAGGAGGGACAAAAAGAAGAAAATTTGTTAAATGTTATAACTGTGGAGGGATGGGTCATATTTCTAAAGAGTGTAGAAACAAGATTAAATGTTTTAATTGTGGAGGATTTGGACATAAATCAACAATTTGTAAAAAGAAAATAAATAATCATGCAAAACATAACTATAATGAGCCTAAATGTAGATATAATGAGGCTACAACTCGTGTGATGGAGACAATCGAGGCAAATTACAAGGAGGAAGATCAAGGGGAAGAAAAAATAAGATGGACAATGGATTCAGGAGCCTCTAGTCATATGGTCAGTAAAAGGAAACTATTTATAGAATATGAAGAGGAAGAAAGAAATATAGCGACAGCTGAAAAGGATGCAACAATAAAATCTTCAGGAATTGGATCTATAAGAATAAGTCGAATGTAAATGATATAGGCTTAGCAAAATACGGTTATTCTTTTGAGGATTTCTGGTTGTTTTTGTACTCACGTATGTTGTAGTTACGAGGACATCCCTTTAGATAAAAACAAATATATATTTATTTAAGGAACGACTTGTTCCATTACATATATTGTTAAGACAAGTTAGCGGTAAACATCAGCAAGGTTGAAGGTAGTAGTTGGAAGTTACGTCATAGTAGTGACGTCAGCATCTATGATGATTAAAGTCAAAGTTTGCGTAACAATTCCCTCCTTACTTTGGCTTTATTCCCACGATGCTGAGGCTCTCCAGGTGTTTCTTCATCTGGTCTCGGGATAGGTCCTTTGTGAAGATATCCGCCTCCAGGTCCTGAGATGGCTTGTACAGAAGGCAGATGTCTCTGGATTCATAACAGTCTCTCAAGAAGTGGTACTTTCAGTTGATATGTCTACATCGACTGCTTTGTTTACGGCTGGAGATCCAGTTGATCAATGACTGACTGTCTGTATAGATCGCAGTTGGTTTTTCCATGAAATTCCATTCTTCCAGCTCTCGTAACAGGTTTATTATCCACTTGATTTGACAGCAGCTTTCACAAGCAGCTATCATTTCCGCTTCCATTGTGGAGAGGGCGACGAGTGGTTGTTTACTACTTTTCCAGTCTATAGTTGCTTCGCCGAGCTTCAATACATATCCGCCGTAGGATTTTCCGTCATGAGTGGTCGACCAGCTGGCATCGGCGTAGGACTTCAGGATTCCAGTCTTCCCTCTTTCAAATTTCACTCCTAGGTCAATTGTTCCTCGTAGGTATCTCATAACTCTTTTGATTGCTGTCCAGTGCATCTGTTTTGGTTGTCTGGAGTACTGTGAAAGTTTGCTAGTGATGTAAGCGATGTCGGGTCTGGTGTTAACAGCTAGAAACATTAGCATTCCAAGGGCTTCTTGGTAAGTGTGCTGATCAAAATTGTCATCTTCAATATGATTATCCAAATTGATTTCTTTGGAACCTGGTGTTGGAACTTCCTTACAATTTTCCATTCCATATTTCTGCAATATTTGTTGTACATAGTGGCTTTGCTGTAGCGAAATTCCCTCCTTGTCTTGTATGATCTTGATTCCCAAAAACATGCCTTTACATGTTACATCCTTTATTTCCAGGTGATGTCTCAATTTATTGATGAATCTGTTTGAGGTATCTTCAGAATCTGAGACAGTGATAAAGTCATCAACATATATCCCTACATAGAAGTATTTGTCTTCATTCTTCCATTTAAATAGGCAAGGATCAGATTTAAGTTTTTCCAGTCCACAGTCATGAAGTACTTGACTGAATTTCTCATACCACGATCTTCCGGATTGAGGTAGACCGTAAATACTTTTGTTGAGTTTGCAAACTTTGTTTCTGTCTTGGACAAATCCAGCAGGTTGTTCCATGAATATTGTGTTTTCAATGTTTCCATTTAGATAGGCTGCTTTTACATCAAATAGTTTAATGACTGAATCTTTTGTTGCTGCCATTGACAAAATAGTCCTGAGGGTGGCATTTTTAATTACAGGGCTGAAACCTTCGTTGTAATCTCTTCCTGGGATTTGGTTGTATCCCATTGCAACAAGTCTAGCTTTGTAAGTTTTGTTTTCTTGGTCTTTAGATATTTTGAACACCCATTTACTTTTGACAACTTTAGCGTTTACAGGTCTAGGTACCAGTTCCCATACTTGATGCGAGTACATGTTTTGTATTTCCTCAAGCATTGCGTTCTCCCAATGTTTCTTGTCTTCGCATGCGATGGCTTCTTCATAGTCTTTCGGAATGGTTTCATTCGTAGTAGCCAGAACGTAGTCATCGAATCTTTTAGGTATTGTTCGAGTTCTTTGTGGTCTGTCTGATTCACTTGACTCTGTCTGTCTGTTGACCATGGTATCTGGTGCTGGCTCTTCAATATCAACATCTGATAGAACATGATTGTTCAGTTGTTCATCCTCCTGAATGAAGAAATATGTGTCAGTGTCCGTATTATTATCATTTTGTTTTTCTTCCGAGATGACATTATTGTTCTCTCTGAAGTGAATGTCTGCGGTTTCAAGAATGACTCTCGCTGTGATATCAAATACTCGATAAGCTCTTCTGCATCTTGAATAGCCTACAAATATTCCTCTCTTAGATTTAGCTTCTAGTTTGTGTCTTTGATGATTCTCGAGTTTATAGAAGACTTCACAACCAAATCTCATGATGTGAGAGACGGATGGCTTTTTACCTTTCCCTATTTCCATAGGGGTAGTGTCTGGGTCATTGGTTGTGGGAGTTAGATTGTACAGATATGCAGCTGTAGTCACAGCTTCTGCTCAGAAGTGTAGGGGTAATTGGGAGTCTGCCAGAAGTGTTCGGCCTTTGTCTAATAGTGTTCTGTTAGCTCTTTCAACTCTCCCATTGCTTCTTGGGGTGTACGGTGTAGTTAGTTCATGTTTAATTCCTTTGGATTCTATGAAGGTTTCAAGGTTTTTATTGATAAATTCTGTTCCGTTATCTGTTCTAAGTCGTTTTAGTTTTGAGTTTAGCTCGTTTTCTCTCTTTACAATAAACTTCTTCAAAACTTCTGCTGCTGAGAGTTTATCTTTGAGAAATTCTACAAATATTCTCCTAGAAAATCCATCTACGATGGTCAAGAAATATTTACTTCCGCCCAAGGAGTTTATTCTCATTGGACCACAGAGATCGACATAAATGGCTTCAAAGGGGTAGCTTTCCTGATTGCTATCTGTGTGAACATAGGATACTTTGGTCATTTTTCCTAATGAGCAAGCATCACATTGATCAAGGGTACCATTTATAGAGTCCAAGCCTTTTAGAAGATTGTTCTTCAAAATCAGGTCTAGTTTGTTGTCACTAGGATGTCCTAACCTTCTGTGCCATGCAGTCCTAGAATTGTCCTTTGAAATCAAGCAATGTTCATTTGGAACATGAGTTGCTTCAGATAAACGTGATAGGTTCAATGTGTACATGTTACCATCAAAGTTTCCTGTTCCTATTAGCTTGTCATCAGAAGAGTATATGTATGCTCCTTCAGAATTCAAAAGAACAGAGTTCCCTCTTCTTACTACGCTTGGAATGGACATTAGATTTCCTTTCAGGTGTGGTACGTGGAGGACATTATGCAGGGTTACAGTGTTGTTAAGTTTGTCCTTACCTTGTACAGTAGCTTGGATTAATCCTGATGAGGCAGATTCGATGTGTCTCCCTTCTTCCGCCACTTGTATGCTTCTTATCTCCTCCGTCTTGTGCTCGATCCATTCACCATGGGAAGTCATGTGGCTTGTGCACGCAGAATCAATTATCCACACGTCCTGAGTCGTCGGGCGTTCCTCCCTTGTGCTTGCATGTAGTGCGTATTCTGAAGTGGAGTCTCTTCGTTGGGATGGTTCCTCCGTTCCTTCTTGGATTGCTGATCTGGCCGTGTCTTTGTTTTGTTTTGTTCCTTTATGGTAGTTCCTTGTACTGGCCATGTTTGTTGTATTCTTTTGATTTCCTTTGTTGTTAGGGTTGAACCAACAGTCTTTCTTGAAATGTCCTTTTCTTTTGCAAATGAAGCATGACTTTTCTTTGAATTGGTTGCCTGATGATCTGAAAGCATTCTCAGGATTTTTGCTTCTGTCCTGTCTTTTCTTCTCGAAATCCAGTAGAGTTTGTCTCAAGTCTGGTAAGGAGATTTCTCTGTTTATTGACAGTGCTGCTGCGATCGTGTCAAAGTTAGGTGTGAGTCCTTCAACAATGTATCGTACAAGTTCTCTTTCTGTTACAGTCTTTCCTAGCTGGGTGATCTCTTGTGCTAGTTTCTGTGCTCGTACAATATACATGTTAACATTTTCATTTGGGTTCAATTTTAGTCTGGCTAGATCCAACATGAGGTCTATCCTTTTATTTTCTAGAGATCCTTCAAACCTTTTCTTTATGTCGTACCAAATTCTTTTGGCCCTTTTATCGCCTCGAAAGATGATTGTTAAGTCATCCGAAAGTGACAATATTATTAGGCTGTATGCTTCCCGATTCTTTTTCTTCCAAATATCATATTCTAGTTTATTTTTTGTAAAGTCTGGCTCGTCATTAACAATTACGTCCTCGAAGAGATCTTTTGAATCTAGAATTGCTTCCATTTTCATGGACCACGTGGTATAGTTGTTTTCTGTTAACTGTTCTATTTTTGCTAAGTTATAGGTATCCATTTTTTATTCAACTTTTTCTTTTCTAAATTGGCGGTTAGTCCAATTATTTAATTTCTTTATGATTTAAATGGATCAATTGGCGGTTAGTCCAATTCGCGCGCCCAAACCACGCTCTGCTACCAAATTGATATAGGCTTAGCAAAATACGGTTATTCTTTTGAGGATTTCTGGTTGTTTTTGTACTCACGTATGTTGTAGTTACGAGGACATCCCTTTAGATAAAAACAAATATATATTTATTTAAGGAACGACTTGTTCCATTACATATATTGTTAAGACAAGTTAGCGGTAAACATCAGCAAGGTTGAAGGTAGTAGTTGGAAGTTACGTCATAGTAGTGACGTCAGCATCTATGATGATTAAAGTCAAAGTTTGCGTAACAGTAAATGAAAGATCCTTAAAAATTTGAAAATGTTTTACACGTGCCAAATTTAAGAGAAATCTATTATCAGTTTCAAAAATTGTGAATCATGATTTAAATGTATTATTTAGTAAATATAAAGCTGAAGTAATAGACAAAAATGGTTAGATTTTATATGAAGCAAAAAGTAATGGTGATAAATTTGAAGTAGAGGGACTCCTAATTATGGAAAAAGCAAGAAAAGCAGAAGTAGATGATATGCTATGGCATCAAAGACTTGCTCATGTTAATTTTCAGAAATTGAAAGAAATGTATGATAATTCAACTGTATTAGGATTGAAAAATTTACATAATATCAAAGGGAATTGCGAATCTTGTACATTAGGAAAAATACATAGAAAATCTTTAAAAAGTATTCAATATAAACAATCTGAAAATATTTTAGATCTATGGCATAACGACATAGTTGGACCTTTGAATGATTCTTTTGGATATAAGTATTTCATTACTATTGTTGATGATTATAGTAATTTCACTTTCGTTATACCAATTGCTAATAAATCTCAAACTGCAGATTCCATAATAAACTTGATTATACAAGAAGAAAGACAGACTGGAAAGAAATTGAAGAGAATTCGAAATGATAATGGAGGAGAGTATATTTCAAACTATTTGAAGCGATGGTTATCTAGTAAGGGCATCAAACAAGAATTCACCACAGCTTATACTCCTAAAAGTAATGGAAAAGCCGAAAGATTTAATAGAACCATAGTTGAGTCCGCAAGAACCATGCTAATTGATTCTAAATTACCTATAAAATTTTGGAGTGAAAGTGTTAAAGTAGCTGTTCATATAAATAACAGAATAAAAATTAAAGAAATGAATACAACTCCTTTCGAGATATACAAGGGATGGAAACCAAACATTGTTTACTTAAAAAGGTTCGGAAGCCTCTCTAGCTTATGTTCATATAAGAAAAGAAAAGAGAAAGAAGATGGAACCAAAAGCTCATAAAGGGATTATGATGGGTTATAGTATGATAAGAAAAGGTTATAGAATATATTTACCAGAAATGGATGAAATACATGAAGTATCAGATGTTAATTTTAATGAATCTAAACTAGGATATTATTTAATGAATAATAGTGGAAGAAATCTTGATTAAAATGAACTTTTCTTTTTTAGTAGAGAAGACCCAAATTTGATTTCTCACGGGAATGAAGACTCTGGTGGTAATAGAGAAGACCAAGTAGAAAACTTTAACATCGATGATGAACATATTCCTTACGATTCTCCCAACAGGCATGACAAATGACATCAGGACACATGTAAGAACCTGTTCAGTATACCAATTAGTCAAACCACCAAAAGGACCTATCTACGGAGAATTGGGACAACTCCCCCCCAGCGGTCCTGCCGTACGAACTAGTGTCACTAGATACTATTACTGGATTCGCGAAATATGAAAATTCTCAGACCTTCTTTCCATCGCGGTCCACCAGCATTCTCACCTATACCCAAGTGATTAAAAAGGTGGTGCAGTTTGGTTCTCCTAAACGACTTTTGACGGATAGAGATCCTGCCTTCACCTCTCCGAAATTTCGTAGATTTTTGATTAGACATAACATTGGCCAACTTCTCACGACAAGCAACAACCCTCAGGCCAACGGATTAAGTGAACGACTAAACGCCACGATTACTGACAAAATTAAACTGTTGCGCCTCCAAAAACCTAAGACGGCCTGGACCAAACTACTACCTCAGGTTCTTCAGGCTTATAACCATACCCCGCATTCTGTGACCGGGGTTTCCACCGTCATACCTCTTGTTAGGTAGTTTCCCGCTACAACTATCCGAGCATGTACAAAACTACCCAAAAATCGACGACGCCAGAGAATTGGCCTATCAAAGGACACACGAACGTCACTTACGCGACAAAGCGAGATTCGACCAAACACATAGAGCTTCCGATTTTGAAGTAGGCGATCTCGTTTTGGCAAAAACATACCACCATCCAGACACCGGTAAACTGGCACCTTTCTTCTCAGGACCTTATGAAATACTGGAGATAATTTCCCCTCAAATCGTACGGATCAACCGCTCCAACCGACCTCTAAGTAGTGAGACAGATACAATTCATGTCAACAAATTAAAACACTATACGGAAAACGAACAATTTATTTCACCGCCTGTAAATGATCGATACCAACCCAAAAATACCTTCAATTTCCTATATAAACACTTCAATCACACTCTAATCCATACTAAAACGGCTATTAACTCACGAAAGCAACATGACTACACTTACAATCAAGATGATCAAAGATATTTGAACCGCTTACCCCTGAAATCTTTACCAATTATTAACCCGACAACGAGACTTTACGAACCCAGTAGTATCTAAATAATTAAGGTAGAAAGGCCCAGGGCAAGTTTCCCCTCGCTCTGTCCGCCTATATTCTACCTTTGCATCTCGAACTATTTCATCTTCGCAAATTAAATATAAGTCCATTCGACTTCCTCACCTACACACGGGACTTTTCCCCTCGGACTCGCTACACAAGTAACTGCATAGATAAGGTAGAATGGCCCAGGGCAAGTTTCCCCTCGCTCTGTTCGCCAAGGTTTTAACATTGTATGTAGTTTTATATTTACCTCAGTCCTGAGCTCACTCAATTGCCAACCTCAACCTCATTTCTCGTACTCTACACCTATAGCATAGAAAGCCCATGCCAAGTTTCCCCTTGCCATGTCCGCCTGAAAAATATCTTAAAGTGTAGAGTTCCCCAGTCTTAATGACCTTCAGAATTTTATCATGTGTATGTGACTCCCCTTCTCGTTGTTCACACTCCTCCATAGCATTTCCCTTATAATACATTAAATGTTATTGTATATAGCCTTTTATAACTTTGATATTATAAAAAATTCCCTTAAATCTCAAACTCTCCGGTATTGTAAAATTGCTTGTAAATAATATTTACTTGTGTACTATACAATATTTTATTTACATAAAACTATGTCACCATAACCTTAATTAATTTCAACTGTAAAATTATTTTCTCTATTCCTGGCTTCACCAGCTCTTCCAGGAATAATAAAGTAAACCTACAGTCAATCAGAGAGAGACGTAGATAAAAGGTAGTTAAAGTACGGCCATTTTGGGCCACTGGCCACATTCCGGAGGGGGGCCTTTTCTTGGAACCCTCAGGACTATTTTTGGACAGTTGGGGGGTGACGGTCGACGGTCGACACGAACGGTCGTTCAGCGGTAACTTAACCTCGCGCTCCCTCTCTCTCGCTGGTTACCTGGAATTCCTCTTCCAAACTTGTGGATTCCTTATTTCTCTTTCCCCACATTATTATCATATTGCCACATATATATATATATATATATGTAGTATATTTTGACATAGACATATCACAGCCTTCTTCTAATATTTATATAACCCCATATCTATTTATAAAATATGTATCGAACAATGGAAATGACAATAAAACAAAGAAGGGGTAAAGGTAGACCAGACGACACTATAGTCCAGACGACAAAGGCCAGACGTGATAAACAACCAGACTAACAGGTGTTTATACTAATGAGTTCATTCCCCCGTCAACAGGTGGCCAGACATAATTAATAACCCAGCGCTTGACAGGTGGCGTGATTACGGGAACCAATCAGAACTCGCCGCCATCTGCGAGCGTCTCATATAAAAGCCCACCAAGATGGGACAGTAGTTCAGTTAGTTGTTTTCAGAGCGACGCCGTCATACGGTCGGTCAGATCTCTCACCCCCCCTTCTATCCGCGATGTAGGGCATCCGTGAAGTCCATGGTCCGACTACCTTCGTCCGTGGTCTACCTCTACCTTCCTGGAGTTACCATCTAGACCTGCCTCTGTCTCTTGCTGTCCCAGTGCGGGAATCCCATCACGCACCCACTACCACGACTGCCCAGTACATTCCACCTCGGGATTACCACAGAATCCTTTAAAGTCGACAGGATAACTGAGGACAGCAGCATGCAGAGGATGACGGAGGCTAGAGACGAGTACGTCGCGGATGCCCTCACCAACATGCAGCCCCACTGCGAAGACCTAGTGAGCCGCCTAGCAGACGCCATGCGGGGACAAGCCGTGCCTCGTGCGGAGGAAGCCATTATCTCCTCTTTCGACGGATCACACGCAACAAGCAGCCTTCTTCCAAACAGCCATCTACAGAGATCAACTCCAGCCAGCATCAGCCATTTCAAGGTACTTTAAACTTTGTTTCTGCCATTTTCCCCATAGATTTTATACTTATATTTTCACTTTAAGCATTTAAAAATCAATTATAACCCTTTTTTATAACATTTTAATTCAAATTTTAAAACGTTCACACTCTCATTTATCATTTTTACCTTATTTTAATCAAATTATAAATTTTAATTAATCATTTTCAATTTTATTATTAAAAATAGTCAATCACGCATTTTTGTCAATTTACTAATCTTACATGCCTTTCTTAAATTCACCTAAAATGGCATTATCCAAATATGCAACTTTCAATTTTACACAAAAAATCATATTATATTTTAATTACTCGAATCATATTTTCTAAACTTTTTGTGTGTTTTTTTTAATACCTTATTTATAGTCATAATATTAATAATTAAATTTATTACGCTCTTTATTTTACTTAATCTATTACTATTCCAATTGTATTTCTCAATATTTAAAAGTTTTAAAAAACTGGTCCTAGATTTGTATTTTTATAAATATCAATTTTGAATTATCTCATCTCAAAATGTGCCTCCCATTTTTCCCACAATTGCAAATACAACTATAAATGTAATATGCGAAAACTAATGTCATACCATAAAAATTCCATATCCCATTGCATTTCATTCCTGCCTGTGTTAAATTGTTATTTACATATTAAATACATTTTTATTTCGCACTTCTACATTGTTCACATCAATTTTAATTCCTCTCGCATATCCCATTAACACATTTCGCATGATCATAACACATTTATTTATACAATAGTTAATTAATTAATTCTTTTATAGCCTACCTTTTCCCAATTATTCACACTCACGATTTCAATATTACAGATTAAAGTTTATATCCTTCTAACAGAGGAACCTGCCAGATTAAAACGGATAGGAAAATTATATAAAATCCCTTTTATACCAAATCTTAATTTTATAATGTTATGGGATAGTTTATAATTTTGTCAACCCCGTTTAAAAATTAGATCCCCACCATCTCTAAAAATCGATCCTGTACATGACACCATATGAGACGTCATCTTGGCCTACATTAAAGAACAATTAATTCCAGTCTTCATCCCAACGACAAACAAATCAAGGACACACTGAACTCCCCCCTAATTGTTTTTTCCTTCTACTTCGTCTTTCCCTCCCTACTTCTAAAGGGGTGGAATGACCTTGTTACATCATTAGCATCCATCATTAGCAGATATAGTCCTTCCTACTGCAACACTCTTACCTGTCAATCAATCAATTATAGGCCTTCCATACTTCTCTCGTCTCTTGATCATTTTCCATTGGCCTTCTATGCCTTCGTTCTAACCACCCCTCGTCCATCGCAGAGTTCCTGTTTGCCGACTTTTTTTATTTACTCCCAGGTCGCCGTCCCAGCATTCTTTATTTCATTCTTTTTTCCTCAAACTCAGGCCACCATCAGCACGATGCTCCCACTCATTTTTCGTTTAATTTTATTTTTCATCTTGCCGAGCTCAATCACCGACAGCAGCGCAGCTCTTGAGACACCATCTCTTTTTAACCTCTCTCAGAAAATATTTCTTTCCCGTATTCTCCCATTACCTACCTCTCCTTCGATCTTCACGCCTTTTGCCCATCTGATCTAAGGCTACTTACAGAACATCTTGAGATTGCTGAACCCTGAAAACAATATTTCGCTTCTAAGCTCGTATTGCAGGGCAGGACTCCTGAGATGTCCTTTGCAGAAACCAATTCAGACCTTCTTCCTTTATTCCTCACTGCGTCATTACCTATCGCAAACCTTTTGCTTAAGTCAATTTTCTTTTATATTTTAATTTTGCTTTTATTACCTCTACTTCTCCTCCTTCCTGTAAAACATCCCTGAAACTATGTTGTAAATATTCAAGGCACCTTAAGTAACAAAAAACTGTAACTAGTATACCAACTTTCCCAATTATTTACTTTCGCTATTGTGTGTGTTTACTTTAAATTTATCCTTCCTATGTACTCCTCTTATATATTTTTTGTAGTTTTATATTATGATATCAGTGTGTCACCACTACTCCCCTTTATCTTTATTTTTATTCTAGTAACTAATTTGTGCCCCAAATTATTTCCCATTTAATAGGTTTGCTAGCTTTTCTCTCATTTATTTGTAAATAGACTTACAGCTTACCTAGTTTTGTGATGTTGGACTTTGTTTTTTTTTAACTTACCAATGTAGATAAAACATTTCACTATTAATCGATAATATCATTTTGTTTATTAATCAACATTAATGCCTTAAACTACCAATCAACCCTTTATATATTATTACCTTTAATATTTTTATTTTCTCTTTTTCTCATCATGCTCAGACTTAGCATTTTACAACTTCAACTATCTTAGGCACCATTTAAAAAACCTACACTTAACAATATTTATAATATTTCTTTAACAGATAAGACATTTATCATTTTATTTTTCTTTGTAGATTTCAAAATGTTATTTTGACGCTTCCCTTACATCCTCTAACTCTATCCCATGAACCTTTCCTCCCAACTTTTTACAGCCATCAAGAGATTATTGTTCGTCAGCCATTTTCTTTTTTTTTGTTGATTAACTAACTAGAAGACCCTTCCTCGCTGTACATTTCCCAACAGTGAGCTCAGGAGACCCAGTTAATTTTTTAGTTTTTTCTCTCATCGTCCAGCTCATCATTTTTTTCATTTTTCAACTTTTTCTTTTCACCACACAAGCCGGACACAATCAAAATTGACAGCAATAATTCTCTTACACCCACCTCCCCTTTTCCGCATCCTTCAAACCTCCAACTACCTTCCAAGGGATTCCAGTTCGCCGAACATTTTTGTTTTTTTTTTCATTGATTAATCCGACTGGAACAATCCTTCCTCGCTATACCATTCCCGATAATGAGTTCAGGATATCCAGCGCGATATTTTTATTTTTTTCTCATCGCCCGGCTCATCATTTCAATTCACCATTTTTTCAAACTTTCACTTTTTTTTGTCATCATTCAACCGGGCATAATCATTATGGACAACAGGGATCCCTCTTACCTCTACCTCCCCTTTTTACCTCCATCAATCTTCCCACCTCTTTCCGCTGTCTGAGCTAATGATGCAAACGAAATATCTTGGGCCTTCTGTTAATGAAAACAATGCCTCACTTAAACAAGTTCGCATTGCATTGCAGGATGCTTGGGATACTACTTTTGCAGAAACATGCTCAGATACCCCCTTTTCCCTTTTTCAACCTTAGGGTCACTTTATACGTTCAGTTAATAAACGAACTTACTTTTTTTTTCTTCTCTCATCTTTAATACAATAAGATATTATTTTCCTTGTACGATTCATTTTACCATAGTTATCATTGTGTATTATATACCTTCTCTTAATCTTTTATCATTCATTTTGTACGTTTTTATTGATACACCACCCTTACAACATCTTTCTCTTTTTAACTTGTAACTTCATAATAATTTTAACTAATTTGTATACAAATTATTTATTTTATTTTTTATAATAGGTTTGTTAGGTTATCATTCATTACATGTCATTCCCCCAACCAAACCTTCATCACCGGGGACACATTCTGTAGTATATTTTGACATAGACAGATCACAGCCTTCTTCTAATATTTATATAACCCCATATCTATATATAAAATATGTATCGAACAATGGAAATGACAATAAAACAAAGAAGGGGTAAAGGTAGACCAGACGACAAAGGCCAGACGTGATAAACAACCAGACTAACAGGTGTTTATGCTAATGAGTTCATTCCCCCGTCAACAGGTGGCCAGACATAATTAATAACCCAGCGCTTGACAGGTGGCGTGATTACGGGAACCAATCAGAACTCTCCGCCATCTGCGAACGTCTCATATAAAAGCCCACCAAGATGGGACAGTAGTTCAGTTAGTTGTTTTCAGAGCGACGCCGTCATACGGTCGGTCAGATCTCTCACCCCCCCTTCTATCCGCGATGTAGGGCATCCGTGACGTCCATGGTCCGACTACCTTCGTCCGTGGTCTACCTCTACCTTCCTCGAGTTACCATCTAGACCTGCCTCTGTCTCTTGCTGTCCCAGTGCGGGAATCCCATCACGCACCCACTACCACGACTGCCCAGTACATTCCACCTCGGGATTACTACATATATATATATATATATGGAAATTTTGCCGGGAGGAAAATGATCTAAAGAGACAAAGGTCGCCTCTCCCGTCAAAATAGACGTCTAAAACAGACGCCATCTATTGACCGTCGCCGCAACTAGCGGCCTCGGGTCGGTGACAAAGCCACAACACCAGCTTTGGCAAACTGAAAAGCGTCCACCTAGAGACCATGGTTTCGGGCTGATGGCCCTCGTCAGTCTAGGGCGGACTTTATTCCATGAGATCCACACGGGATCTAATGGAATCTTGACAATCTGCCAAAGAGGTGTTTTGCTGGCAAAGTGGCTGGGCCATATCTATGGCCAAAATATAGATGGAAATTTTGCCGGGAGGAAAATGATCTAAAGAGACAAAGGTCGCCTCTCCCGTCAAAATAGACGTCTAAAACAGACGCCATCTATTGACCGTCGCCGCAACTAGCGGCCTCGGGTCGGTGACAAAGCCACAACACCAGCTTTGGCAAACTGAAAAGCGTCCACCTAGAGACCATGGTAAAGTCCGCCCTAGACTGACGAGGGCCATCAGCCCGAAACCATGGTCTCTAGGTGGACGCTTTTCAGTTTGCCAAAGCTGGTGTTGTGGCTTTGTCACCGACCCGAGGCCGCTAGTTGCGGCGACGGTCAATAGATGGCGTCTGTTTTAGACGTCTATTTTGACGGGAGAGGCGACCTTTGTCTCTTTATATATATATATATCAATAATTTTAACTCTTTATATGTGTTGAAATTAACTAATTTGGTTAGGAATTGATATATGACGAGATATAGAATTATTTGCATTTATGCGATTGGATTCACTAATTCAAAGCTTGTACAATTGACGCATTTAAATATGATAATGCAAGTGAATTCAGTGATTGAAAGCCTTAATATTTCCTGAGATAAACTAATATGTCTATATTTGTGAAGTAATTTTGAATCCACTTCATTTAATTTATTTATCCTCCCAGTCTTTTTCAAATTAGACTTGTGATATGACTTTATATTATATAATATATTTTTAATCTTTATTTGTCAAAGAATCTACCTTAATGACCTAGTTAAAATTCATTTAATTCCTTAAATTCCTCTGGTCCAAATTCTTACACATATGAAAGAATATTTTGTTGAGTAACAATCACACACAAGTGTAAAAAAAAACATATATACTATAATGGTAAAAATATTGCATTAAATTAATAATATATAAATATTTTACACACAAAATAGTAATATCATTATAATTATTATTATATTAATCTAATAAAGCGCAAATGTTTTTTCTCTCCATATTCGAAGGTATTTTGAGCAGATAAGCTCTTACTACTATATTTTAATTCATAAATATCTTTTCAATAGTAGTGAAAATTCATAAATATATAATTCCATTGATAAATCACCCTAAAATATGTAAATTGGTCAATTATTGCTATTATCGACTTTGACTAGCCGATATGAGATATAAGCTTAATCAACTTACCCAATATATTGATTCTGGCAATAAAATATGATATACCTAAATTATAATCGTTTTATGACCCACTAGACGAATGACCCGGGCAACGCCCGGGTTTACCCGATTAAATGTTTTATTCAAACACAATTCGTTACAATTATAAATTGGCGCCGTGGATGTCACTCTTGTGAAACATCCCGCTCCAAACTTTACAGTCAGATTAGTTACGATTTAAATCTTCAAATCGAGCGAGCGTCTATAAATATTTCGATTTAGATCAAGTATTCTAATTATTAAGCGAACTATTATTAATAAAATTTTGAGAAGATTTCGATTTTAAACGTATTTATAACCTTGATAGAGGGCGCTGTTCGTGAGAGCTAAGTAGAATAATTTGAATATATAGTTTTAATATTTAATTTATATATAATTCAAAATAGCCTATCGGTTTCCTCGTATTTTTTTACCTATGTATGGAAATTTTGGTTTGAATTAGTGAACTACTGCGAATTTGTATACCGGACATACAAACCAACAAACAAACAAACAAACATACAAACATTCATTTTTATATATATAGAAGATATAATATAAAAATGAGTTTTAAAAATTGTAAAAAAAAAATGCATCGGCCGGGAATCGAACCCGGGCCGCCCGCGTGGCAGGCGAGCATTTTACCACTGAGCCACAGATGCGTATACAAAATGGCCATATTTGGGTATTCATTCCATTCCGGATTACCCCGCCTAAAAAAAAAAGTTCTTCAAATGAAAAAAATAAATAGTCAAAAATACTAAGCAAATTGTATCCAAAAATTTTCCTCAGGTTTATAAAAATCGACATGCAAAATTTGGTACCAATTGGTTCAGTAGTTTTTGAGTTTATCGCGAAACAGATAGACAGACAGAAATTGACTTTTATATATATAGAGATATATTTATTGCCCCCGTTTGTGAGTTTGAACATTTTAGGATTAGGGGGCCATCGGAGCATTTTTTAATAATAAAAAGTGCCCAATGTGGGATTCGATCCCGGGTTGTAGCGATCGAAAATCAACGGATTTACCTAAATTTGACATCAAATGCCCATTTTTCGATTTATCAAGAAGCCTTTTGGACCAAAATTCGATCGTTGAGGTACAGTTTGCAAAACTCTCACGAGGGCCAAATACCCGAAACGCCTTCGTGATGAGCTTTTTTTAGTTTATCAAGAAAGTGGGTTTCCAAATATCATGGAATAAGCCTACATCAAAATTTAGCTGATTTTTATCCAACCAGATAGCGCTAGCGGAAAAATCCTCAATTGGGCATATTTATTAGAATAACAAAGTTGCAATAGGTTATTATTTATGTTTTAAAAGAGGAACCTCTTCTTATAAATATGCATGTGAAAACAATGCATCATTTTTATCTTTCAATTAAAATACTTCACTACTGGTGATAAATGATAAGCCACAACACCAGGTTTTACAAATTCAGTATACCATGGTGTCAGGCTTTAGTCCTAATCAGTACAGGGGAAATTTCAATTTCATAACATTCAATAGAGAGGGGTTATGAAATCTGTCAACTTTAATCAAAAATGGTTAATCTGGTTAAATTTTTACGGTCAAAATTAAGTCTATAATTAACATAAAATTGCGAGACGATATTATTTATGTACTAAAACAGTAACATCTATCTTTATATAATATGCATCAGATTCATGCATTATTTTATCATCCTAGTAAAATACCTTACTGATGGTGACAAGGAATGAGTCACATCAACAAGTTTGGGAAATTCAGACAAAGTTATATAGATTGGAATTTGTTTGAATTTGTCAAACTAGTGTCGAAGTTATTTACAAAATTTCACTGTGTTGATGCCTTGTTCTAACTCATATTTAAAGGCAGAGTTGCCTCTTTTTCGGGTACCTATATATTAAATCTATATTTTTAATACTTCTACATATATTCATTGGTTTCAAATATTCTGATTTTGAGGTTCGAATCATATTCATTTCCCCCCATATTTTGCATAGATACATTCAAAACCTATTCGGAAACAAATTTGTTTTCATATAGCAGTCGTTTTACTTTACATGCCTTCACAACTGAAATAAAATTTAAAATAAGTGTTAAACCTACAAAATAAAGGTATATGAAATAATTAAAGGTTAGATCGATAATTATAAAAATAGGTATGCAACAAAATTTAGAATATAAGAATATATATAAATACCAACTTGGTATAAACAGGAATAAAAGTGCAACAAAGATGCGATGCTGAGTTATTCATACATTTGAAACATCAAAGATATTGTAAGCTACATGGACATAATTTGATCATTTATATATTTTAGAGTTTTCTATTTTTATATTTATGCTATTATGAACTTCTATTTAAGCTCAGTTTCCCAGTAAATATCTGGAGTTATTGTCTTTAATATTCTGATAAACTATTTCAGTTGAGTCGAAATTTGGTAGATAGTGCTGTTTTAGAGCCTGATCTACTTAACGGAAATGAGGCTCTGGTTCTTGAGGACTATCCTGTGTTGATTGGTTCTTTCTTTTAACGTTTATATGATCTATTCTATGTATGTGGCTGGGTATGAATGGACCGTAATTCTCTAAATGAGATTTTATTTTTGGCTAAAGTTCGGAATATGTTTGGTATCAATGGTGAGTGGGGAGAAGCGTTCTTAAGTTTAATGGTGTATGTTGAATTGTTTTGATATTTATTGAAGACTCTATTGATTCTCTTAATAACGTAGCTGAATGGGAGAGTTCCAGCTGATTGCTGAGATTGTCAGATAGGAGGGAGATTGTTGATAAGGGATATCGTGTTTTGATGGATATCAAATACGGATTATTGCTTTGTGAACAAGATCCTGTCGTTGTGGAATCCTGTCGACTTAAGCTATGGTGAGGTATCCAGTGGACTTAATCTATGGTGTGCCTGCCGACTCTCGCTATACTGTGTTAACCGAGAAGAACAGTCAGGATGTGGATAGTTTTCCAGTACCTCTCTGCAACTTGTAAGACCTTTAACAGTTCTCACAGAGTACAGGCAGTCGTGGTCGAGGCAGAGTAGAAGACTTGGGAATTTCCATACACAAAAAAAAAAAACCGAAGATAAACAGTTGTACTAGGAAAGTTCCATGAACAGATAAAAGTCGAGCTAGGAGCGATAGATGGATATGGAAGGATCTTACTGGTCTACATGGTCGATGAGGTGGACCTTGGACACAACCGACGAGAAAACCTGCTAATGGTGAAGTGTTTATTTATTTCTGGCCCTGTTGGAGTCTTATATATCATTGCCGAGAGGAAGTATTTGGTTTCAGCAGATGTAACAATGGCGTGGATCGAAAGAAGTGTCATTGTACACTGGCAACCCCCTGACATCTACATCTTCTAGGCTTTGTTGAACTTCTATCTCAATCTTTTAACTCAGCGCAACTCTTAATATATTACATAGTTTTATTTATTTCTCCTCAGTTTGTAGAAAGTACATTAAATATGATGATGTAATGACACATGTCAATGATGAGCATAATTATTTACAGATGTGTTTCTATTATAAACAACAATCTTGTTTTATTATATACAATATAAGGTTGTTGGTTTAAATACCATATATATATATGTGGTAACCAAGGGTTTCTCGCTGTGGAATGGTAACCGAAAGGGGCAAACCTGTAGTAACCAAGAGGGACAGTCAGGGTGTGGAGAGTTTTCCAGTACATTTCTGCACCTTGGGAGACCTTTAACAGTTCTCCCGGAGTACAGGCAGTCGTGGTCGAGGCAGAGTGGAAAGCTTGGGAATGTCCACACAAAAACGAAGACACAGTTGCATTAGGAAAGTCCTTGAACAGATTAAATAGAGCTAGGAGCGAAAGATGGAGATAGATGAGTTCTTACTGTTCTACATGGTCGATGAGATGGACCTGGGACACAACTGACGAGGGCTTCCGCTGATGGTGAAGTGGCTATCTTTTTAACAAGGACGGAGGCCTTATATATCTTTTCCGAGAAAGGAAGAATTTAATTTCAGCAGATGCAACACGAGCGTGAATCGTCTGGCGAAATTGTACACTGGCGCCGTCCTGACAGTTTCCTATCTATCTTTATATGTTGTTTTGGGACTGCAACATCCATCTCGATTTTAGACGTTTTTGGCTTCTATCTCTTGCTTCAGCTCAACTCTTAATCTATTACAGAGTTTTATTTATTAATCCTCAGTTTGTACAAAGTACATTACATATGATGATGTTATGACACATATCAATCATGCGTATAATCATTTACAGATGTGTTTCTATTATACAACATGCAAATATTGTTATAAGTATTATACATTATGGGGTTGTTGGTTTATATTACCATTTATATATAATAATATTTGGAAATACGTAAAATAAAATGGCCTGCGTGGGAGTACAAGGAAAGAGGGAAGATAGCCAGATTAACAAACAACCTCCTAGGTAAACAAGTATCACGACTTCATACTCCCCTAGGGGACTTATCTTACACAAAGCGGCTTAAAGGCGGCTAGACGGGATGATCAAGGGTCAGTTCTCACCGAGTGGTCTCGACGCCAGTTGTTCTAGGGGTTGTTCTGGGACCTTTTATCTTTTCTCCCCGATCTATTTCCTCACAGGTTTTTGCCTCTGGATCCTGTCTCCTGTGTGTCCTTACCATCCATCACTTAACAACCACGACTGATTCTAACCAACATACCACACTGCATTCATCCAACAGCATAAACATAAACTACATTACTACAGAGAGTCGACAGGATGAACAAGGACAAGAACCAGACCCCATCGGAGATAGGTCAGATCGACGAGAGAGTGGAGCTCCCCTCCGCCCCAATCACTCTGGAGAACCTGGTAACCCGGCTCACAATTTCCTTACAAAACCTCCTTCCTAAGGCCCGTCAAGAGCTAGAGCTGCCCAAGTATGACGGTACGTATCCAGCACAAAGCTTCTTTGAGACCTACGATAACCAAGCGCACCGAGCTGGACTTTCCGCTTCCGAGAAACTAGACAGACTGCCGTTGTTCCTGGTCCAACAGCCCTTGCAATACTTCCATCAGCTTCGGCTGGACACTCGGAACTACTTCCAGGCGAGACACACCTTGCTGGACCTCTACTCCTCGACCAGCGAAGCCACCTAATCGAAATACTTCTCCCTGCGCCTACAAGGTCAGTCCCTGGAAGAATATTACCGCATCAAGGCCGCCATGGGGCTACAACTAGGCCTGCCCCAAGAGGCTATCTTGGAAACCTTGACCGAAGGCCTTCCCTTCGGTTACCAACGGTTAGTAAGTATCATACCGCCAACCTCCCTAACCGAGTGGTATGAAAGGGTAACAAGGATTCGAGAATATATCCAACCCACGACACGCCAAGCGAGCAGTGGTTCACCTTATATCTCGGGACCCTACATCAGCACCTAATGATTTCAACCCAGGTCTTCCCACGGTTCAAACAGCCTGCCAACTTCACCGTGTCGATACTGTAGCCAGAATCATTGCAACAAACAATGTCGTACACAACCATTCGCCGCCGACAATACTATCCTCAACCAGGTACAGACCCCTGAACAGAGGTCTTCTCTCCAGGATTGGCAAATCCATCCCATCGAGCAAGCTATTACAAAACCAATAGCCACGCCCCAAATTTTTCACGTCGCACCTTCCCAAGTCCCAATTGAACATACTTCCCAAGTCCCATTGAACATACTTCCAAGTCCCAATTGAACATACTTCCCAAGTCCCAATTGAACAGACTTCCCAAGGCCCAATTGCACAGTCTTTCCAAGTCACAATTGTACATACTTCCTAATTCCCAATTGAACAGACTTCCCAAGTCCTAATTGCACAGACTTCCCAAGTCCCAATTGAACAGACTTCCCAAGTCCCAATTGAACAGACTTCCCAAGTCCCAATTGAACAGACTTCCCAAGTCCCAATTGAACAGACTTCCAAAGTGCCAATTGCACAGAATTTCCAAGTCCCAATTGAACATACTTCTTAGGTCCCAATTGAACAGACTTCCCAAGTCCCTATCGAAAAAACTTCCCAAGTCCCAATTGCACATAACTTCCAAGATCCCACTACCCCTGATCCACATGAGCTGAATGTGGAAGATGAGATGTCCAAGAACCCTCAACATGACCACCGCCTAATGTTAGAGGACACAGCCCTCAGTGACTCTAGCACGCCGGACAAGCGAGACAGCCCCAGTTTCAGTGAGGAGAAGTGCTACGAGTGCTTTGGTGACTTCGAACCAACGCATCCCGACAGTATTAGAGAAATACAAAACCCCACTGGAACAATTTCTTCCAACATCCGTCCCCTGCCAGTCTACGCCACCACGAGCAGATCAAGCCGCCTACGTCCCGCGGACTCCTCTACACGTCATGTACGGCAACCACATTCCCCATCAGGACTTTCCAACATGAACCAAGGTTCAATCTGCGACCCCGAACCTCTTCAAGTCTTCAACACAACCCAGCTTCGAAGTCCAACAGAAACCCATCAGCAGTGAGTGTTTAACTTTATTTTGATTTCGTCCGTTTACATTTCCGTTTGTTATATATATCACATCCATGTTGGCCCCTTTTTTAGCACAGTTTATGCTCTAAATAACCTATCTCATATCAATTTAAAAACCATTATATGCCCATTTTATGTTCATATTCACCTCATTTATTTAACTATAATTCAATTCCTTAAATTGCTTAACTTTAAAGAGTTACACATTTTAAAAAATTAATAATTACTTTAATCAAACTGGTCACCAGAGAGTAACCCTAAATTTACAACAACTTATGTGTAGTATTTCACATCATGGCATAGCGTGAACTTTTTTTTTTTATCAAATCAACCAAATTATCTCAATTTCATTTACCTTTGACCAAATTTTCTTTTCTTAAAATCGTGTCCACACTGTAGTACCATTTCTACCTGAAACTATAATAAACAGTGTATATACTGTATTTTATATAATACCTGTTTAAAAATACTCTCTCGCCCCAACACACACTATACATAGGACTTTAAATGGGCATAGGGCATATCAATCTTTTTACATAAAAATTATTTCATTTTTTTTTTGTTCAAACATGTTAACCAATATGTATTTAGTCTTTTATTTTTATATATTCCCCCTCAACATTTTATTAACTCCAATACAATTTCAATTTCACCTCGACAAACTTTTATATTTTATTTTTATTTATTGTTAATTTTAATTCTCATTTAATTCAATCCCCTGCACACACACACATTTTTCAAATTTCAAAATTTATTTCAACTCTTAAGTCACTTCTAATTATGTTTTTTTTTTTGTTGTTTTAAAACTTTGCCTTTTATATTTATCATACATGTCTCTCATTCATAATTCAATTGATGGACAATTTTCAGATGCCACAACCTTTCAAGCTTACAATGCCTTATTTTCTTCTCAATAACATGTTCTTTCAAATTTTTTCCTTATCTTTCACCCTTATATCTTACTCCATGTGCGCACGAGAGCTGCGCATTTTACATCATTTGCATAACTCGGTTAGGCGCGTCTACCCTGAAATTTGCATAATTTTCTGGCTACTATTTCTTGGTGTTCCATTTTCAATGTCACGCAGTGTATTTGCCTAATCAAAGATGATAGATCGTCCCTGTCGTCATGTTCACTGAGAGACGCCGCATTTTGCAGTCGTTCATACCTGGTTGGGGTCATTCGCTTACAGTGTACCGCTTCAATATGTCAACATTCAGTGACGAATTGTTCAGGGTTATGTACATTCCATGGGTGAAGCGCATGGTAGAGCTCCTCGGCTCTCTTTTTCATTAGTTGGTATTTTTATATTTCTCATTCATTTGAGGATATTGAGATATTTTTTTCAGAAGCGCAAGGCGTCTTGGATGCAAAATTCGGTGCTTTCCTCTTTCAATTGTGCACGGGTTTTGAGTATTTTTCCAGCTCGCAGCCTCACGCTTTCTTTTTTCCTAAATACATTTTCTAATTGTAACATGAACTGCTTCCATATCTGGATTATCTCCTAATTGTGTGTTTTCAAACCATTTGAAACCAGAGCTAATCAGATAAAAATGAATTTTGCCAAGACAAAAGGTTTCATCCCATTGGTTTTGCTTCCCAAAGTTTCATACTCTTTTAATCAGTATAGATATCTTCCACACCCTCACAATAGAACATTGAAGAGTTTCCAGGCAGATATTTTAAAAAATGAACCTACCTGAGTTGTTGCTTCTTTTTTGATATTTTTGGTTGTTTCTTCTTGATACGCTGAATCGGTCCATATCTACACCAAGTGTAGCGAAGAAATCTACTCTAACAGGACCATTTGACAATTAGTAACAAACAACAAAAACTATCTACATCTGGAGAATATTGAACAGTCAAGCTAAGAAAGAGTTATGATCATTTCACAAATTTATTGTAATATCAGTTATTTCCATTGATTAATTAAATTAAATAATAAAATATAATATCTTTCTTCGCAATAATATAATAGAAAGGGAAAAATGTTGATTCAATTTTATAAGTCTGAATCTACCTTGAGGTTTATTATGGAATTAAAAACTTTCGCGTTGCATGAGAGGGACATGGTTTTTTTATTTGGTAACTTCTTTCCCGCATTCTGTTTAAATTGTCTGATACAATCACCTTCTTTTTTTTCAAAATAACGCCAAACAGTTTAAAATTCTGATAGTTAAAAAAGTCCAATCGACCCAAATGTACGTGGTAAATCTTCACACAACTGTTTGAAATTAATAATTTTGAGTTTATTCTTGTCTATTTATCAGTATTGAACACAAGATCGAAACCAATCAGAAATGTTCTAATTATATCTGGCCAAATGAATCGACTTCTAATTTGTCTCAATATTGACTTAACAGATGAAGGAAAGATAATACGCAGAGATGTTGATACATTTCAACACTAAATTAATTTGTAACGAACCAATGTAGTATTTATGTTCAGGTGTCGTATCAAAATAGATTCCCACATATGCCAATGGATATTGCTGGAATAACAAATGATGTTGGGTTATATTTAAATTGTTATAAGTCTAAAATAATTGTCTTGGTTCTATAAATGGCTTTATACTCAATAGAATCATCTGTATTGAATTTTGAAGTATCAGAAATGGTATTTTCTATACTTTATATTTGCCGAATGTTTTAGATGTAAAAAGGATAATGTGTTAGAAGAGGCGAAAATACTTATAATATATTTTTCTTGCCTAAGCACGTCATTGATATCTTCTAGTATTGTATAAAATATTTGATTCAAAAATTTATTGCCAATACTTCTTGGCCGTAAATATAAATATATCTTTTTGCTGGACCTAATTAACTTTTTAAACTGGTTTCTCTTAGCTCCATTATGGAATTGTAGAGCTGCACCAATCGATGAAATATAAATTATTATAAATTATTCATAATAGGTTTTAAATGCAGGCAACTTGTCCAACAATATTTCTAGTCGAAATTATACCTCTACTGAGGTCTATGATCATGCCTCTTTTAAAATAAGAATTTTTCATTTATAACACCTTTTTATCTGCCTTTGTATTCAAAAGAATAAATATTATCTTATGAATATAAGATAAGCTAATTAACAGAATAACCTCAATTAACTCTCATTAGGAAGCTATTTAAATACACTGTTACAGCTCATACTCAATTTGAACTACATATCAACTTTACACTACTATTTATATATATATTTTTTTATAAAAGGCACATGTGCTCCTGGTCTGAATATGCCTTTTTTATTATGAATATATATTTAATACATCACAAATTGGCTTATATCACGACATACTAAGCTGCAAAATTCATTATTATAGCTCATCTTGTTACCATTCATCCTACAAGGTGTGTCCAATAAATAATGAAACCGATCAAAAAATAAATGAAATGATAATTTTTTTGAAAATTCTATTTGAAAAATAGAAAGCTTCAGCTACACTGCGGTATATTACATCAGGTGATTGTGCGCGCAGTCGATAAATTGTAAGCTTGTAAAAGAACGCCTTGCATAACAACTTCTAATTGGTAATGGATAGAAAATTCGAGCAACGAATTTGTATTGAATTTTGCAATAAAATTGGGATATCGGCTTCAGAAACTTTAAATTTGTTTAAATTGGCATTTGGAAATGAAAATGTAAATAAGCTCACCACATTTAGATGGTTTTCACTATTTAAAAATGGAATGGAATGGAATTGGTGAAAGATGAGAAGCGTGTTGGACGTCCAATTCTGCACATGAACCCTGAAAAGGTGAACCAAATTTAAAATTTATAAAAGAAAATCCACGAATAGGGTTATGGGACATTGAGGAAGAAACATGGATATCAAAATCTTTAGTTGGATCGATAATTAAAGAAGACTTGCAGTTTAAAAAGACACCTTCAAAATTTGTCCCTAAAATGCTCACAATCCAACAAAAGGAGAATCGCGTTGAAGTTGCCAAAAAAAAAAAGCTTGAAATGGTGGAAGAAAACCCTAATTGGAAGAAAAAAGTAATAACTGAAGACGAGACATGGGTTTACGGGTATGACCCGGAAACAAAACGCCAATCCATGGAGTGGAAAGGAAAAGATGAACCAAGAACGAAGAAATTCCGACTTTGCAAGTCAAAAAACAAAGTCTTATTGGTCACCTTCTTTGACATAAATAGAAATGTGCATTATTAATATCTAGAGGAAGGTCAAACAATCAATAAGGAGTCTTATTTAAACATTACTAGCCGAATGACCCGGGCAACGCCCGTGTTTTACCCGATTGAATGTTTTTACTGTACATGTAAAACGTGTTTTGACAGGACATAGAGAAAAATCTGGAAAATATATTTATCGGATTTTTAGCCAAAAAAAAAAAATAAAATTGACAGGTTCTGGGCAAAAATAGTTGTTTTTTTTTAGTCATAAAATGATGATGACAATATTGCTGTATCATGTTTGATTATCAGATACAAAATTATATCAAGAAAAATTCCAAAAGGAAGAAGAACAGGGGTGAAACCAGTTCATTTTTTTGTACGCAGGAAAAAATTCTAACAGAAAAACATTCATTCGAGCAGAAAACAAAAGCCAGATCATCTTTCTATAAAACCTAGCCGAATGACCCGGGCAACGCCCGTGTTTTAACCGATTGAATGTTTTTATTCAAATACTATTTGTTACAATTAAAAATTGGCGCCTTAAATAAATGCATATATTAGTTAATAACTATAGCCCATGTGCTTTATCTGTCTATGTACTGTTGGCTTCCGTAGGCGTCTCTTGCTGGGAAAATAAAAGAGAGGATTCCATTTAGTTATTAACTAATATATACATTTATTTAAGGAGCGACCCGCTCCAACACAATAGTTACAAAAACGAAGAAGCGAGTGGGGGGGGTATAATGGGGGGGAAGGCAAAGGTGGCGTGATCGTAGCCAACCAATAGGAGAGCGCCATTCCAAAAAAAAAAAAAGCTAACGGTGACAGAGATGAAAAATTATTAAGAACGCATGACGCTCGTAACTGTATATAGAATGAGACGTGTACGTGAATCAATTCGTCTGAAAAGAAGTGAAATGGGGTGTTCCAAAAATTGGAATATCCATCATGATAATGCACCACCACACACCGCTACATCTGTACTGACTTATTCGTCTAAACACGGCCTCCAAATACTTCAACAACCTCCCTATTCCCCAGACCTAGCTCCAAATGATTTTTTTCTCTTTCCAAAACTCAAAAAGGAAGGAGATTTGACACTAGAGAGTCCATCATAGCGGATTCGAAAAAGGTTTTGAAGAACATCCCGAAAGATGCATTTTCTAAATGTTTTAAATCATTGGAGAAGAGATAGAAATTATGTATAGATGCAGGAGGAGACTATTTTGAAAAACACTAATAACTATTATTTTAATCATTCTATTTTTTCTTTATTTTTGACCAGTCTCACTATTTATTGGACATACCTTGTATACCACATCTTATCATATCATATTTGATATCAAAACTCTATTAATAACACAACTCATCACAACTTCATTACTTATTTTAATTGAAGACTATATGCTACGTTGTAACCCATCCCACTTCATTTCTCTTTATACCTCGAAATTCAGTCTACTACATAATATTTTACACCACATCTCTTTCCATATAAATCCTCCGTATATTCATACTTGTTATACTTATAATTTCATCCTATGTTTAAACTTATTGATATTCATAACTCATTCCCTACTCTTTATTACAATTAATTATTCATTAATTCTTCTTCATTATCCTGCATTGCACTGAAATGCTATGTAAATCATTCAATTGTACTACTCATTCTACTTCATAACTCATTCTCATCCAAATACTTCATGTAACAATCGTCCAATATTACACCTATCATATATAACAATTTTCATACTGAATCACTACTAATCTTAAATAAAACCTAATTCTAAATCAAAATTCATCCTACATCCTAACTTATCTAAAATACAACTTACACCTGGGCACAGATAATTATACCTCTCAATTGATATTAAGTTGAAACTCCTATTGATCACAGTTTATTATATGTCGCAAATCTTCTTATATTAAAAAAACATAAATTTTATTTCTTACCATGTCACACCGCACCCTATCATAACTTATTATGCATTACAACTCATTCTGCGCAACAATTCATCCTACATCACAAATTATTCTACAATTATTCGTTCGCCTCACTTCCACAAATGCCATTTATTTAAAAAAAAATTAATATCCATGACACATCCAAGACATTAATAAAATGAATGAGTTAATGAAATAACATATAGTACTGATATATAATATTTCAATAAAACACATACCTAAAGCCGTCAATCAGAGGTGGAAGAAGGAAAGCTGGGTAATAAAGAGAGAATTTCTACAACACAAGAATAAATAAACGTATTACAAAAGCCACGTTATACTAGCTACTTGGAATTTGATTTTATTTTTAAAAAGTCTACTTGAGTTACCTTTTATTGTTTCCAATCAAATTACATGTATCATATATACAAATATTGTCGTTCGCTAAAAAAAAGTCTACTTGAGTTTAATTTTATTGTTTTTTATTAATCAGATTACATTTATCATATACACACATCTTTCACAATCGTCTACAATAATTTTAACAATCGAAATTGGGAAGACCTTTCCACTTACAATAGATCAATCCCTAGCTTGGAATGGAAAACCTCCAAACGAGTTTATTCCATTATTTTCCTCTGTGTTTACGTGTTTTAGATTTCGTTATCGCCATATGACAAAAGGTAAGCAACTATATTTAGTTCACGCTTCCTTTAGAGTTGTAATCCAATTAAAAAATCAATATGCGGAACCATGAATTGATGATGAAAACTGCCAGTTGGGACAACATATAAAATCGCCTGTTAAAATCAGACGATATCCCATTCCTAGGAACGCCCATCTAGTTACAAGATGAAATTCTACCTTGCTCTTGTTGTACTGGCTTTGGCTGGATGCTGGGAGCTGACAGGTGAGTTGATCATTATCGACATTCTGTTGACTGCCTCTACAACCCTTTTAAAAAAAAAAAACAATTATTATCTCACATTCGATTTTTTTTAACTTATATTCTCAAAACCCAGTTCTAAAACATTTTGAACTCAGAAATTTGCTACGAAAGAAGCTTAATTTTCATACCTTTAAATAGAACTAGCGGATGTACCCGATTTGCCCGGTTTTTACTTGCAAAATTTTATTTGATAAAAAATATTTTTCAAGCAAACATCTCTCTGCTGATTTAAAATTTATGAGGACATTAATTAATATTAAAAAACGAAAGAAAAAAATAAAAGATAAAAAGATCAGGTGTTGAAATCAATATTAAAAATGGCATATCCTGACCAGTTTAGTTAATTTCTGTTCCACCAGATGGCGCTCTGCCTTCTGTAAAGCACATGTGCTCCTGGTCCGGATATGCCATTTTTAATATTTATTAATATATGTATATCTTTATAAAAATTGATTAGGCATAGAGTGGATATTTTCTGATGATTTTTTTCGATTTAAAAAATATATATATAAATATATATTAACTTTCATAAATATATATAGATTTAAAATATTTTATTGAACTATTCCAAAATATTAAAAATTCAACACAACCTATTTCGGGTTGGGATTTCCACTAGACCCTTTGTGTTATACCGCCACGACTTGGTATGGGTAGGCATTTCCTCCAAACCCGGAGTGGGTATACCACCATGACTCGGTTGTAGGTGAGGTCTATCAACTCCAGAGGGGCTTGGGAAAACTATAATCTCAACCATAAAACTGAGAAGCGATATATTTTTATAAAGATATGATCTGGCTTCCTCTTTTTTTCTCGAGTGAGTGTTTTGCTGTTAGAATTTTGTTCCTGCTTTCTATAATTGAACTGATTTTATGTTTGCTTTATGGAATTTTCCTCGAATCAATTTTGTATCTGACCATCAAACATAATGCAACAATATTGTAATATCATTATTTGACTAAAACAAACTATTTTTCCCACAACTTTGTCAATTCCAATTTTTATTGGCAAAAAAAGCGACAAATATCTCTTCCACATTTTTTTTTCTATTTCCTGGTGAAATTTCAGCCAGATTCGGTCCATATTGCGGATTTGTAGAGCCGACAAAAATACATTGACTTTTATATTTATAAAAAATATAGATATAATATGATCTTTGCCAACAATCTGAGAAACGGTTTTATATATAGAGATGACCTAGCTTCGTGTATTTTGCTTGAGTGAATGTTAGTTCTTGTTACTAAAAATTAACTGGCTTCATATGTTTTATGGAATTTTCCCAGAAATAAATTGGTATTTGTTAATTAAACATGACACAAAATATTGTCATTATAATTATCTAACTAATAACAACTATTTTTCCCACAACTTTGTCAATTTCAATTTTTCTTGGGTAAAAATGCTACAAATATCTCGTCCATATTTTTCTCTATATCATTATAAAAAATCAGCCAGATTAGGTAGGTGATGAGGACTTTTATAGCCGATAAAACCTACATACACTGACTTTCATATATATAATAAATTACTCCGATTTGAAGATTCTGTCAATAAAATGATATTTTTCGTTCGGCTAAAAATTCTCAATCATTATCTATATGAATAGAAAGGAAGGTGTATTTATTTTGTCCCCCACTAATAATTCCACAATATTTAGCCACATGATGGACATCTATAAGAGATAAAATTAATTCTTAAAAGCTATTGTCATAGTTGTTAAATATGAAATATGCGAATTATATTGTTATTGTAATATTTGGTACAATTAGGGATCTCTCTCGGAAGATTTGATAACATGTTAATATATTTTAATTCTTATCACAGCTTTTAATAACCATAAAAATATTCAACATCTCTTTTAAATAAATTTAGGTAGGACTCAAGAGATATCCGAAAGAATTAGGGTCATTTATCAAGTCAATAAAAATTGTCATTTCATATTTAAGTATATGCTTCAGTTAAGAAAAAGGCAAAGAAAAAAAAGTTATAGCTGAAAAGGCCAATATTGTCATTATATTTAGAGTAGATATTTAACCTCCCAGTAAAACCTCCCATCCTGACAAATATCTCAAATTGACCAGCAATATAAATCTGAATGACATAACCTTAAATTCTATAGCCCACTTTTACAGATATATTTGCACCCTAATTCCATTTAAATACAAAACTACTCAATATCAATATGAATAGAAGGTAAATATAGATTAATATGATGTAAAAGAAGTAGAGGTCAATTAAAAAGGTTAATATGTGTGGTTTCAGCTGCCCAGGAGACAGATGCTACCACCCTCCCAGACCCTGGCAACACCACCACCTCCACCACTACCTCCACCACCACCAAGTCCACCCCTACACCAGGCACAACCAAGAATTGCTCTAGATATCAAGAGACAGAAAAAAATCTAATGACCATGATATCTGTATGAGAAGAGGCTACCAGAATTCATCCACGGTAAATTCTGATGTTGATTATCATTATATATAAGTCGTTTCTCCTGTCAAAATAAATGCTCTACTAAGCGTCATCTTGCGGAAGAAGCACCTTTATTTTCAATGATCAATTTCCTTCTGACAAAATTTCCATTTATATTTATATAATCATAACGCGTTGTTGTTATATAAGAAGATAGGAATTAGGATATTTATATATATAATACACGTTCATATCCGACTTATAATATATTGAAATCAACAAGCAATTCAGGTATAAGATTCCTTACCATTTTATTTATCTATAGTTCTGGCTAACATGTTTTTCAACAGGATCAAACAGAATAATAACTTCTAGCTAAATATTCACGCCGAAATAATATCAAAACCTGATTTTCCTTATATTTTCCACATGAATAGCAGCACAAATATTATGACCGGTTGTCATAATAGAGTTGTGTGTGTGATATTATTTTATTAATTCCTCCATACACTGAAAAATATTTGTCGGGATGTGTATAGGAAAAGTCCTGCAGGATCAACTGCGGAGAAGGCTGTTTTGTTACTCGGACACCAAATGCATCCTGTGGTCCAATTACGATCGGCGTCCTTTTTATCCAAATTGGGGTAAGTTAGCCTATTCTTCAATTTCCAGCAACTATTTGCTGTAATAAACAACAACAAAAATCAGAATATATTTTATTCTATTCATATATGACAAATATAAATTCAAACTACAAATATACCAAAGATGTCCTTAATAAAATACCTATATACATCAAATTCATCTCATCAAATAAAAAATGGAAACTATTTTAAACGTAAATATGATTATTTTCAAAACTAAAAAAATAATTACAGCCCTTACTGCAATTATAAGTTGATTAATCCCTATCTCTCCTGTTTGATTTATCATTGACGTAAAAGAAAATTTAAAAATATATAAATTTTGAAAATAATCATACCCATATAAAAAGTTTAAATTTCTTATAACAGATAGTACGCTCCTTATTTTATTATAAAAGTATTTCTGGAAGCAGCATTACACAGAGTATAAAGTGCTCGTATAAAATCCAAATAATTCACGGCAAAATTCCTTATGATCTATATCAAGTGAGCACCACCTCGTTCTCTGTTTTTGAATAGGGAATGAATCAAACTAATTTTCAAAATACTGAGTAGAGTATCTAGATTCATAGTTGCTTCAGATATTCTGGCTTGAGTAGATTGAGTGTTTACTTCAATATTTATTATAATGAACATTACACATATAGGTAATTTGAATAAAAGGATAGAACTCAATTAAAAAAATCATATTTACGATTTTGTATGCAAATTTTATTTAATATTTTTAAATTTAATAGGAACCCACAAGAAATTATTTACTTTTAATTAGATATATTGTAGAAATTAAACTCTTTAAAACGATCATTAAAACAATAATAAACAATAAGAGGAGCTTCTTGTGTAGATTTCTGAAGAAATCTACACAAGAAGCTCCTCTTATTGTTTATTATTGTTTTAATTAATTAGATATATATTGCTCGCCTATGATGCAGTACCTTATTGGAGGTTGTATTATTTTAGTTTGCACCTTTTTAATTCGAATTGTGGTCATTAATGGAGTTTTGATACTACATGGAATTCTATAGTTTTATTCTATTGAAAATGAATATCGTTTTGATATATATTCGGTGTGTGCAGGCTTGCAACGCCTCTGGGCAATGCTGCATAGCCAGTCTGCTTGGATTCCCAATTTTGTGTCCCACTTCAAAATGAATACTCCACGCTGTGCAGTATCATAACTTATCATAAGTTTTTAATTGTTTTAAATAAAATTAATATTTGCATTCAAATATGTGGAGTCAAATTGCATTTAATACACATATGTATACCATTGTAATTGACGATGGTGTTCAAATTTTTACATCAGGTAAATATAGCAATGCTGATGTACTAAATCATAGTGATTTCTATAGTTTATTTCTTCTCTTTTTATATATTCTTTTAAATCATATACAGTAGAACTCCTCAAATTCGGAAATTCTGAAATTCGGAAAGTATTGTAATGTTTTTTTTTTACATACAAGAAATCAATTTTAACATGCTTTTATTTTGTTGATATTTCAACATTATTTTATTTTATTTTATTTTATTTACTTTTACTTTTGCTTTGCTTTTATTTAATTTAATTTAATTTTTATTAGTAATTTATTTTTTATTTAAGTGTTTAATTAATTCACACACTTTTACCGATTATTTATAATCGCTAATTAGGGGTTTATCCCCTTTTTTAAAAGCTTAAATAAATCAACAGTTTCATTTGACCTTTGTGCTTAGTTTAGGATATTGTCCAATAAGAAGGCAGCATTATTGTGGGTGAACAAACTTTTTATAATTTAAAAAAGTACGACATCAAGAAAGCGATATTCAATTTTGGAAATTCTTGGGATGAATTAAAATCTTCTACAATAAGAAATGGATGGAAGATTTTGCTTGAACACAAAAATAATTTAGATTTGGAAACAGCAGGTGATGCATTACAATTATCCGAGGATGAATCTGATGAAGATGAACAAGAAATTAGACGGCTGGAGCAATTATTTCAAAGAGCTAGAATTGAAGTAAATCAAGAAAGCATTAATGAATGGATCGATATAGACCTTGATGATCCAGGTCACAATGTTCTTAGCAATGATGATATAGTTGAAGCTGTTTTGAGTGAAAAAATGGAAATCAGCAGTTCTGATGATAGTTCCTCAATTTCTGAAGACAGTTTGGAGCCGGATGTTCCCAGATGCGAAGCGTTGAAAAGTTTGGATGTTGCATTAAAATATTTGGAAAAGCGCACTGAACCAGAAATGCTTGCAAGCTACAACACCATCAATAGTCTTCGAACTATGCTTATGAGAGAAGAAGAAGCTTTGTTAAACAAGCCAAAGAAACAGACAACAATCAGCAACTTCTTTGCCAAGCCATAACTTACTTGGCCATAAATTGCATTACATACATAATAAAATATTTTACTATTTTTAATCGGTTTCATGCTCAAAACTCATAAAAGTCAAGGAACATTTGATTAAAAATCGTAATTAAAATTATGTAATGTACATATAATATTCAACCTAAATTTGTTCATATGCTTCAAAATCTTTGTCTCAGTCATCTAAATGCCTATTTATGCCACATAAATATTCACAAATCTAACTCTCTCAAATTCGGAAAATCCTCAAATTCGGAATACCTTGCGCCCCAAGCTTTCCGAATTTGAGGAGTTCTACTGTATATCAATTATTTTAACTCTTAATATGTTTTGAAATTAACCAATATGGTTAGGAGTTGATATATGACGAGATATAGAATTATTTGCATTTATGCGATTAGATTCACTAATTCAATGTTTGTACAATTGACGCATTTATATATGAGGATGCAAGTGAATTCAGTGATTGAAAGCCTTAATATTTCCTGAGATAAACCAACATGTCTCTATTTGTGAAGTAATTTTGAATCCACTTCATTTAATTTATTTATCCTTCCAGTCTTGTTCAAATTAGACTTGTAATATGACTTTATATTATATCATATATTTTTAACCTTTATTTGTCAAAGAATCAACCTAAATGACCTGGTCAAAATTCCTTTAATTCCTAAAGGTTCTCTGGTCAAATTCCTTCAATTCCTAAAGTTCCTCTGGTGCAAATTCTTACACATTTTAAATAATATTTTGTTGAGTAACAATGACACACAAGTGTAAAAAAACATATATGCTATAATGGTAAAAATATTGCATTAAATTAATCTCTATATATATAAAAGTCAATGTCTGTCTGTTTCGCGATAAACTCAAAAACTACTGAACCAATTGGTACCAAATTTTGAATGTCGCTTTTTATAAACCTGAGTAAAATTTTCGGCTACATTTTGATCAGTATTTTTGGCTATTTCTTTTTTTCATTTGAAGAACTTTATTTTTACGCGGAGTAATTACGAGGCTTACGCGGAGTAAATATGAGGCAAAGTAACAACACGAGGCCAATTAAGCGACCAATTAGCGTTCTGCATTTCTTTTCAAGTTGCTTGCGTACTTTTTTTAAAATTATTTTTATACCAGTGTCACTTTTTTTACAAAAGTATTGAGAGAGAAATTTATATTACTAAGTTACGGTAAGTGCACACAATGCAATTAAAAAAATCTTTACAAATTTAGCGTTACTGTATGTAAACAATGGCTTTCTTATTTTTTTATTAATTTTTGTTCTGGGCTTTGTTTTTTTTTTTTTTTTACAGTCAATATGATAATTCTTAAAATTAAACAAACAATAGTCAATATGCAAAAAATACAGTAGTGAAAATTTAATATGAATTACTGTCTCATTTAACAGCCAAAACATGTGTTTGTCTATAATCCATATTCCCTTTGGTTTTTATCAGCCTAAAATATTAACATGGCTATTTTAGCATTCGTTTTTTTTTTAGTATTATTATTATTTTCTGACATGTTGATTGGGCACTACATTTTACAAAGTTACGGTTAGTAAACAATGCAGATTTGACAATATTTACAAACTTTTATTACTGTATGTAAACAATGGGCTTATGTTTTGTCATTGTTGTAATGGCCTTTGTTTTGTTATTCTTTTAAAAAAATCATGTTTCATTGAAAGTTTAAAATTTAGTCTTTTGTTGTCATATATTTGCCTAAGTTTCATGTGCCCTTTTATTTTTTACTGAACATTTATTGACATTTATTAACATGACTGTATTTTGTTTGAATTTTAATAAGCCTATTTTTTTTTCTTACTGAGAGAGATGGGGAATTATATTAGAGTGCCTGTCTCCTCACCCTTCCAATTATTTCATGTTTTATATTGTGGTATTTCTATTATGCTGCTTTCTTTTTGTCTACGCAGATATTAGGCTAGGGGAAAAAATAGTTGAGCATTCTAAAGATTAACCTGTTTGACATGTTTTGCCATTAGTTTTTTTAGCCTTATTTTTCCTGCTGAAATGTTGAGAGAGAAATTTGTTTTAGTTACCAAGTTATAGTTAGTGAACAATGTAGTTTTGATATTTACAAACTTAATAATGCTATGTGTGGACAATGGGTTCTTATGTTTAGGTATTGTTGTGATGGCCTTTGTTTTGTTATCTTTCCTCCCTATCTATATATATTTCAACATACTTCTGCCTTTTCTACTAGATAATCAGTTTTGTTCTGTAACTTATTCTGATACTTTGGATTTGTTTTGAGTCTGCACTGTTTTCCTTAAAAGTTTTTTTTTATATATACCAAAATATTTTTGGTACTGATTGTTCTATTTCTGTTTTTTAGGACATATTTTCAAATTTAATCATCCCATTTGATATGCCTCGCAAAAGATCTGCAATTGGAGTAAGAACTTCTGCAGCTCGCCGCATGGCTGCCCGAACTGCTAGAGGCCAAAGTAGCCGCACATTGGAGAATCCCCAACAGTCTCAAGCCCGCCTCCAAAGTGACCGGCTGCGCCACAGAGTTCAACGCGCATCAGAGATTCCCCAGCAGTCCCAAACACGACAGGAGGCTGACCGGTTGCGGCACTTCAGGCAACGAGCTAGCACTTGGGCTGATATGCTCAATGCTGCTTTCCATTACAATCCGGCCCTGAACTATGAACAATTCACTTTTCTTCAGATTTGCCATATGGTTAAACAATGTCTACATTGTACTGCCTTTAAGTACAATTTGAACGGCCTGGAATGTGCTGTTCTGCAGGGAAGGTCAGAATTCCTGATTTACCTGAACCCCCAGAAGCTCTCAGAACTCTGCTCGATGGGTCTTCTCCTCACTCGGCTGAGTTCATGCAACGTGTCTGTCACTATAACAATGCCTTCCAAATGACATCTTTTGGGTGTGGTAGTCGTGTTGTGTTGCCAGGTTACATGCCAACGTTTAAGGTCCAAGGCCAGGTCTATCATAGAATTGGCTCTGTTTTGCCACCACTCAATTCAGATAGCCGCCAACTACAGCCAGCATTCCTTCAGGTTTTTTCATCGGAGATAGTAGTGCAGGGGTTGCCACCCGCCATAGAAACTTTCCCATCACTAAGCCCCACATTGTTAGCATTTTGCAAGATATGTTGCATCGACATAATCCTTATGTCCATTTGTTCAAAGCTTCCATTGAAAAAATGCCTTCTCCTGATTACAAGTTGGCCATTAACGCTGACAAAGCACCGCCTGGACACCATCATCGCACATTCAATGCTCCAACCATTAATGAGGTTGCCATTTTTATTGTGCAGGAAAACTGTGACAGACGTGACATTGTTCTTTCCAAAAGAGGCAGTGGCGTGCAGAGGATTAACGAGTTTCACAGGTCTTATGACGCCCTGCAATACCCATTGGTTTTTTGGAATGGTCAAGATGGTTATCATTTCCATATCCCTCAGCTGATTGATGGGGTTCCTTCGGCGCACAAGACGGTTTCTTGCATGGATTTTATGCTTCACTGCTAATGATTCGTAGCCGTAATCCTGGCATAACAAATTTGTTACTGGCTTATGGAGATTTGACCCATCAAATTCTGGTCGACATTTATGCCAATGTGGAATCTGAAAGGCTGCATTACATCTCAGCGCATCAAGCTCAACTTCGTGCAACCGAATACATCAATCTGTTAGATGCTATTCGCACTAAGAGGAGTCATGCCCTTATTGGAAGACAAGTTATTCTTCCTTCTTCCTTTGGGGGCAGTCCAAGGCACATGCATGAGTATGCCCTGGATTGCATGGCTTACTTCCGTAAATATGGTCGCCCAGACCTTTTTATTACATTTACATGCAATCCTGAGTGGCCTGAGATAAAACTAATGCAATTCCCCACCCAAGATGCATTTATTCGGCATGACTTGGTTGCTCGCATTTTTCAATTGAAAGTTACCAAACTTATAGATTTGATCACCAAGGGTGATGTTTTTGGCAAGCCCCAATGTTGGTGTTATACCATTGAATGGCAAAAGCGAGGGCTACCACATGCGCACATTTTATTGTGGCTTAAAGAAAAGATTCGCCCAAACCAGATTGATTCGATCATTTGTGCTGAAATCCCCAATGAGTAGGTTGATGCTTCACTGTTTCGGACTGTAACCAAAAATATGATTCATGGGCCATGTGGACATGGGTATCCTAATCCTGGCTGCATGGAACGGGGTAGATGGCAAAAGAAATATCCACGGCTACTCTGGGCTGAAACGCATACAGATAGGGATGGCTACCCATTGTACAGACGTCGCAGGCCTGAGGAAGGTGGCTTTTCTTTTGTTAAAAGAGTGAGAGTTTTCACCATTGAGAATGGTGTTCAGGTTGTGCGCATGACTAATGTTACCATTGATAATAGGTATGTTGTGCCATATTCACCTCTTCTATGCAGACTATTTGATGCTCACATCAATGTGGAGTCCTGTGGTTCAATCTCTGCTATAAAATATATCTGCAAATACATATACAAGGGTTTAGACCAATTGATTTTTGCCGTTACTGGTGCTCAAACAGAGTTTAATGAAGTGCTAGAGTACCAACGTGGTCGATATATTAGTAGCAATGAAGCTTTTCGGCGCATTCTGGGATTCCCTATTAACAGACGCCATCCAATGATTTAACATCTCTCTGTACACTTGGAAAATGGGCAGCGTGTATATTTTACTTCTGCTAATGCTGCACTACAGGCTCACCGTCCACCTAAGACCACGTTGACAGAATATTTTGCCCTTTGCCAGCGCGATAACTTTGAAAAACACTTCTCTATGTTGAAGTTCCTGTTTACTACATTTGGTCTGCTTCCAAATCATGGCAGCCTCGAAAACAAGGCACTCGCATTGCTGACCAAGTTGCTTTTGCTTCTAATGATATTGGCAGAGTCTACACCGTTCATCCAAATTTTGAGGAATGTTTTTATCTTCGCATGCTGCTTCATAGTGTTCGTGGTCCGACTTCTTTTGCAGTCCTCAGAACAATCAATGGTGTGCTCTGTCAAACATATAAAGAGGCATGTCTGCATTTGGGATTGCTTGAGAATGACCAGCAATGGCATCATTGTATTCAGGAAGCAGTGCTAAGTGAGTCTCCTTTAAAAATCCAATAACATTTTGTTATTATTCTTACCTGCTGCCACCCTACCAACCCTCAAGATATCTGTGCACAATTTAAAGAACCAATGTCTGCAGATATTCTAAATCTTGCCAGACAGCAAGCCAATGACGGTCTTTTACAGCTGACATACGAAATGTCAAATCAGGCTTTAATACTTTTAGAACAAAAAAGTTCTGCAAATGACTGTTTCCATTTGACAAAGTTTGGCATGAGGTCCCCACAGCGCAATGTTACTCACCGAACCAGTCATGAACTTTTAAGAGAAACATCGTATGATCTCAGCAGGTTACTACAATTTGTGGCTTTGAATGAACCAAAACTTGCCAATGTCCCTGAACAAAAGGAGGCTTACGAAAGGATCCTTTCTAAAATTGATTCCAATGCTGGCGGATTGTACTTTCTTGATGCTCCGTGGGGCACAGGAAAAATTTTTTGATCAATCTTCTTCTTACAAAGGTACTAAGTACTGGGGACATTGCTCTTTCTACAGCTTCTTCTGGTATTGCGGCCACTCTGTTGCATGGTGGCAGAACTGCTCATTCGACTTTCAAATTACCCTTAGATTTGACCAGGGTTGAGGTACCAGTTTGTAATTTGAATGCTGATTCAGCAATGGGCGAAGTTCTTAGACAATGCAAATTTATTGTCTGGGATGAATGTACTATGGCACACAGGCATGCTTTAGAGGCAGTTGATATAACACTTAAAGATTGTAGGCAGGATCAGAGACCAATGGGAGGTGTAGTGTTGTTGTTGGCCGGTGACTTCAGGCAGATATTGCCCCATATCCCTAGAGGTACAATAGCAGATGAGTTGCATGCTTGCTTAAAGGCATCCCCACTTTGGTCATTTGTTGAAAGACTTACTCTTTCAACAAATATGCGGGCTGTCAATTCAGGAGATCCTAACTCACTGTTATTTTCACAATTTTTGCTTCAACTTGGAAGTGGCCAACTTAATGATATGGATTGTAATGTTAATTTTCCAAATGAATTGGTTAACACTGTTGACTCCCTCTCTGGCCTAAAGAATAGTATTTTTCCTCTAAAATTGGGGAGATGTTTAACCGTGGAAGGGCGAATTACTATCCTTGGCTTTGTGAGCGGGCAATTTTGGCTCCAAGGAATTGTGTAGTTGATGCCATAAATGCTCAGCTTTTGAAAGAAATACCAGGGCAAAGCATTTTATATACTTCTGTGGATTCCACCATTGATGCTGAGGATTGCGTGGAATATACTACAGAGTTTTTAAATTCTTTAGAACCTTCTGGGATGCCACTACATCACTTAGAATTTAGAGTTGGTGTTCCCATTATTTTATTGAGAAATATTGATGCACCCCGCCTTTGCAATGGTACCCGTCTCTGTGTTAAAAGATTGTGGCCTCGTGTGGTAGAGGCAACCATTTTAACTGGTTGTTTTCAAAATGAAGAGGTTTTTATTCCCCGGATTCCTCTGATTCATGATGATAAACATTCTCCTTTGCCTTTCAAAAGATTGCAGTTCCCCATTCGAGTTTCTTTTGCCATGTCGATTAACAAGGCTCAAGGTCAGTCCCTAAAAATTGCTGGCATTGACTTGGAGCAACCCTGTTTCTCACATGGGCAATTGTATATTGCCTGCTCTAGAGTTGGCTCAGGAAGAAATCTTTATGTTTTGGCTCCAGAAAATAAGACTTCAAATTTTGTGTATTCTTCTGTATTGTCATGAATAATTTTTTCAATGCTATTTTAGTCTCTTTTTTTTTTGTTGTTGTTGTTGTTTGAGTGGTATATTATTTTCATAATTCTTTCAATATACGTATATATTTTAAAGGTAACATCTCTAGAATTAGAATATTCAAGGACAGTTGCAGATTATTATGATTTATATTAATATTAGTTTTTTATATTATTTTTTCAAAAAAACATCTACGAATATTTGACTGGGGTCTGAAAACATTAGATTACAGGCTGCTGGCCAGGCTTGGTCAATCACAGTTACTCTTCTCAAGCAATTTCAATCCCAATCCCTTTTTACCCAAAGAGTGTAATAGACCTACATAGGATGCACCACTATATATAAGAGTTAACACGCTGGGGCGAATACCTCGGAGGTTGGGTGGAAAATCTGCCAACTATTTGAACTATATTTAAAACACCTAAATGGATTTAAAAATAAATAAATAAAATACCTAAATACTAATATATTGCATTTTTTGACATCACACATACTTTTTGCTTGTGATAATGTATTACTTTGGTTTTGCTATTCTAAGGCTCTAATACTATTTATTAGTAATGTTCTTTCAGTATGAAGGAAATTGCACTCGGGGGAATTCCCGGGCGAAGCCGGGTCATTCGTCTAGTAATATATAAATATATTACACAATAGTAATATCATTATTATTATTATTATATTAATCTAATAAAGCGCAAATGTTTCTTTATCTCCATATTCGACGGTATTTTGAGCAGAGAAGCTCCTACTACTATTTTTTTCATTCATAAATATATTTTCAGTAGTAGTGAAAATTCATAAAATATATAATTCCATTGATAAATTACCCAATATGTAAATTAATCAATTATTGCTATTATCGACTTTGACTAGCCGATATGAGAGCTCCATCAACTTACCCAATATATTGATTCTGCCCATAAAATATGATATATCTAAATTATAATCGTTTTATGACCCATATATTTATTGTCCTCGTATGTAAGTTTGGACTTTTTAGGATTAGGGCGCCATCGGAGCATTTTTTAATAATGAAAAAGCCCAATGTGGGATTCGATCCCAGGTTGTAGCGAACGAAAATCATTTGTTTTACGCAAATTGACATCAAATACCCATTTTTCGATTTATCAAGAAGCCTTTTGGACCAAAATTCGATCGTTTAGGTACAGTTTGCAAAACTCTCACGAGGACCAAATACCCGAAATGTCTTCGTGATTAGTTTTTTTTTTTTTTTTTGGTTTTTCAAGAAAGTGGGTTTTCATATATCATGGAATAAGCCTACAAAAAAGTGTAGTCGATTTTTCCACCAGATATCGCTTTGCTCAAAAATCCTCATTTGGGCATATTTATATGAATAACAAAGTTGCAATAGGTTATTTATTCATGTATTTAAAGGTGCACCACTTCTTATAAATATGCATTTGAAAACAATGCATCATTTTTATCTTCCTAGTAAAATACTTCATTACTGGAGATAAATAATAAGCCACAACACCAGGTTTTACAAATTCAGACAGAAAGCAAACTTGTATACCATGATTTAAGGCTTCGTCCTAATCAGTAGAGTGGAAATTTCAATTTCATAGCATTCAATAGAGAAGGGTTATGGAATATGTCAACTTTAATAAGAAGATGGTTAATCTGGTTAAATTTTAACGGTTAAAATTCAGTCTATAATTGACATAAAATTGCGAGACGATAATATTTATGTACTAAAACAGTAACATCTATCTTTATATAATATGCATCAGAGATTCATGTATTATTTTATCATCCTGGTAAAATAATTTACTAATGGTGACAAGGAATGAGTCACAACAACAAGTTTGGGAAATTCAGACAAAGTTATACAGATTGGAATTTGTTTGAATTTGTCAAACTAGTGTCGTGGTTATTTACAAAATTTCACTGTGTTGATGCCTTGTTCTAACTCATATTTAAAGGCAGAGTTGCCACTTTTTGGGGTACCTATATATTAAATCTATATTTTTATACTTCTACATATATTCATTCATTTCAAATATTCTAAATTTGAGGATCGAATATAAACATTTCCCCTCATATTTTTATAGATACATTCAAAACCTATTCGGAAACAAAATTGTTTTCATATATCAGTCGTTTTACTTCACATGCCTTCACAACTGAAGTAAAATTTAAAATATGTGTTAAACCTACAAAATAAAGGTATATGAAATAATTAAAGGTTAGATCGATAATTATAAAAATAGATATGCAACAAAATTTAGAATATATGAATATATATAGAGATAACATGGTATAAACAGGAATAAAAGTGTAACAAAGATGCGATGCTGAGTTATTCATACTTTTGGAACATTATCAAAGATATTGTACGCTACATGGACATAATTTGATCATTTATATATTTTAGAGTTTTCTATTTTGCTATTGTGAACTTCTATTTAAGCTCAGTTTCCTAGTAAAATATGGAGTTATTGTCTTTAATATTCTGATAAACTATTTCAGTTGAATCGAAATTTGGTAGATAGTGCTGTTTTAGAGCCTGATCTACTTAAAAGTAAATGAGGCTCTGGTTCTTGAGGACTGTCCTGTGTTGATTGGTTCTCTCTTCTAACGTTTATATGTTATATGTGTACGTGTATGAATGGACCGTAATTCTCTAAATGAGATTTTATTTTTGGCTAATGTTCGGAATATGTTTGGTATCAATGGTGAGTGGAGAAGCGTTCTTAAGTTTAATGGTGTATGTTAAATTGTTTTGATATTTATTGAAGACTGTATTGATTCTCTTACTAACGTAGCTGAATGAGAGAGTTCCAGCTGATTGCTGAGATTGTCAGATAGGAGGGAGATTGTTGATAAGGGAAATCGGGTTTTGATGGATTTTAAATACGGATTATTGCTTTGTAAACCAGATTCTGTCGTTGTGGAATCCTGTCGACTTAAGCTATGGTGAGGTATCCAGTGGACTTAAACTATGGTGTGCCTGCCGACTCTCGCTATACTGTGTTAACCGTGAAGAACACTCAGGATGTGGATATTTTTCCAGTACCTCTCTGCAACTTGTAAGACCTTTAACAGCTCTCACAGAATACAGGCAGGTGTGGTCGAGGCAGAGTGGAAGACATGGGAATTTCCATACGCAAAAAAAAAAACGAAGAGAAACAGTTGTACTAGGAAAGTTCCATGAACAGATAAAAGTCGAGCTAGGAGCGATAGATGGATATGGAAGGTTCTTACTGGTCTACATGGTCGATGAGGTGGACCTTGGACACATCCGACGAGGGCTTCCGCTTATAGTGAAGTGACTTTTTATATCTGGCCCTGTTGGAGGCTTATATATTTGGTTCCAGCGGATGTAACAATGGCGTGGATCGAAAGAAGTGTCATTGTACACTGGCAAACCCCTGACATCTACATCTTCTAGGATTTGTTTTACTTCTATCTCAATCTCTTTTAGCGCAACTCTTAATATATTAAATAGTTTCATTTATTTCTCCTCAGTTTGTAGAAAGTATATTACATATGATTATGTAATGACACATGTCAATCATGAGCATAATTATTTACAGATTGTTTCTATTATACACAACAATCTTGTTTTATTATATACAATATGAGGTTGTTGGTTTAAATACCATATATATATGTGGTAACCGAGGGTTTCTCGCTGTGGAATGGTAACCGAAAGGGGCAAACCTGTAGTAACCAAGAGGGACAGTCAGGGCGTGGAGAGTTTTCCAGTACATCTCTGCGTCTTGGGAGATCTTTGACAGTTCTCACAGAGTACAGGCAGTCGTGTTCGAGGCAGAGTGTAAAGCTTGGGAATGTCCACACAAAAACGAAGACACAGTTGCACTAGGAAAGTCCGTGAACAGATAAAAGTTGAGCTAGAAGCGAAAGATGGAGATAGAAGAGTTCTTACTGTGCTACCGGGTCGATGAGATGGACCTGGGACACAACTGACGAGGGCTTCCGCTGATGGTGAAGTGGCTATCTTTTTGGCAAGGACGGAGGCCTTATATATCTTTTCCGAGAAAGGAAGAATTGCATTTCAGCAGATGCAACACGAGCGTGGGTCGTCTGGCGAAATTGTACACTGGCGCGGTCCTGTCAGTTTCCTATCTATCTTTAGATGTTGTTTTGGGACTGCTACATCTATCTCGATTTTAGACGTTTTTGACTTCTTTCTCTCGCTTCAGCTCGACTCTTAATCTATTACAGAGTTTTATTTATTTATCCTCAGTTTGTACAAAGTACATTACATATGATGAAAATCACGGGAAGAAAATTACATAATAGAATCACTGAACACAGAAGAAACATGAACAGAAATAACCCATTATCATTAATAGTACAGCACTCCAATTCAACAGGACACACATTTAACTTAAATGAACCTAAAGTAGATTACAACAATATCAATAACAAATATCAAAGATTAATAATTGAAGCAATAGTGTCCAAACAATATAGCAGTATAAATCGCAGAATTGATTTACCAGAAGCATATGATTCAATAGACCTAAATAAAATAAGATAGAACAAAGTCATTCACAGTATAAGATATCACATGTCTGATGGGATTCCTTGCAAATTATAAAATATGTAAAATATAAAATATAAAATACAAAATAAGATTGCCTTAACCAAAATATATCAAATTATCTCATATTAATTAGAATTAGTTTTTCCAAATCATTACACCTGCATGTAAATTTAAACATTTTAATAATTTACAAATTGCGAGTGATATGCAAAACAATAGTTACGTGTATATAAAGCCTATTTCAAACTAGTCGGATTATTGTTTCATTAATTCCTGTAGAAGGGCTATGTGCCCGAAAGCTAGTATTATATTCGTTCTAATAAAAGATCCGCAGCCCTTGAAGCTTTGTTTTATTCATTTATAAATCGTACAGGGTTTATCAATCGACATATGATGATGTAATGACATATTAATCATGCGTATAATCATTTACAGATGTGTTTCTATTATACAAAATGCAAATCAGGTTATAAGTATTATACATTATGGGGTTGTTGGTTTAAATTACCATATATATAATAATATTTGTAAATACGTAAAATAAAATGGCCTGCGTGGGAGTACAAGGAAAGAGGGAAGATAGCCAGGTTAACAAACAACCCCCTTGGTAAACAAATATCATGAATTCATTTTCCCCTAGGGTACTTATCTTACTTAAAGCGGCTTAAAGGCGGCTAGACGGGATGATCAAGGGTCAGTTCTCACTGAGTGGTCTCGACGCCAGTTGTTCTAGGGGTTGTTCTGGGACCTTCTATCTTTCCTCCCCGATCTATTTCCTCACGGGTTTTTGCCTCTGGATCCTGTCTCCTGTGTGTCCTTACCATCCATCACTCAATAACCACGACTGCTTCTAACCAACATGCCACACTGCATTCATCCAACAGCATAAACATAAACTACATTACTAGAGAGAGTCGACAGGATGAACAAGGACGAGAACCAGACCCCATCGGAGATAGGTCAGATCGATGAGAGAGTGGAGCTCCCCTCCGCCCCAATCACTCTGGAGAACCTGGTAACCCGGCTCACAATTTCCTTACAAAACCTCCGCCCTGAGGCCCGTCAAGAGCTAGAGGTGCCTAAGTATGACGGTACCTATCCAGCACAAAGCTTCTTCGAGACCTACGATAACCAAGCGCACCGAGCTGGACTTTCCGCTTCCGAAAAACTAGACAGACTGCCGCTGTTCCTGGTCCAACAGCCCTTGCAATACTTGCACCAGCTTCGGCTGGACAGTCAGAAATACTTCCAGGCGAGACACACCTTGCTGGATCTCTACTCCTCGACCAGCGAAGCCACCTACTCGAAATACTTCGCCCTGAGCCTACAAGGTCAGTCCCTGGAAGAATATTACCGCACCAAGGCCGCCATGGGGCTACAACTAGGCCTGCCCCAAGAGCCTATCTTAGAAACCTTGACCGAAGGCCTTCCCTTCGGTTACCAACGGTTAGTAAGGATCATACCGCCAACCTCCCTAACCGAGTGGTATGAAAGGGTAACAAGGATTCGAGAATATATCCAACCCACGACACGCCAAGCGAGCAGTGGTTCACCTTATATCTCGGGACTAGGGCCTCCAATCCCGGTACATATTTTCATTCCCGGGTTTCGGGATTGCTTTTTTCTCAATCCCGGGATCCCGGGATATCCCGTGATTGAAAAACATTTTCGTCTTTCTACGCCAAGAGGTATATCGTTTCGTTCGTTATATTTTTATTTTTTTCTTTTTTTATAGTGCAAATGACGTGGCACTTACTTCGATGAAAACAAACTGAAAGCCATATATTTTGCGCCTGCTTATGAACTAAATCATTGCTTTTGGGTTACAGTTTGAATACTTGATTACAGTTTGATTACTGTACACAAATCTGGAAAAAAAATACTGTTCTTGGAACTCTTAGACCACATCTCTTAATGCTGTTTTGGGCAGTAATCCATTTAAAGTAATACATTACCTTGTAATTTCGATTACTTTGCAATGCATTACTTTGCAAAAAAAAAAATTAATTGCATTAAAATGTAAACTTTAAGTTTGTCTTTAACCTTTCTCTTCGAAGTTGCGATTCCGTGGACCGCCTTCGGGTTTACATGAAGCCCTTTTGTTGACCCTCCGACGCATTTCATAATTCTTTTGCACGCTATACACTGTGCATTTTGGCCAGATCCGTCTCGTAGGTATTAGCACCAGATTCCTTCTGATTTAAAAGGAATAAATTTCGCCATCACAATCAAGAAGTGATAAGCTTACCAAAAATGTCCGACGCGTTTTCTATTGAGAAATAACAAGGTCCGATAATATTGTTTTAGAGACTTTGTTTTATTTCCGTATAAGTTTAAAACTACTTTAGGCTGATGCTTGATAGTGACGAAGCATTTAAAGAAAAATGACATTAAATATATTTAATTCAAATTAAATGACAAAAAAACTAGCGAGGGTTTCACAAAATGAACAGCAGAGCAGTGCGTTCATGATGACCCATGCATACAGAGTACAGGATGGAGAGTATAAACATTGATTAAAAATAAATATATATAAAACAATTTGGAACCCAGATAAGAGGTTAGTGGCGGGTCCATGTTACACGCAGGTCCGCCACAAAAATGAAGGGATGCGCCTACTATCTAAGAAGCCAGTATTTGCATGTCAACAAAAACTGGGGCCCCCTCCATGTATACTGCTGCATACTCTCATTCTAGAGGCTGCCATTTTGGAAAGATCTTGCAGAATAACCCTTCGTTATTAGTGCATGAAAATAATTTCAAATCTCTCAGAAAAAAAAAAAAGACCCGAAATGCAGCTGTGTATACAAAACGTCAAAGTGTGCTATCTCATCATCTGTTTGATTACCAAAATGCTTGATAAGAAAAAAAAATTTTTTTGCGCTGGGTTTCAAGCACAAACCAATAATCCCGGGATTTTTCGAGAAGAATCCCGGGATTTCGGGATCATTATTTGGCTCCGGGATTGGAGGCCTTACTCGGGACCCTACATCAGCACCCAGATATTTCAACCCAGGTCTTCCCACGGTTCAAACAGCCTGCCATCTTCACCGTGTCGATACTGTGGCCAGTATCATTGCAACAAACAATGTCGTAAACAAACATTCGCCGCCTACAATACTCTCCTCCACCAGGTACAGACCCCTGAACAGAGGTATTCTCTCCGGGATTGGCAAATCCATCCCATCGAGCAAGCTATTACAAAACCAATAGCCACACTCCAAATTTTTCACTTCGCACCTTCCCATTGAACAGACTTCCCAAGTGCCAATTGCACAGAATTTCCAAGTCTCTATTGAACAAACTTCCCAGGTCCCTATTGAACAAACTTACCAAGTCCCAATTGCATTCTCTCGAATTGCTTTATTTTAACGAGTTACACATTTAAAAATATATATATATATATATTTACTATTAATGTCCCTTTAATCAAACTGGCCACCAGAGAGTAACCCCAAATTTACAACAACTTCTGTGTAGCCTATCACATCATGGCATAGTGTGAACCTTTTTTTTTATCAAATCAACCAAATTATCTCAATTTACAATCATAAACAATGTATCTACAGTATTTGAATACCTGTTTAAAAAATACTCTCTCCCCAACACACATTATACATAGGACTTCAAATGGGCATGGGGCATATCAATCTTTTTACTCAAAAATTATTTCATTTTTTTTTTGTTCGAACATGTTAAACCAATATGAATTTAGTCTTTTATTTTTATACACTGCGTGACATTGAAAATGGAACACCAAGAAATAGTGGCCAGAAAGTGATGAAACTCGGCAGACAGAGAGAGACAGGGACGAACAATAAGTGATCTTTATTTCAAAATGATGGTCATAATACAGAGCGAGAACGGCGTCGGTTTAGTAGCAAGTAGGACCACCGCGGACGGCGATGCACGCAGCAACACGTCTAGGTAGAGAGTCAATCAGAGTACGGATGGCGTCCTGAAGGATGGCTCTCCATTCCCTCTCAACCATTTGCCACAGTTCGTCTTCTGAACGCGGCTGTGGCAAGGCATGCAAACGGCATCCAATGATGTCCCAGACGTGCTCGATTGGTGAGAGATCAGGAGAGTACGGTGGCCAGGGAAGCATCTGTATATCTTGCAGAGCTTGTTGGCTAATGCGAGCAGTGTGCGGTCGGGCGTTATCCTGCTGATAAAGGGCATTGGGTACCCCCTGAAGGTAGGGGAGTGTCACCGGTCGCAGCACATCATCAACGTATCGTTGGGCCGTCATAGTGCCCTGAATACGAAGTAAAGGTGACCTGGAATCATACGCGATTGCGCCCCAAACCAGGATTCCACGTTGTCGCACGGTGGGGCGTTCCACAATTGCTGCCGGATTGGACCTTTCTCCACGTCGACGCCACACGCGTACACGGCGACTATCACTGGACAAGCAGAAACGCGACTCATCTTAGAACACGACCCTGTGCCATTCCGTCATCTACGTCGATCTAGCCCGGCACCATTCCAAACGTTGGCGCCTATTCGGTGGGGTCAATGGCAGTCTTCTTAGCCGACGGCATGAGTGCAAGCCATTAGCAACCAATCGACGGGAAATGGTTCTGGTCGAGATGGAATGATCTAGGGTGTCTTGCACATGTTACAGGATGGCGGTACAAGTGGCTTGTGGGGCCGCTACTGCTTGTCGAAGGATACGCCGATCCACACGTGCTGACGTCACTCTGGTTGCACCGACATTCCTATAAATTGCCACATTTCCTTGTTCCAACCATCTTCTCCGCAGTCGGTGCACCGTGGACGCACCAAGGTGTGTATCAGCTGCGATTTGACGTAAGGACCAACCTGCCCTTTTCAGTCCGATCACCATGCCCCTCGTAAAAGCGTCTGTCTGCTTGAACTGCCTCCGTTTACGATGACCTGGCATTCTCTGTTATTACACGTGTCTTTTGACACAAGAACAAAATTTCTACAATGATTTTTCTTGAAGAAATAACGACACGAATACTGTCCTTTCTGCAAGTTCTTTTCCTTATATCTTACTACATGTGCGCACGAGAGCTGCGCATTTTACATCATTTGCATAACTCGGTTAAGCGCGTCTACCCTGAAATTTGCATAATTTTCGGGCCACTATTTCTTGGTGTTCCATTTTCAATGTCACGCAGTGTATATTCCCCCTCAACCTTTTATTAACTCCAATACAATTTCAATTTCACCTCGACCAACTTTTATATTTTATTATTATTTATTGTTAATTTTAAAATCTCATTTAATTTAATCCCCTCCACACACACACTTTTTTCAAATTTCAAATTTATTTCAACTCTTAAGTCACCTTTACTTATGTTTTTTTTTTTTTGTTTTAAAACTTTGCCTTTTATATTTATCATACATATCTCTAATTTAAAAATTCAATTAATGGACAATTTCAGATATCATGCCACAACCTTTCAAGCTTTCAATGCCTTATTTTCTTCTCAATAACATGTTCTCTCAAATTCTTTTCCTATCTTTCACCATCGCTCTTGAGAAAAAAAAAAAACTCTTGCACTTTAATTTTTGGTACATCAACTTATGTTTTTATGAACCAATGGCCAATATTTCGCTGAACCTCTCAGTCTTTCTGCAGTGTATATATTCCTACATTGAAACTTAGGATCTGAAAGTTAAGGATTTTTTTCAACAATTTGACCTCAGAGGTCTCATTTTTTTGTCAATCGACCGCACAGGTCCACTTTTTTTTTCACTTGGCCTGAAGGTCTTTTTTATTTTTCACGTACGTGCATGTCCATTATTTGTTTAATTTATTAGTTTTAGTGTTATCAATAGAACCGCACATAAGTTGTATGCCTAATCAAACTCCTTCATTCTAAAGTATCTCTGTAAAATGTTTTAATACGTATTAGCGCCAAGTTTTGTTGACGAATGCTGCAGAGATGACTATTTACTTCAGCCTCTTTCTAATGGCTTCCTTTATTCATTTTACAATGTTGAACCACTCACTTTACAGCTCTTTTACTTTCCACCTTTCCATTCTCTTCACCTCCTCAATAACAGATCCATATTGAACATAGCTATGATTATTCATACCTACACTCTGTACCATATAAACCTACACGTAAAATTAATTTGTACATAGCCAAATATATTTCCCACCCTCAAAGAATTTCCTGCACAAATTCTTCTTTGAAAGGGGGGACATCTATAATAATATTTGGAAATACGTAAAATAAAATGGCCTGCGTGGGAGTACAAGGGAAAATAGCCAGGTTAACAATCAACCCCCTTGGTAAACAAGTATCACAACTTCATTCTCCCCTAGGGGACTTATCTTACTTAAAGCGGCTTAGAAGCGGCTAAACGGGATGATCAAGAGTCAGTTTAAACCGAGGTGGTCTCGACGCCAGTTGTTCTAAAGGTTGTTCTGGGACCTTCTATCTTTCCTCCCCGATCTAATTCCTCACGGGTTTTTGCCTCTGGATCCTGTCTCATGTGTGTCCTTACCACCCATCACTCAAAAACCACGACTGCTTCTGACTAACATGCCACACTGCATTTATCCAACAGGAAAAACATAAACCACATTGCTACACATATATAATGTATGGAACGCTTTACGATTTTGCGTGTCACCCTTGCGCAGGGGCCTGCTAATCTTCTCTGTATCGTTCCAATTTTAGTATATGTGTCGTGGTTAACGACAATCCACATAAATAATTTCTTAAAATTATATTTGATAGCGATTTTGTTTTAAGTTGTAAATTTGCCTTGAATTAAATACCAAACGATGTACGTTTTCGTTGTTTTTAAATATTGCGAAATATGTTATATTTTTTGTTTTAAATATAAATATTTAATATGTATTTCTTAAATAGTTATAATTTGATATTATGAGTAATTTTATTTTTCACTTTTAATCGAATTGAAATTCTTGTTTGATTGCTTGCAAAGTTTCGTTAAAGTTTATTATTTTAAATACGCGGCTCACCAATTTTTGTGGGCGGCATAGATTTATAAGTGAAGTCATTAACAAATTATTTATTGTAAAATCAACTTTCAATTACATTTATTTATACAAATTATCAGAAGGGTTAAATTGGTGTATATTACACGTTAAAGTTTTTTTTTATATATTTGTGTGTGGTCAAAAATCATTTCTAGATTATATAATGTTAGATATATGTGTTTGATATATTATAGATAAATATTTACATTTTATATGATTTATGTTTTATATTTAAAATGATGTATAATTATTTTATTATATTGATATGACAACAATTAATATGATATTAATGTTAATATATGGGAGCCGCTACATCACTCCCCTTCCAGTGACGGAAGTCACGTCCAATAGACTCATTGTACCTGGAAGAAGTTTTTATCCGTCTTCCGCTGCGGGTCTCCTTTGGCAATTCGAACCGCACCCCAGGCTTAGATGGTTTCGGTTTACTGGAAGGCCCAATGGGATCTTCACCGCTGGCAGGTATGATGGGATCTTCTCTCCTGGCAGGTATGATGGGATCTTCTCTGCTGGCAGGTATGATGGGATCTTCTCTGCTAGCAGGTATGATGGGATCTCCACTGTTGGCAGGTTGAACTAGTGTTCTCAAGATATAAGCGGGCTTTAATCGATCTATCGTTATCTTCACTTTCCTGTTCTTAATTTTTAGCGTAAAAAAATTATCAGATTTTCAAGAACTGGATAAGGTCCTTCGTAATATGGTTCTATTGATTCTCAAGAAAACTTGATCAGATTTAAATAAATTTTTATGTATAAAAATATCTTTGGTTACATTGTGATTCGTTGTCATTGGTCTAACCATATGCATATACTCTATGAGGTTCGATATAAATAAACTGGAATCAACTCGACTTACAGGCTTCTCAAAAATTCTCCAGGTAATTTAATGGTTTTTCCATAAACCATCTGTGATATTGAAAAACCCGTATCCTCTCGAATAGCAGCGCGTGACGCTAGAAGTATTGTCGGCAGAGAATCGGTCCATTTGACTGAATTATGAGCTTTAATAGCAGTTTTAAGTGTCCGATTAAAACGTTCAATTTTACCATTACGTTGAGGATGGTAAGGAGTAGTATGTAGCAGTTTCGTACCGCATATAGCTGCAAGATCTTTGAATACTTGAGATGTAAATTGTCTTCCCTGATCTGAAACTATAGTGTAGGGAGTTCCGAATCTTGACACCCAGTTATTATAAAAGGCTAGGGCTACACTCTCAGATGTTATGTTCTCCAAGGGTATCACTTCCATCCAGGACGTATATCGGTCAATGCAAGTGAGGCAATAATACTTTCCATTTGATGGAGGTAGTGGCCCAATTAAATCAATATGAATCACACTGAATCTTTCGTCGGGCTCTTGAAATGTACCAATTTGGGATTTTGTGTGCCTCGTTACCTTTGGTTTTTGACAATTAATGCAAACCTGGGACCATTTTCGAACGTCTTTTTTATTTCTTTCCAGATAAATTTTGATTTAAGTTGATTAATTGTAGCCTTTATACCCGGATGATTTAAATCGTGAAATTGATGAAAGATTTGAATTCGAAATTTTTCTGGAATAAACGGTCTTATATTTTCTGTTGACACATCACACCAAAGCATTTTGCCAGATTGTAATGGATATTGTTTAAATTTTAGCGATGTATTTTCTTTGCGTAGATTAAGTAATTCATCACTATTATTTTGTTCCTCTGCAATTTTATCATAATCAATACTTATAACTGCTTCTATTTTAGACAATGTATCTGCAACAGTGTTTTCTTTACCACTAATATGCCGGATGTCTGTGGAAAATTGTGAAATATATTGAAGCTGTCTCTGTTGTCTTGGCGAAGCCTTTTCATTATTTTGTTTGAAAGTATATACTAATGGCTTATGATCAGTGAATATATAGAATTCTCTTTCTTCCAACATATATTTAAGTTTTTTAATACTCAAATAAATTCCAAGTAATTCTCTATCATAGGTACTGTATACCTCTTGGGCATTATTTAACTTTTTCGAAAAGAATGCTATTGGCTTCCAACAACTATTTTCACATTGCTGCAAAACTGAACCAATAGCATTATTAGATGCGTCTGTACAGAGCGATAATGGAAGTGCAGGGTTGGGGTAGCATAATAATGCAGCACTTGCTAAGTCTTGTTTACATCTTTCAAACTGCAACTTGGCCTCTTCTGACCAATCGAATTTTCTTTTATCATTCTTTTTTTAATCTTTCAGATAATCACGAAGAAGAGCCTGCGTAGAAGCTGCGTTCTCGAGCTATCTACGATAAAAATTTAACATACCTAGGAAGGTACGCAATTCCCGTTTCGTCGTTGGCAGTTTATAATATAGAATTGTTTGAACCTTTGATGGAAGCGGTTGAGACCCTCCATTAGTTATCCAGTGCCCTAGAAATTCCAATTGGTGAACTCCTAAGATAGATTTAGCGATGTTTATGCGCAATCCATAGTTTTGTAGTTTCTCGAGAACCAGTTTTAAATGGGTTTCGTGTTCTTCACAAGTTTCTGAAGCCACTAATATATCGTCCAAATAGGGAAATGTAAAATCCAAGCCACGAAGTACTTCATGAATAAAACGCTGAAACGTAGCTGGTGCATTCCTAAGACCAAAGCTCATGACGTTAAACTCATAAAGCCCAAATGGAGTTATTATGGCTGTTTTAGGCTTGTCCTCCTCGGCAATGGGGATCTGGTAATAGGCTTTAAACAAATCAGGTCTAGAAAAAATCATCTTTCCACTTAAAATATGCTGAAAGTCCTCCAATCTAGGTATTGGGTAGCGATCAGGCAAGGTTTGAGAATTTAATTTTCTGTAGTCACCACAAGTGAACTGGACTAGCCCATTGTGATTTTGATGGCCTGATTATTTCATGCTCGAGCATAAATTGGAACTCTTGTTTAGCTTCATTTAATCTTTTTGGATCCAAATCTTTTTGGTGGTCCTCTTGTTATTATAAAGTGCTTCACATCGTGATTAGCTCTCATTATTCCTACGTTGGGCATCGTAATATCTGGGTAATTAGCCAATAGTTTAGAAAAATTTGATGTTGTTCTATAAGAGCTAAAAGTCTCTTCAGAGATTGAGCAGATATCACCTTTTATTGTCAGGTTTGTTATACCGTCAATCAATTGTCTTCTATTAATATCGAGGATTAATTTGAAATTATTTAGAAAATCGGCTCCAAGTATACCCCTGTTGGTTTTAGCTATTACAAATGGCCATTGGAATTGTCGCCGTAGACCAAGATCTAAAGATAATATTTGAGTACCGTACGTGGAGATTTCCGTTCCATTGGCTGCATATAGCTTGAAATCGTTCAGGGTGGTCCCAATTTTTCCTTTGAAAGGTATTAAGGAAACATCAGCTCCACTATCTACTAAGAATCGCATGCCAGCATTTTTGTCATTTACAAATAAACGGCTATTGCGACGTATGTTCTGTCCAGCAGCAGAGAGCGTCGCACCACTTACTGCTGGTTGGAGTTTTCCGCATTGACCCATTCACATGGCTTTTTACATTTTCCAGGTAGGCAATTTTTTTCCATACCTATAATGGAAATAGCAAAATTTTCCCTTTGGATTATATCCGCCCTTAGATCGGTAACGGGAACGTGCATTGTAGCGATAATCACGTGAACTTCGGTCACGAGATCTACCTTGATGCTGCATTTTCATACTTTCTATTTTCTGTTCCAGAGATTCTATTTTTTTTAATAACATTTTTGTTTCATTCTCCGGCTAATCTGCCTCGTAAATCTCCGCCTTGGGGTTTAATTCGGCTATTCTATCAGCCATTACTGCCAATTTGTCGAGCTCTTCCTCGCTAATTATTAAAATTTGCTGAATTGCCTGTGGTAGTTTTTCGAGCCATAATGTCTTTATAAATTTATCGGATAAGTCCTCTGTTGCTAATGATTTCAATTTCTGCAACAGCTGGCTAGGCTTTAGATCACCTAGTTCAATTCCCGATAGCAGTTTTCGAATTCTTTTTGATTCGCCATCTTTAAATATTCTAAGAAGTCTCTCTTTTGCCTCTGAATATTTATTTATTTCTTTAGAGGTAATTATATCCCAGAGGTTTTCGACATACTTTGGTTCCAATTGAGCGATTAAATAATTGAATTTCGTATTTTCTGTCTTTATATTATTTATCAAGAACTGAGCCTCCACTTGATGGAACCATATATCAGGTCTTTCAATCCAGAAAGGTGGAAGTTTAATATTTACCTTATAGGTCTCAACTTTCTCAGTTTCCTCACTTTTCATTTTATCAATTCGTTGTGCTGGTTCTTTTGTTCGGCTCACCAATTTATGTGGTGGTTAACGACAATCCACATAAATAATTTCTTAAAATTATATTTGATAGCGAATTTGTTTTAAGTTGAAAATTTGCCTTGAATTAAATACCAAACGATGTACGTTTTCGTTGTTTTTAAATATTGCGAAATATGTTATATTTTTTGTTTTAAATATAAATATTTAATATGTATTTCTTAAATATTTATAATTTGATATTATGAATAATTTTATTTTTCACTTTTGATCGATTTGAAATTCTTGTTTGATTGCTTGCAAAGGTTCGTTAAAGTTTATATTTTAAATACGCGGCTCACCAATTTTTGTGGGCGGCATAGATTTATAAGTGGAGTCATTAACAAATTATTTATTCTGATATCAACTTTTAATTACATTTATTTATACAAATTATCAGAAGGGTTAAATTGGTGTATATTACACGTTAAAGTTTTTTTTTTTATATATATTTGTGTGTGGTCAAAAATCATTTCTAGATTATATAATGTTAGATATATGTGTTTGATATATTATAGATAAATATTTACATTTTATATGATTTATGTTTTATATTTAAAATGATGTATAATTATTTTATTATATTGATATGACAACAATTAATATGATATTAATGTTAATATATGGGAGCCGCTACATATGTACCGCCGAACAAGCGTTTCTGTGGGGAGCAATATACAGGAGTTTATTACTCTCTTGACACCTCATTGAGTGGAAATTTGGCATTTTTCATACTTTTTCGCTTTTAACTCTAACGTTTAGATGAAGTCGTCATCTTCTGGGACTAACTTGGGAAATAACAGTTGGAACGGTTTTTCTGCTTCACGCCTATGCGCAAGGAAGAAAGGAAGAATGAAGTGAATCCAGTGGCCTCTTGCCTTGCTGTGCAGTATGCGAATTTCACAATTGGAAGGATTTCATCCCAGTTTTTATGATTGACGTCAACATACATAGACAGCATGTCTGCTATGGCCTTGTTTAACCTTTCCGTGAGTTTATTCGTCTGATAGAGATATGCAGTCGTCGTCCTTTGAATTATTCTAGAGTGATTGACATCGTTTCTGTGTGGAGCAATATACCGGAGTTTATTACTCTCTTGACACCTCATAGAGTGGAAATTTGGCATTTGTCATACTTTTTCGCTCTTAACTCTAGCGTTCAGATGAAGTCGTCATCTTCTGGGACTAACTTGGGAAATAACAGTTGGAACGGTTTTTCTGCTTCACGCCTATGCGCAAGGTGAAAGGAAGAATGGAGTGAATCCAGTGGCCTCTTGCCTTGCTGTTTAGTATGCGAATTTCACAATTGGAAGGATTTTATCCTAGTTTTTATGATTGACGTCAACATACATAGACAGCATGTTAGCTATGGCCTTGTTTAACCTTTCCATGAGTTTATTCGTCTGATAGAGATATGCAGTCGTCGTCCTTTGAATTATTCTAGAGTGATTATTTAGATCCTGAATCATTGATGAAAACAAACCCTTACTGGATATCTGTCTTGACGCACAAATTTCTAGACAAACCCACTGAGAGTATATGTTTGCTGTTTGCATATTTACCTCCTAATGCATTACAAGAACAAAATTTAACAAATTTACTTAGGCATATTGATTATCACATGAGTGAAGGTAACGAAGTGCTAAAAGCCGGTGATATCAATATTAGAATAGGCAATGCTGGAGCCTTCCATAACCCACTGAAACTAAATTCACCCCTCAACAAATATAGGAAATCTAAAGACCTAATATCTTCGAAACTATCTGAAAAACTAATTTCTTTCACTGATTCAAATTCTATAACAATAGCTAATGGAAGAACTAAGGGTGATACGTACGGCTCATTCACTTTTATTTCAGAAAGAGGTTAATCGGTTTTGGATTATTTTATGTACACACACGGTTTAACACAGATTATATCGGATATGTGGATCGAAGAACTTTCATATTCAGACCACTTACCAATTGTTTTACAAATTAATACTGGGTATGAAGCTATTAAATCCTCGTATAACAATGAACTACTAACACGAAAATTCATTTGGACGAAAGAAAATGTGGAGATGCTAAAACATAATTTGAGTGATATTGAAGATGGAAATGAAACCGATATTAATACAGAAACAGTAAATTTTACTAAACAGATCTACACGGCAATGGAATCGGCAAATATAATTAAATTTGTTAAACGGCGACACCAACTTTCAAAACCTTGGTATGACAAAGATTGTTACATTATGAAAAAAACGACCAAAGTAAGTTTACAAAGATGTAGGAACTCAAATAACATACACGACCGCCAAAAATATATTGAGGCTAGGAGGGAATATTTTAAGCTCCTGCAAAGAAAAAGAGATGAATTCAACAAGGACAAGAATGAAATGATAAAAAACGCCAAAGATCCCAAATCCTTCTGGAATGCCATTGCATCCTTTAGAAAAAAACCAATAATACAAGGAGAGATTGATATAAAAGAATGGTTTTTATTTTATAAAAATTTACTGAACAAAGAAAATAAGGAAGCTACTTTTACGTTAAACCAGATGATCGGTTGGAAAGATCCAGATTTAGACGCGGAAATAACCCTTGAAGAGATCCATGATGTAGTTAAAAAACTAGCGAATGGCAAAGCAGTGGGACTCGATGGTATACCAAATGAGTTGCTAAAGAATTTACCGATACCGATTTTAACTAAATTGATAAACCTATTCAACAAAATAATGTCCACAGAAAAATACCCGCAACTCTGGACGAACTCAATAGTACACCCTATATATAAAAGCGGTGATAAGAATAACCCAACAAATTATAGAGGGATTGCCCTCTGCAGTAATATATCTAAATTATTTACTACAATACTAAGAAACAGATTAAACAACTGGATAGAAAAAAGAGAGATTATTTTAGAAAACCAAGCAGGCTTCCGTAAGAACCGATCATGCACTGACCATATACTACTACTGAATTCACTCATCCAATTATCTCTGAGAAGAAAACGAGGCAAGCTATATGTCTTCTTCGTCGATTTGACTAAAGCTTTCGACACAGTCCCACATGATTTACTTTGGCAAAAATTGCACAAAATGGGCATTAGCAATAAATTTGTAATGCTGATAAAAACCTTTTACCAAGAAGCTAAGATTACTATCCGATGGAAAGGACAATATTCAAGTAATGTGAAAATTAATTCTGGAGTGTTGCAGGGAGAATCACTTTCCCCACTTTTATTTATACTATATATGGCCGACCTAATAGAACTTTATAATAACTCAGCACTTACAGGATTTCATCTCCCCGATTTTGGTGTTTTACACCTACTTATGTATGCGGATGACATAGCCATAATTGGAGAATCGAAAATTAATCTGCAAATTAAAATCAATTTACTAAAGTCTTACCTGGATAATAACAAATTAGTTTTAAATGAAAATAAGTCCAAAATAATGGTATTCAGAAATGGAGGAAGACCGGCAAGACACGAAAACTGGTACTGGGGAGACACCCCACTGACTGTTGCGTCCAATATTACATATTTGGGATATCCATTCACTTCCACTATTAATAGCAAAAAGGTAGCCCTCTTTTATAAAGCCAAAGCAAATACGGCAATAAATGCAATTATTAGACTGATAAAAAAAGAAAAAATTAACTCATTAAAAGTTGCACTGAATCTATTTGACCCAGTTATTAAATCAATACTACTCTATGCGGCCCCTGTGTGGGCTTGGGACAATACGGATATTATAGACCAATTACAGAACACGTTTATCAAAAACTTTCTGAATCTACCAAGATATATACCAGGGTATATTATAAGGCTGGAAACTGGCAGAATATCTCTGACTTTTACAACGATCAAATTAATTATGAAATACTTCATTAGATTACAAAAAATGGAAGACAATAGACTACCTAAGCTATGCTGGAATAGATTGAAGGAAATTTCCTTAATGACAAAAAAACCTATAGGATTCTGTAAGAATATTATGGATATCATCAATCATTGTGGACTCACATGGCTAAACTATAGGTTAAATTATGATGACATACAGATCGAACTTCCGAATATACTAAAAATAAAAATTGAACAGCTATTGCAGCAAGATCTGGCAAAATTATCTCTTACGAAAACATACTCAAACTATAGGTTACTTTATGATTCATTCATTCCAGAACACTATTTTTCATGCAATTTGTCCTCAGCTTTAGTGAGTTTTATTGCACAGATCAGATTAATGTCAACATTGATCAAAGAAAATCATATTTACGCAATTAAGAAAGAAAATTTGTATTGTGGGTTATGTGGAAGTCAGATAACTGATGAAATATACCATTTTATTGCTGAGTGCGGGGATCTGGAAGGAGAGAGAAAAAAGATCCTGAAAAGTCTTCCTAGACTGCATTTGAACTCAATAAAGCTAATAAAAACTGTTTCAGATAAGAAAAGTTGGGCAATTGAACTGTTCAACTATCAAAAAGCGGTTGGAAATAAAATTGCACTCATGGAAGAGAGAAGAACAGGGGCACAATAAAAAGTCACCCTGTTTACGATACCTTAACTGTAAATACTCCATCTTCCCCATTTCTCTTGTGTTTAATATTTTCTGTAATGCCACGGCGAATCGGTACAGGGCAAGATGCCCTAATAAAGTTGTTTTGTTGTTGTTGTTGTTGAATCATTGATGATTTGAAATTCTTCCTCTGTCGGTGATTAGTTACCTCGGAGCACCGTGTTTCAGAACTACATCTCTGACTGAGAATTTGGCAATTACCATTGATTCATTAGTTGGTAGCGCCCTAGGTAGGCGGCTATTGACACCGGTATTGAGTGTAAGTGTCCTGTAGGGAGCTCTGGTTAGTGTTTACGTCACTGACAGTCTTAACAGCGAGTCACGTACCTTCTAATATTCTTATACACATTCCAGGCCATTGACCTTTATCTAATTCATTCATAGGTTTTGGTGAACTCAAGATGTCCAGCGGTGGTGAAATCATGAAGATTTCTCAATATTTCAGAACCGAGGTGGGGAGGGACCACCTGACATCATTCTCTTCTCATTGGATCATAATTTATTTTGTAGAGAGTATTATCAATTTTCTGAAAGAGTTGTATTATTGTATAACGTCATCCATCTTCATGAGATCTGGATCTTTCATTTTTTCCTGTCCAAAATTCTGTATGGCTATTATGCTAGGAATATCTTCTTCTAAGTCGTCACTACAGCTTTGAGGATTTCTTGATGTTTTCTTCCACTCTTGTACATAACTGTAACCTTGAATTCTACAACCAAATAGCCCATCTTTCTAATCTTCCACTCGGGTCTTTGAGATTGGTAAACCAGCCTTGTTACAATTGTAATGGGGGGTTAAAAAACATATGGACGGAATTATTTTATAACCAAAATTATGGTAAAGCATTCACTTTTAGTAGTTTAATATTTTTTCTTCTTTATTGGGCGTTCTCGATGCATAGGCAATAGCTCTTTTTTTTTCCAAACAGAGTTTGGCCCAAACTGCTCCTATTCCATAGCTGTTCCGTCAGTGTGTATTTCTGATGGATTGAATGATCAAAATGTCCCGAGGCAGGCTCGGAAATTAATATTGACTTCTAATATAAATTCATACTTTTCGTCTAGGTTCCTAAAAAGTGTTTTTTTTTTAAAGTTCATCCAAAGTTTAGGCTGATTTGCATAATCAGATTTGAAGCAGCAGGTAGTAGGAAGAGAGTACTAAAACATTTCTTACTCCTTTCAATGACTTGGGTGCGAAGAAGTCATGGACTTTTAAGGGAAGGCCGTATCCTATCTCCACTTACTTCATTTCAAAGAACAGTGACAGTTCTTACCCTAAATTTACATTTACTTGCATTAAGGCATAAACCCGCTTGCTTCAGACAAATAAATAAAATTTGAAAGAGTCGTGTTCTCTGAAAATTATCAGTAAATCTATTATGTCATCTAAATCACATAGGGAGGTCGTCCACAAGACCTTTCAGCAGGGTGTCTATCATCCTTTCGAACGTGGCCTGAGTATTGCAAATATCGAATGACACTACCTTAAACAGGTATAGTTCATCTGGGTTACTTTTTGAATAGCTGAAAGTTTCGGTTGCGGCTGAATTTTATTTGCATGTCGTCATTTAGCTCTTGGAAATATTGGCGAGAAATATAGAATGTCCTTGGTTCTTGTCTTATTTGGTAATATTCATTTATTATTTCCTTGGTTTGTTTTTGTCTATCACGGCAGTAGCGAACGACGTGGCCAGGGCGTACGCGGTGGAAACAAATCAGATTTTACTAAAAGGTCCCTCATTCGTTGGTATCCTGTCTTCCTCCTTGATTCTTGTCCTGAGTTCTAGGAGGGGGAATTCTAGAATGGACCCCTTTTTAGGGTCTGATAACACCCCTGGTTTTTTGCGGGGATGTCTCGTAGGTTTTAATATCGGTTCCAGGGCTTTGTCGTTTTCATGGTGAACAATATATTTCCCCTGAAGAGAAGCTAATTCCTTTTGTACCTTCTCACGAAATATTTGCCTAATCAAAGATGATAGATCGTCCCTGTCGTTATGTTCACTGAGAGACGCCGCATTTTGCAGTCGTTCATACCTGGTTGGGGTCATTTGCTTACAGTGTACCGCTTCAATATGTCAACATTCAGTGACGAATTGTTCAGGGTTATGTACATTCCATGGGTTAAGCGCATGGCAGAGCTCCTCGGCTCTCTTTCATTAGTCTGTATTTTTATATTTCTCATTCATTTGAGGATATATTTTTTTCAGAAGCGCAAGGCGTCTTGGATGCAAAATTTGGTGCTCTCCCCTTTCAATTGTGCACGGGTTTTGAGTCTTTTTTCAGCTTACAGCCTCACGCTTTCTTTTTTCCTGAATACATTTTCTAATTTTAACATGAACTGCTTCCATATCTAGATTCTCTCCTCATTGTGTGTTTTCAAACCATTTGAGAGGAGTGCTAAACAGATAAAAATGAATTTTGCCAAGACAAAATAGATATCTTCCACACCCTTACCATAGAACATTGAAGAGTTTCCAGGCAGATATTTAAAAAAAATATGAACCTACCTGAGTTTTTGTTTCATTTTCGATATTTTTAGTTGTTTCTTCTTGATACACAGAATCATTTTTTTTTCCTGAAGGGATATCGGTCCAGATCTACACTAAGGGTAGCGAAGAAATCTACTCTTAGTTCAGCTTGAGATCTAAGGTATTTATTGATGACGTTAACACGACCAGTTGACAATTAGTAACAAACAACAAAACTATCTACAGCTGGAGAATATTGAACAGAATTTAGAATTAAGAATTTAGAATTTAGAATTTAGAATTAAAAACTTTCGAGTTGCATCAGAGGGACATGGTTTTTATTTCGTAACTTCTTTCCCGCATTCTGTTTAAATTGTCTAATACAATCACCTTCCTTTTTCAAAATAACGCGAAACAGTTTAAAATTCTGATAGTAAAAAAGGTCCAATCGACCCAAATGTACGTAGTAAATCTTCAAATGTTTGAAATTTATAATTTTGAGTTTATTCTTGTCTATTTATCAGTATTGAACACAAGATCGAAACCAATCAGAAATGTTCTAATCATTTCAGGCCAAATGAATCGACTTCTAATTTTTCTCAATATTGATTTAAAAAATGAAGGAAAGAAATCCGCAGAGTTGTTGATACATTTCAACACTAAATTAATTTGTAACGAACAAACGTAGTATTTATGTTCAGGTGTCGCATCAAAATAGATTCCCACATATGCCAATGGATATTGCTGGAATAACAAATGATGTTGGGTTATATTTAAATTGTTATAAGTATAAAATAATTGTCATGGTTCTATAAATGGCTTTATATTCTAGAATCATCTGCATTGAATTTTGAAGTATCAGAAATTGTATTTTCTATACTTTATATTTGCCGAATGTTTTAGATGTAAAAAGAATAATGTGCTAGAAGAAGCGAAAATACTTAAAATATATTTTTCTTGCCGAAACGCGTCATTGATATCTTCTAGTATTGTCTAAAATATTTGTTTCGAAAATTTATTGCTAATACTTTTTAGTCATAAATCTAAATATATATTTTTGCTAGTCCTAATTAACTTTTTTAACTGGTTTCTCTTAGCTCCATTATGGAATTGAAGAGCTGCACCAATCGATGAAATATAAACATTTATATGCAAATATTACATGTATCCTGCCATTATGAACTCTCCGAAATTGAATTTTAATATTTAAGAAAAATAGCAGAATGACATTCTTGAGCTAAAAGATATATTTCTTCATACCAGCTGAATTTTGGCTTCTTTATCAAGCAGAGAAAGGAATTTTTGATAAAGGTTGGCGACCACGGTGTTCTGCTTTGTTAAGACAATTATTAAGGGTGTTCACGATTCGCCCAGATTCTTTTTGTACATATAGAGCTTATTGAATCAATGGTACAGTACTGTTGTTCTGTTTTCTACAATCAATCTTAGAATTCTTCTTTAACCTTTTGTTATTATTCTCTGGCGACCTGAGCCAGAATATATTTGAACTTTTCTATTCCTCTAACGATATTTATAAATTTCATAATAGGTTTTAAATGCAGCCAACTTGTCTAACAATTTTTCTAGTCGAAATTAAACCTCTTCTGAGGTCTATGATCATGCCTCTATTAAATTTCTTATATAACACCTTTTTATCTGCCTTTGTATTCAAAAGCATAAATATTATCTCTCTTATGAATATAAGATAAGCTAATTAACAGAATAACCTCAATTAACTCTCATTAAGAAGCTATTTAAATACACTGTTACAGCTCATACTCAATATGAACTACATATCAACTTTACACTACTATATATATATAATTTTTATAAAAGGCACATGTGCTCCTGGTCTGAACATGCCTCTTTATTTTGAATATATATCTAATACATCAGAAATTGGCTTATATCACGAAATACAAAGCTACAAAATTCATTTTTATAGCTCATCTTGTTACCATTCATCCTAACCACATCTTATCATATCATATTTGATATCAAAACTCTATTCATAACACTCTCACCAACTCATCACAACATCATTACCTATTTTACTTCAAACCTATATGCTACGTTGTAACCCATCCTTCTTCATTTCAATTTATACCTCGAAATTCAGTCTACTACATAATATTTTACACCACATCTCTTACCATATAAATCCTCCGTTAATTCATACTTGCTATACTTATAATTTCATCCTAAGTTTAAAGCAATTGATCTTCATAACTCATTTCCTACTCTTTGTTACAATTAATTATTCATTAATTATTCTTCATTATCCTGCATTGCACTGAAATGCTATGTAAATCATTCAATTGCACTATTCATTCTACCTCATAACTTATTCTCATCCAAATACCTCTTTTAACAATTCGTCCAATATTACACTTATCATATATAACAATGTCCATACTGAATCACTACTCATCTCAAATAAAACCTAATTCTAAATCACAATTCATCCTACATCCTAACTTATCTAAAATACAACTTACACCTTGGCACAGATCATTATACCTCTCAATTGATATTGAGTTGAAACTCCTATTGGATCACAGTTTATTATTTTTCGCAAATCTTCTTATATTAAAAAACATATATTTTATTTCTTAACATGCCACACCGCACCCTATATCACAACCTATTATGCTTTACAACTCATTTTGCGCAACAATTCATCCTACATCACATAACATAACATATAGTACTGATATATCATATTTTAATAAAACACATACCTAAAGCCGTCAATCAGAGGCTGAATAAGGAAAGCTGAGTAATAAAGATAGAATTTCTACAACACAGGAATAAATAATATAATATTATCGTTCGGATTCATTAGATTGGTTGTTGTAAGACCCTGTTTACTTACTTGAGGGGGTTGACTTGTGGTGATTGTTGGCGCAGTCGTTTTGGCTGAAATGGTAGGTTTTCTCACAGGGGAAATAACGAGAGGGACACAGAATGGCATTGAAAATAGGACCAGTCGAACAAGGGAGAGAAGGGTTTTTGACTAATGGAGTACTTGACTATGATATTCTAACATAGAAGTTACCTGAGCGAGAAGGGCTGAAGCACGTCTTGCTTCTTGTAGTGTCGAATTCCCAACTGACTTAACTTGAGTCTGAGATTTACCTCGTTAACTCTCTATTGCTCTCATTGGTTGAAATCGTCTACGTGGTTACTTTTGGTTGGCTGTTAGCTATTCCTGCTGGACTCTGATTGGATAATGGTGCCTCCATTGTATTTTTCATGATTACCATCCTCCAGGAAGAAGAAGGTCTTTGAACTTAGTTTTTATTAGTTCCTGGGTAATAACCTTTACTTCCTGGATAATGAAATCCTGGTAATGGTTTCTCCCCAGTTCGCTAGACCTAACCTTCATTAAAACCCTTTGTATCATACATTGCATATATTGTGGTGGGGTTACATATTGGTATATACAAATTATGACAGATGCGCCCCCTACATGTGGAGAATTCAAAAAGGGATAGCCTGAAGTGAATTCTGTAAGGGAAAAATAATTTTGTGGGGGAAAAATTAATTATGGGTACTGGGAGGCTATTTACAAGTATTGTAGGTGACATAAAAGATAAAAGAGGATGGTGTTGGTGAGATATTGGTTGAGTATGAGGAAGAGAAATCAAAATAATTGTTGTGCATTGTTGAGTGGGGGAAAAAAAAAAAAGGTGCCTACACAATTCAGCTCGGTATGGGGAAAACTAATATCGAGGGAATTTTTCTGTTAGGGCTTTTGAGAAATCAAAAATAAAATTTAATTGCAAGTAATCAAAGTGAATGCGCTTTGGTGCATTGTTGAGTGAAAAAAAAAAAAGAAAAAGGTGCCTACACAATTCAGCTCGAGATGGGGAAAACTAAAATCGAGGGAATTTTTCTGTTAGGGCTTTTGGAAATCAAAAAGTAATATTTAGTTGTGAGAAATCAAAGTGAATGCGCTTTGGTGCATTGTTGAGTGAAAAAAAAAAGAAAAAGGTGCCTACACAATTCAGCTCGAGATGGGGAAAACTAAAATCGAGGGAATTTTTCTGTTAGGGCTTTTGGAAATAAAAAAAAAAAAAAAATATATATATAAAATTAAAAGAAAACCAGTGAGTTTTCGTTGAGAAAATTAGTTTAGTGGTTGAGAAAGTAATTGGTTTATAAACAAAATAAAAAAAAGAAGTTGTTATATAAATGGTGAATATTTGATTAAGCATTTTGATTTCAAAGATAAAAAAATGAATGGGGGAAGAAAACACAATATACGTAGAGAGATTCGCAGGATCTCTAATGATAAAAGTTACATGCCAATGTATCTAGGTCACATGGCGCGTCCTGCTTCTTTTTAATTTGCCCTCGTAGATTTTTTTTCCTGTGCGACTCGTGGGTGAAAACATGATTCTTCCCAAAGTGCGTTTACAGGAGACACGGGAATCTAGTTAACCTTAAGTGTGTATTTGTATTTGTTGTGGTGTGTTTTGGGGTTGTATTGTCTTTCAAGATCTCAAGGCCGAGCGTATTAAGTTAATTTGTCCCGAGCCTTAATGCGTTCTAGGGATTTTTATGCAGTTCCCTAGGGCACTTAACATATGCTCGCCCGATATCCATTTCGTTATTGGGAGGTCGCGTGACCGGAATCGGATCTTTGAATACAGGGTTCGAGGAGAGTCCTCGACCCTTCTAAAGTGGTTGTTTCTTTCTTTCGGAAGAAACGTAAGCTCGAAAGCTTTGCTACCTATTTTTTTCCCTATCCTTTAAGTGGTAATGTGCGTGTTTTTGTTCGTATTTGACCTTGAGATCTGAAATTTGCGTAGTGGTCGTGAGTGTTGTATGCTTGTTTTATGTGGGTGACATGTAATATTGTTTGGAAATGTTAGTAAAAGAATCGAATTTGGTTGGCAATTCATTTGGAATGTTTTTTGAGAATTGAATTTGTTTATTAATATGTGATATTAATATAATGATATTAATATAATCAAATGTGTTTATGTAAGAATCGGGATGTGAACTCGTTTTGAAATGGATCCAACGTTGAGCGAAAACGCAATTTGGTGACCGTTAAAAATGGCGTGTATCGCGGGGTAAGAGGACACGGTGACCTCAATCGAAGTGCCGGAAACGAGAGGCCAAAATCGAGGGGAAATTCTAAATCAGTCCTTCCGTCTCCTAATTGACCTGGGGTTCTCAACGTCCGCTGGACGCTTCTTAACTAGGTTGGCTGTGGCCCCATGAAAATTCGATGAAAGTTTTCTTCCATCATCTCCAATATAAGAGTCAGAAATTCAAAAATTGCATTACCTATATGGAAGATGGCTTCCTGTAATTGATACAGCCTTTGGGGCTGTTGGGTATATAATCCAATGTAGACTATTATGGCAAATGGAGCGAGTTTATGGGGCATAATCAGAAGATATATAAAAATATTAAGTGAAATATGGGATATCTGCACATTTTTTCCCATGTTTTCTCCAGGAGTTGATGGCTTTGGGTTTCGTTTAGTTGTGGCAGACTTGGAATTGGATATATTTGTGGATGGGCGATGTCGCGTTCTTTGTTATTATGGGTGAGTGGTGTAAATCGGGTTTTGGTGAAAATGGTGGGATTTGATGAATGAAAGGTTCGCTGTTCGTCGGTTTGGTTATCAATGGTTCTGTTGAAAAAATGTCGGGTGTAGGGGTTTTAAGTGGAAACGTGTAATCGTTCTTCTGTCGTAGGTGGTGTATTTTTGTTATTGTTGGTGTTTTGTGTTGGGTATTTTTTTGTGTACGGGTTTAGTTTGTTTATGTGGTCGGTATCGATGTCTCTTTGGAGAGGTTGGTTGGATCTATCGATACGTTTTGTCAGTTGGCAGGTTGGACAGGTTTTGACCTTTTGTGCAATGTCTTGGGACATGTTCTGCCAATAATATCGAGCGGAGATGAGTATCGTCATCTTTGAGATGTTTGGATGGTTGTATTGTGTGTGTACTGATTGAAGTAGTTTGTTGGTGAGTTTTTGGGAATTATGATTTTAGTTACACCTTTGCGGGAAATGGCATAAAGTCCGTTGTGATCAATGGTCAAGCTAAAATTTCCCGATGGGGAAGGCTGATGGTTCTTAATGAGGGAGTCATATAAGAAACCACAGAACGGGTTACGAGTTATGACGACCGTTTCATATTGTTGTACTCCTTTTATGTAACGAACCTCATATTCGTATCTCAATAGCCTTAATCTCCATCGAAATAGTCTGCCTGGCGGGTTTTTGATCGTTTTCAGCCACTGCAATGCGTGATGGTCAGAAAATATGGTAAATTTTCTGTCCATCAAACAGACGCGGAATTTATCCACACTCTCAACGATTACTAGGCATTCTAGTTCAGAGCTGGAGTAGTTCCGTTTGTGTGAACGCAGGGAGCGACTGAAATACTGGACTGGGTAGGTCTTCCCATCAGGATGGACCTGTTTGAGGACGCCTGCGATGCCGAGTGTTGAGGCGTTACAGTACACTTGGCCTGGCAGACCTTCCTGGTAAAGGTGTAAAGTGGGGTGTGTTGTGAGGTTTTCTTTCAGGCTAGTAAACGCTTTCTGGCATTTGTCATCCCAGATCCACATGACCTTCCTTTTGAGAAGGTTGTTAAGTGGCGTCCGCAAGCGAACTAGTCCAGAATTAACTTTTTATAAGCGTTCACAGCGCTTAAGAAAGATCGCAATGTTTTGCGATTGTGTGGTTGTTGGATGGCGTGAATTGTTTCGATGTTTCGTGTAAATGGTGTGGTTGTACTGGCACAAATTATTCTACAATTATTCGTCCGCCTCGCTTCCACAAATGCCATTTATTTAAAAAATCTTAATATCCATGCCACATCCAAGACATTAATAGAATGAATGAGATCATGAAAAAACCTATGGTACTGATATATCAAATATCAATAAAACACATACCTAAAAGCGTCAATCAGAGGTTGAAGAAGAAAAGCTGGGTAATAAAGAGAGAATTTCTACAACACAAGAATAAATAAACGTATTACAAAAGACCACGTTATACTAGCTACTTGGAATTTAATATTATTTTTTAAAAGTTTACTTGAGTTACATTTTATTGTTTTCAATCAAATTACATGTATCATATATACATATATTGTCGTTTACTAAAAAAGGTCTACTTGAGTTACATTTTATTGTTTTATATTAATCAGATTACATTTATTATATACACAAATCTTTTAGAATCGTCTTGAATTATTTTAACATTCGAAATTGGGAAGACCTTTCCACTTACAATAGATCAATCCCTAGAGCTTGGAATGGAAAACCTCCAAACGAGTTTATTCCATTATTTTCCTCTGTGTTTACGTGTTTTATATTTCGTTATCGCCACATGGCAAAAGGTAAGCAACTATATTTAGTTCACGCTTCCTTTAGAGTTGTAATCCAATTAAAAAATCAATATGAGGAACCATGAATTGATGATGAAAACTGCCAGCTGGGACAACATATAAAATCGCCTGTTAAAATCAGACGATATCCCTTTCCTAGGGACGCCCATCTAGTTACAAGATGAAATTCTACCTTGCTCTTGTTGTACTGGCTTTGGCTGGATGCTGGGAGCTGACAGGTGAGTTGATCATCGTCGACATTCTGTTGACTGCTCCTACAACTCTTTTTAAAAAACGATTAACTCTCATTCGATTTTTTTCTCTTATATTCTCAAAATTCAGTTCTAAAACATTTTAAACTCGGAAATTTGCTATGAAAGAAGCTTAATTTTTCATACCTTCAAATAGAACTAGCGGATGTACCCGATTCGCCCGGTTTTTACTTGCAAAAATTTATTTGATAAAAAATAATTTAAAAGCAAACATCTCTCTGCTGATTCGAATTTTATGAGGACATTTATTAATATATGTATATCTTTATAAAAATTGATTATGCATAGAGTGGATATTTTCTGATGACTTTTTTCGATTTTTAAAAAGATATATATAAATATATATTACCTTTCATAAATAGATAACGATTTAAAATATTTTATTTATCTATTCCCAAATATTAAAACTTCAACACTACACCTTTCGGGTTGGGATTTCCTCTAGACCCTGAGTGTTTTACCGCCACGACTTGGTATGGGTAGGCATTACCTCCAAACCTGGAATGGGTATACCACCATGACTCGGTTGTAGGTGATGTCTATAGACTCTAGAGGGGCTTGGGAGAACTATAATCTCAGCCATAAAATCAAGAAGCGATATATTTTTATAAAGAGATGATCTGGCTTCCTCTTCTTTGCTCGAGTGAGTGTTTTGCTGTTAAATTTTTTTTCCTACTTTCTATAATTGAACTTATTTTATGTTTGCTTTATGGAATTTTCCTCGAATCAAATTTTATATCTGACTATCAAACATAATGCAGCAATATTTTAATATCATTTTTTGGCTAAAACAAACAATATTTTCCACAACTTTGGGAATTTCAATTTTTATTGGCAAAAAAGCGACAGATATCTCTTCCATATTTTTCTCTATTTCCTGGTAAATCTTCAGCCATATTAGGTCCATATTGCGGATTTGTAGAGCCAAAAAAAAAAAAAGAATACCCTGGCTTCTATATATAAATAAAATATAGATATATTATGAACTTAGCCAAAAATCTGAGAAACGATTTTTATATATAGAGATGACCTAGCTCCGTGTATTTTGCTTGAATGAATATTTTGATGTTAGAATATTGTTCTTGTTACTAAAAATGAACTGGCTTTAAATGTTTCATGAAATTTCCCTGAAATAAATTGGTATATATTAATTAAACATGACCCCGAAATATTTTCATTATTATTATCTAATTAATAAAAACTTTTTTTCCCACAACTTTGTCAATTTCAATTTTTCTTTGCCAAAAATGCTACAAATATCTCTTCCATATTTTTCTTTATATCCTTATAAAATTTCAGCCAGATTAGGTACGTAATGAGGACTTTTATAGCCAATAAAACAAACATACACTTTCTTTAAAATATATAATAAATTACTCCGATTTGAAGATTCTTGTCAATAAAATATTTTTTCGTTGGGCTAAAGATTCTCAATCATTATCTATATGAATAGAAAGGAAGGTGTATTTATTTTGTCCCCCACTAATATTTTCAGAATATTTAGCCACATGATGGACATCTATAATTGATAAAATTAATTCTTAAAAAGCTATTGTCATAGTTGTTAAATATGAAATATGCGAATTATATTGTTATTGTAATATTTGGTACAATTAGGGATCTCTCTCGGAAGAGTTGATAACATGTTACCATATTTTAATTTTCATCACAACTTTTAATAACCATACAAATATTCCACATCTCTTTTGAATAAATTTAGGTAGGGCTCAAGATATATCCGTAAGAATTAGGGTTATTTATTAAGTCATTGAAAATTGTCATTTCATATTTAAGTAAATGCTTCAGTTAAGAAAAAGGAAAAGGAAAATAGGTTATAGCTGAAAAAAGGTCAATATTGTCATTATATTTAGAGTAGATATTTAACCTCCCAGTAAAACCTCCCATCCCGACAAATATCCCAAATTGACCAGCAATATAAATCAAAATGACATCATATTCTATAACCCACTTTTGAAGATATATTTGCACCCTAGTCCCATTTAAATAAAGAAATACTCAATATTAATATGATTAGAAAGTAAATATAGATTAATATAATGTAAAAGAAGTAGAGATCAATTAAAATGGTTAATTTGTGTTTTCCCAGCTGCCCAGGATACTGGAAACACCACCACCTCAACAGGTACACCAAAGAATTGCTCTACATATCAAGAGACAGAAAAAAATCTGAATGACCATGATATTTGTCTGAGAAGAGGCTACCAGAATTCATCCACGGTAAATTCTGATGTTGATTATCATTATATATAGGTCGTCTCTCCTGTCAAAATAGATGCTCTTACTAAGCGTCATCTTGCAAAAGAAGCACCTTTATTTTCAATGATCAATTTCCTTCTGACAAAATTTACATTTATATTTATATAACCATCACGCGTTGTTGTTATCTAAGAAGATAGGAATTAGGATATTTATATATATAATACACGTTCATATCCGACTTATAATAAATTGAAATCAACAAGCAATTCAGGTATAAGATTCCTTACCATTTTATTTATCTATAGTTCTGGCTAACATGTTTTTCAACAGGATCAAACAGAATAATAACTTCTAGCTAAATATTCACGCCGAAAATATATCAAAACCTGATTTTCCTTATATTTTCCACATGAATAGCAGCTCAGATATTATGACCGGTTGTCATAATAGAGTTGTGTGTGTGATATTATTTTATTAATTTCTCTATATACTGAAAAATATTTGTCGGGATGTGTGTAGGAAAAGTCCTGCAGGATCAACTGCGGAGAAGGCTGTTTTGTTACTCGGACACCAAATGCATCCTGTGGTCCAATTACGATCGGCGTCCTTTTTATCCAAATTGGGGTAAGTTAGCCTATTTTTCAATTTCTAGCAACCATTTGCTGTAATAAACAACAACAAAAATCAGAATATATTTTAATCTATTCATATATGACAAATATTAGTTGAAACTACAAATATACCAAAGATGTCCTTAATAAAATACCTATATACATCAAATTCATCTCATCAAATAAGAAATTGAAACTATTTTAAACGCACATAAGATTATTTTCAAAACGAAAAAAATAATTCCAGCCCCTACTGCAATTATAAGTTGAATAATCTCTATCTCTCCTGTTGATTTATCATTGAAGTAAAAGAAAACATTTTAAAAAATATAAATTTTGAAAGTAATCATACCCATATAAAAAGTTTAAAATTCCTATAACAGATAGTACGCTCCTTATTATATTATAAAAGTATATCTAGAAACAGCATTCCACAGAGTATAAAGTGCTTGAATAAAATTGAAATATTTCATAGCAAAATTTCTCATGATCTATATCAAGTGAGCACCACCTCGTCCTCTGTTTTCGAATTGGGAATGAATCGAACTGATTTTCAAAATACCGAGAAGAGTATCCATATTCATAGTGGCTTCAGATATTCTGGCTTGAGTAGATTGAGTGTTTACTTCAATATTTATCATAATGAACATTATATATAGCTAATTTGAATAAAAAAGATTGAACTCAATTAAAAAAATCCTATTTACGATTTTCTATGCAAATTTTATTTGATATTTTAAATTTGATAGGAACCCACAATAAATTATTTACTTTTAATTAAATATATGTAATATTGTGTTGAGATCCTGTCGACTATCTGTAATATTGTGTTGGGGTTTGGTAAGCCTGTTGTAGAACCTCGTCGACTCTCGCTATAAGTTGTGGCAACCGAGGGTCAAACCTGTAGTAACCGCGAGGGACAGTCAGGGGGTGGAGAGTTTTCCAGTACCTCTCTGCACCTTGTAGGACCTTTAACAGTTCTCACAGGGTACAGGCAGTCGTGGTCGAGGCAGAGTGGAAAAGCTGGGGAATGTCCACACACACAAAACGAAGCGACACAGTTGAAAGAAGGAAAGTTCCTTGAATAGATAAAAAGCGAGCCAAGAGCAAAGATGGAGATCGAGAAGGTTTCTTACTGTTTTACATGGTCGATGAGTTGGTGACAACCGGCGATAAGGGGTGACGCTGACCGGGACTGACTAGAACTGAACTGGCTGTTGCTACGTGGGGTCCTATTTATACAACTTTTTTGGACCAGGAAGGGGACCAGGAAGTATTGCCTTTCTGCACGTGTCCGTTAATCGACACTGGCACTGGTCTGGGCTTCCATCTATCTTTAGAAGTTACTTGTGATTCTCTCTCTGGCTCTTAACTCAGCTTTTAATCTATTATATATTTTTATTTATTCATCCTCAGTACATTACATATGGGGATACAAGGACACACGTCAATTATGCATATAATTAGTTATAGTTTATAATTAGTTCTATATACAACATGACAATTTTGTTATACGTATTACATAATATAGGGTTATTGGTTTAAATTATCATAGATGGGCCCCGTGAGTGAAAGGGTTTATCCGGGTTTAAGCGGGTAAAGCCTCTCTAACACAGGTAAGTAATTAAAATTTCTTTTAATTAATTAAAACTGTGAGGGTAAAGGGCTATAACAAGATGTTTATTTGGCTATATCTGAAAATTATAAAAATAAAACTTATGTTTAATTTAAAAGTTATGATATTCATTATAAAAGAGAACTGTAGATAAAACCTTTGTTTGCTAAAAATAATGATGATAAAAAATGATGTTCTAATAGATTGTTGGCGGGCGTTGGAAAGGGTTAGGGGTTGAAGAATATGCAATTGTAAGTGTTGCACAGACAATCAAATACTGAGATCCAGGTGCAAAGCGAGGATATAGACTTGTGCGTCTTCCTAGGCAATGTTTCACCTGTGATCCTGTATAAGGTTACAGTGCTTTGTCACAATTGTAAGGTTATTGGTTGAAAAGATGTTGAAGAAAAGAATTAATATGCTTGAAAGGGGTGGTAGAGCCATGCGATACGTAGAATTGTTGTAGCGACAGTAGGTGATCTGACTTGACTTGAAATCAAAGGTTGATTGTGGTCCGCTAGAGCTGAAAAAATTGAAAGTTGAAAAAAGTGAACGCTTTGTGCATGCGTTGATGTGCTCTGCGGATGATTGAAATAAACTTTTGAAACGTGTTCAGACCAAAAGTCGAGACTTGTACTTCTGGGGAACGGTGTTTTCAAAGAGTTTGTTGAATTACGAAATCAAAAGAAAAATTGTCAAGCAGTACTGTCGTTTCTCTACGTTGATGTGAAGCAATGGCGGAGAGAAAGATAGTAGTGTAAAGTACACTGAAGTGGTTAGAGAAATAGATTGTTGTAAACGATTGTTGTATATGCCCGATAGTTGATGATAAACAAACATTGTCATATAATAAAGTATTTAAACAAAAATATAGTGAATAAAAAGATAGAAATATGATTGCGGATAACAACAGTATAAGGGGATAAAATCAAACATGTAATATACAAAAGACATAATAATGAATTAGCAAAATATAAAAGATATAATAATTAGAATTAGTAATAAATAAAAGATATAATAATGAATTAGCAAAATATAAAAGATATAATAATTAGATAAATGTTAAGTAGTAACAAATGGAGCAAAAAATGTCTCTTTTGAAGAAAAGTTAAAAGAAAACAAAAAATATTCGTTCCTGAAAAAAAAGAAAGGAACATATTCACACAATGTCTAGGTGTAGGTCCAAGATTATTGGTGTCTTTAGTTTGACCTATGGGGAGGCAATGTGGCCCTATGTCGCTTTGGTCCGGTCTGAGAAGTTGGTCTTTGCCAGATCTTCCCGATTATATTATGTGAGACCAGACGGGGAGCGATCTTGATCCCTAAAAATGATGTAGTGTAGTGGAAGATGGGGACTTTGGATACATGAAGTGTATAGTGCATGTCTTAGGCGCTAAAAAGATTGCAGAGCGTTTTATGCAGTTTGGTCTGCAAAATTTTTAGGTGAGCCTACCCAAACGCCGGCTTGTTACGCTTGGGAAAAAATCATTTAAACTATTAATTTAACAGATCTTTTTTCCATGTAACATTGCGTTACCTATGGAGAAATGAGAGGTTAAATTCTTTTTTATTCCTAACGAATGAGCCGGTAATGTTGTGTTTGTTCGTATTAAAAACGTACCCAAAAGTCATATAATTGAATGATTGTTCTTTTGCGTCAAAAAAAAATTCCACACTGGGCGTGCAAACAATGTAAAAGTTGTAAAACACACGATGATAATTAAAGATATAAAGTTTAATGATATTTTTTTTCAATATTAAAATTCAAATTAATAAGTGAATTGGGTAATTATTGGTAAGTCAATTAGTTTTAGGTGCTGCAATCTATTCGTCCCGCGAGTTGGATCACGTGTCAGGTACAGGCGAACTGCAACTGGAGGTGTCATTTTAACATGGCGGTTGCCCTTTGATGCCGACCGGCATAGCTGGGTTGTTTATTTTCGTAGGCGGTCCTTTGTTGCCGACCCTTTGTTGCCGACTGACACCTGATGTCATGTCTGGCCTACGTCCCGAGTTGAGTTATCTTGCCTGTTTGAAAATTTAGTCTTCTCGGTGTTCGCAAGTGTTGTGTTTCGACGATGTTGCGGACTTATTAAAAAATGTTATTCAATGATGTCAGTGCGACTTCAACGTAGACACGCTTTGGTGAGGTGTCACAGGCATGAAGGCGTCTTGGGCCTGTTAAGTGAGAAAATTGTTGTGGTGCGCTGTGTAACACTAGTGGGTGTTGTATGGAAAGGTGTCACGTGAAGTCTTCGTTTTTGGGTACAGCATCTAACTAGTTTCCGAATGAATAACAAATTTATTAGTCATGGGTGGTTGTTGTACGAAACACATCGAGAATTTTCAGATTGTTATAGAGGTGGTATGTTTATCGTGAAATCTTTGTGTTCGCGACGATATGGAGCTCGTGTGGCTCGAAATATGACGTGTTGTTAAAAGGCGCGTTAATAGATGTGGCCAATTGGAGAAAGTAAGGTGGGAATGTGTTGAAGTTCGTTCCGAGGGATGTGTGAATTATTAATAATTATGCATGTAAAAAGAAAAGGACGAGGGAGTGTAGCTATGCTGGAATTTTTAACTTGTTTTGGGGAAGGACAGTTACATTTCTAGTTGTGCTTTTGAAGATATTGTATCTTTCGATTTTTGTAGTTTTTTAAAAAATGCGTTTCATCTATGTTTATTAAAATTTGACTATAATTTTTAAATCGTTGCTTATGTTAGTGCGAAAATTATACTTGTAAAAGGGCAATGGCATGATAGTGACTTAATTTGAATGGGGCGTGTACATAAAATAGTGAACATAACAATGATTTTTTGCAAAGTTTTGTGTATTTAAGTAAGACATTGGTGTTTTTTGGTATAAAAATAAGGTATTAAGAGAAACACACAAATAAGTTTAGAATTATGATTCGAGTAATTAAAATATAATATGATTTTTTTAAAACTGTAAGATTGCAAGTAATGAATTAAAATTTATAAGTTGCTTAAAATAAAGTAAAAATTGATAAATGAGGGTGTACAATATTTAAAATTTGATTGAAATGCTATAAAAATGGTAAAATTTGATTTAAAAATAATTACAGTAAAAATAAACATTATATTTATGGAAAATCAAGTTGTTAGCATGAAGAAAGAGTTAAGTAGATTTTTTTAAAAACTCACAGTTTTTATGATTGTTCAGTCAGGGGACTTGGTCTTTGGTTGTTGTCCTGATGACGTGGAAGGCGTCCCATGTAGAGCTTGTAGAAGCTTGTGACTTCTGTTTGGCGATGGTGGCATGTCGTCTGGATGGTTGCGTTGTAAGGTCGAAGGTGGGTAACTTCTCACCGGCTTATTTTGCGGGATGTTCGGCTGTGTCGTTGAGGGGAGATTGCTAGGTCGTTTCGTTGGAATGGCGTGCTTGTTCCTCCATCTTGCTTCTTGGCTCTTCTATCTATCTGGACAGTCTTTTTACCTTCTTCGTTGTGGTCTCCTTCGTTGTGGTAATCCTGTCGACTATCTGTGATAATGGGTTGAGTCGACTTATCTGTGATTAGGGATCCTGTCGACTATCTGTAATATTGTGTTGAGATCCTGTCGACTATCTGTAATATTGTGTTGGGGTTTGGTAAGCCTGTTGTAGAACCTCGTCGACTCTCGCTATAAGTTGTGGCAACCGAGGGTCAAACCTGTAGTAACCGCGAGGGACAGTCAGGGGGTGGAGAGTTTTCCAGTACCTCTCTGCACCTTGTAGGACCTTTAACAGTTCTCACAGGGTACAGGCAGTCGTGGTCGAGGCAGAGTGGAAAAGCTGGGGAATGTCCACACACACAAAACGAAGCGACACAGTTGAAAGAAGGAAAGTTCCTTGAATAGATAAAAAGCGAGCCAAGAGCAAAGATGGAGATCGAGAAGGTTTCTTACTGTTTTACATGGTCGATGAGTTGGTGACAACCGGCGATAAGGGGTGACGCTGACCGGGACTGACTAGAACTGAACTGGCTGTTGCTACGTGGGGTCCTATTTATACAACTTTTTTGGACCAGGAGGAGGACCAGGAAGTATTGCCTTTCTGCACGTGTCCGTTAATCGACACTGGCACCATTCTGGGCTTCCATCTATCTTTAGAAGTTACTTGTGATTCTCTCTCTGGCTCTTAACTCAGCTTTCAATCTATTATATATTTTTATTTATTCATCCTCAGTACATTACATATGGGGATACAAGGACACACGTCAATTATGCATATAATTAGTTATAGTTTATAATTAGTTCTATATACAACATGACAATTTTGTTATACGTATTACATAATATAGGGTTATTGGTTTAAATTATCATATATATATATTGCCTGCCTATGATGTGGTGCCTCATTGGACGTTGTATTATTTTAGTTTGCCCCTTTTTAATTCGAGTTGTGGTCATTAATGGAGTTTTGATACTACATGGAATTCTATAATTTTATTTTAATGAGAATGAATATCGTTTTGATGTATATTCGGTGTGTGCAGGCTTGCAACACCTCTGGGCAATGCTGCATTGCCAGTGTGTTTGGAATCCCAATTTTGTGCCCCATTCAAAATGAATACTCCACGCTATGCAGTATCATAACTAATCATAAGCTTTTAATTGTTTTAAATAAAATTAATATTTGCATTCAAATATGTGGAGTCAAATTGCATTTATTACACATATGTATACCATTGTATTTGACGATGGTGTTCAAATTTTTACATCAGGTATTTGACCAATATAGCAATGCTGATAAACGAAATCATAGTGATTTCTATAGTTTATTTCTTCTCTTTTTATATATATTTCAAAATCATATATATCAATAATTTTAACTCTTAATATGTGTTGAAATTAAACAATATGGTTAGGAGTTGATATATGACGAGATATAGAATTATTTGCATTTATGCGATTGGATTCACTAATTCAATGCTTGTACAATTGACGCATTTAAATATGAGAATGCAAGTGAATTCATTGATTGAAAGCCTTAATATTTACCTGAGATAAACTAATATGTCTATATTTGTGAAGTAATTTTGAATCCACTTCATTTAATTTATTTATCCTCACAGTCTTGTTCAAATTAGACTTGTAATATGACTTTATATTATATCATATATTTTTAACCTTTATTTGCCAAGAATCAACCTAAATGACCTGGTTAAAATTCCTTTAATTCCTAAAGTTCCTCTGGTCTATATTTCTTTAATTCTTACAGTTCCTCTGGTCCAAATTCTTACACATTTGAAAGAATATTTTGTGTGTTGAGTAACAATCACACACAAGTGTAAAAAAAAAACATATATACTATAATAGTAAAAATATTGCATTAAATTAATAATCGTAAATATTGAGGCTGCCTGGCCGGCATTCATATTTCTTGAAAATGAAGATACTTCGGCCAGTGACTCTTTTTAATACCTCGACGTTTCGACAAAAATCTTTTGTCCTCGTCAGGAGCAAACAAAAATTAAACATTCAGCAAGGCGTTAAAGATTTTTAACGCCTTGCTGAATGTTTAATTTTTGTTTGCTCCTGACGAGGACAAAAGATTTTTGTCGAAACGTCGAGGTAATAAAAAGATTCACTGGCCGAAGTATCTTCATTTTCAAGAAATTAAATTAATAATATATAAATATATTACACAATAGTAATATCATTATTAATATTATTATATTGATCTAATAAAGAGCAAATGTTTCTTTCTCACAATATTCGACGGTATTTTGAGCAGAGATGCTAATTCTACAATATTTTCATTCATAAATATATTTTCAATAGTAGTGAAAATTCATAAAATATATAATTCCATTGATAAATTATCCGAAAATATGTAAATTAGTTAATTATTGCTATTATCGACTTTGACTAGCCGATATGATATATAAGCTTCATCAACTTACCCAATATATTGATTCTGCCCATAAAATATGATATACCAAAATATAATCGTTTTATGACCCAAATATTTATTGCCCTCGTATGTAAGTTTGGACTTTTTAGGATTAGGGCGCCATCTGAGCATTTTTTAATAATAAAAAAAGCCCAATGTGGGATTCGATTCCTGGTTGTAGCGAACGAAAACCATTAGTTTTACGCAAATTTGGCATCAAATTGCCATTTTTCGATTTATCAAGAAGCCTTTTGGACCAAAATTCGATCGTTTAGGTACAGTTTAAAAAACTCCCACGAGGACCAAATACCCGAAACCTCTCGTGATTAGTTTTTTTTTTTTGGTTATCAAGAAAGTGGGTTTCCAAATATCATGGAATAAGCCTACAACAAAGTGTAGACGATTTTTCCACCAGATAGCGCTTTGCTGAAAAATCCTCATTTGGGCATATTTATATGAATAACAAAGTTGCAATAGGTTATTATTCATGTATTTAAAGGTGCACCTCTTCTTATAAATATGCATGTGAAAACAATGCATAATTTTTATCTTCCTAGTAAAATACTTCATTACTGCAGATAAATAATGAGCCCCAACACCAGGTTTTACAAATTCAGACACAGAAAGCCAACTTGTATATTATGGTTTCAGGCTTTCGCCCTAATCAGTACAGAGAAAATTTCAATTTCATAACATTCAATAAAGAGGGGTTATGGAATCTTCCAACTTTAATAAAAAGATGGTCAATCTGGTTAAATTTTAACGGTCAAAATTCAGTCTATAATTAACATAAAATTGCGAGACGATAATATTTATATTTATATGAAAAATAGACACCTAGGCCAGTTGGAGTTTTTTATTTTCTCAACGTTTCGACAAATATATTTTGTCTTCGTCAGGAGAAGTAAATAAAAATAAACATTCGGCAAGGCGTTAAAAATTGTTCTGAGGTTTGCAAGGGCGTTCTCACGTGATTTTTCGAATTTCTTTACGATAATATTTATGTACTCTGAAAAAGTAACATCTATCTTTATATCAATTAAGGAGGATCAGAAGATGAGTTTCTTTTATTGTATGATGCTACAAGCTTTCGGGCAAAAGCCCTTCGACAGGCAAAAATATAATTATACAAAGAAAAGATAACGATTTATATATGTTAATCTTAACTTAAAACCGATTTTTGAATAAAGTAAATATTAAATCTGCTGTCTGAGACCACGAGACGGCGCATGGTTTGGGCTATTGAAATAAACATGTGGGGGGTTTAAATGTAGTTTGTGTAGGCTGCGGGGATGTCTATTTTTCTATTTATGCTGTGTAGCTTGGATGAAACTATGGATTCTAGAACCAATCTCTGGTGTAGGTTGGAGATATTTTGTAGTGAATGGTTGGGTTAGCAGTGTCAAAGGAATGGCCAGAAGATGCTATGTGTTGGAAAATAAGGGAACGGGTATCTCGGTTGGTGATGTTGCGTGTGTGTTCGGTCATTCTGATGGCGATGGTTCTACCGGTCTCCCCCACATAGGTGGCAGGACACTGTTGGCACGAGACCGAGTAGACTGCTCCAGAAGATGTTAGAGGATCAGTGGAGGAGTCTGTTTTTGTGATGGGATGCCTAAGGAGTGAGTGGAGGTTAGGTGTGTTAGTAAAAAAGGTACGGATGCCAAAGGGTTTGAGGAAACGGGAGAGGTTAACTGAGAGGGGAGAGAATGGGATCACACATGTGGATTTGTAAGTTGCAGGAGGGTTGAGAGGAACAGGTGAATAGGTGTGTTTTTCTATGAAGGATAGAGGGAAACCTGAAATTGTAAGATGGGAGATGATGCGGTTCTTTTCAATAGTTTTGAAGATGGGGAGTGAGCAGTGGGTTAATAGGCGGCGGGTGAGGGCTTTAACTATATTGATTTTGTGGGAGGTTGGACAGTGCGACCTATAATGGGTGTATCTGGGGGGGGGGTGGTTTTTCTTGTAGTAGACTGTAAGCGGGGGCGGAAGACCCTGTGGGGCTGCCCTCTACGGTCACCCTAGAGGGGAGTGAGTGTAGAGAGGCGTCTCTACGTGTTGCACTCGCGAAAGCGAGGCGCACGTGTCTTGAAACTCTTGGGTCTTCGCTCTGTGTGTGCGCCATTGGGAGCGTCCTTGCCGTGCGCACCATGAGAAACCAAGGGGTGCACACAGTAGTACCACCCCCCCGCCTCCACGTCGGTGTCCCCGCGTCAACCTCGGCACCTCAGAGGTCCTTGATTCGACGGCAGATTCAGGGAGGACTGGGTAAGGGTGCGAGGGCTAAAGGGGGGGGAGTCCTATAGGAGCGTAGGACGGGTGGATCCAAGTCCGAACGAGAGGGCTCGGACAGTAACCTTGCCAATGAACTCTCGGAGACGCCTGTGGGTGAGTGGTCAACCCCATTGTAGCCGGACCATACTGGCGGGCGCGAGGGGCCTACCAAAGGCCGCTCGGTGCATGGAGAATGCATCATTCCTTCGGGCTGTGTGACGCTAGAGGGGACGCAAGGGCATTGCTGCCTATATCGTCCCTGGCTATGTGAGCCGAATTTTCTAATCTGTAGTAGACTGTGGTATGGTAGGTGTTTGGGGTGCGTATGACTAGGACGTCCAGGAAAGGAATAACAAGCTCATGTTCTCTCTCAAGAGTGAATGTGATGTTGGGATTGTAAGTGTGGAGGTCGGTGAAAATGGTATTCTCGCTGTCGGTTTTGCATACGCAAAAAATATCGTCAACGTATCGACGCCAGAAGAAGATGTTTGAGGGTTGTCGGTTACAAATCCACTGGTCTATGGTAGACATCGTTATTTCAGACAAAATGGATGAGAGGGGGCTGCCCATTGGGGTTCCCCTAATCTGTTTAAAGTGGGTATGAGAATAGGTGAAGGTGTTCATGCACAGGCAGATTTTGGTGAGTGAAATGATGTTGTTGGCTATGGTGGTATCTGTGTGGATGGATGAAAGGAATTGGTGGAGGTTATCTATCATGAGGCTGTGTGGAAGGCTGAGGAATAGGGAAGATACGTCGAACGAGCACATGGATGAGTTTGGAGGGGGGAGCAGGTTTGTTATATCCTGTATGAAACTGGTGGAATTGGGTGTCGTGGAGGCTCTCCTGTTATTATTCCAAAGAGGGGTTAGAAGGTTCGTAAGGTGTTTGGCCAGGGGGTAGGCAGGGGATCTTCAAAACTATTGAAAAGAACCGCATCATCTCCCATCTTACAATTTCAGGTTTCCCTCTATCCTTCATAGAAAAACACACCTATTCACCTGTTCCTCTCAACCCTCCTGCAACTTACAAATCCACATGTGTGATCCCCTCCCCTCTCAGTTAACCTCTCCCGTTTCCTCAAACCCTTTGGCATCCGTACCTTTTTTACTAACACACCTAACCTCCACTCACTCCTTAGGCATCCCATCACAAAAACAGACTCCTCCACTGATTCTCTAACATCTTCTGGAGCAGTCTACTCGGTCTCGTGCCAACAGTGTCCTGCCACCTATGTGGGGGAGACCGGTAGAACCATCGCCATCAGAATGACCGAACACACACGCAACATCACCAACCGAGATACCCGTTCCCTTATTTTCCAACACATAGCATCTTCTGGCCATTCCTTTGACACTGCTAACCCAACCATTCACTACAAAATATCTCCAACCTACACCAGAGATTGGTTCTAGAATCCATAGTTTCATCCAAGCTACACAGCATAAATAGAAAAATAGACATCCCCGCAGCCTACACAAACTACATTTAAACCCCCCACATGTTTATTTCAATAGCCCAAACCATGCGCCGTCTCGTGGTCTCAGACAGCAGATTTAATATTTACTTTATTCAAAAATCGGTTTTAAGTTAAGATTAACATATATAAATCGTTATCTTTTCTTTGTATAATTATATTTTTGCCTGTCGAAGGGCTTTTGCCCGAAAGCTTGTAGCATCATACAATAAAAGAAACTCATCTTCTGATCCTCCTTAATTGATATACCTTACTAGAAGAGTCTTTACCTTTAATCTATCTTTATATAATATATGCATCAGATTCATGTATTATTTTATCATCCCAGGAAAATAATTTACTAATGGTGACAATGAATGAGTCACAACAACAAGTTTGGGAAATTCAGACAAAGTTATACAGATTGGAATTTGTTTGAATTTGTCAAACTAGTTGTGAATATAAAAGTAATATTAAAGTCAATAATAATCAGTAGCCAAGTTGGCGCAGATATATAAACAAAAAGAATAACTCTTTTGCATAAATATATGTTGTTTAGTTTGTAATACAACAAATAAATTAAGTTTTAGTCTGCTCAATGTTGTTGTTAGTTTTTTAATTAACTACGAAGACAAGCTAATGTCACATGGTGGCAGCGGTAATCGCATAAATTAATAATTAAAATAATTTAGTGTTCGTGTCAAAATGGCTGACCAATTCTTAAAGCCGCATAAGCCTTTGGAGCAATCATCAAAAGAAGCATGGGACGAGTGGATAGAAGCATTTATATGGTATGAAAAAGCTGTACAATTAGAAAAGAAACCACAAGAAGTCCACGTAGCGATCTTTATGGCTTCGATTGGACAATTGGCCCAGAAAATTTATAAAATGTTCAAGTTGAATGAAGGTGAAGAAAATAAGTTACAAGAACTCAAGGGTAAAGTTTAATGAATACTTTACCCCTAAATTAAATTATACTGTAGAAAGGTATCAGTTTAATAATATTAAGTAGTGTAATGAGCCTTTTAAAGAATTCCTAACTAAGGTTAAATTACAAGCAAAAAAATGTAAATTTGATCAAATGGAGGATGAACTAATTAAGGATAGAATAGTTGTTGGTATACAAAATAATGATGTTCGAGAAAAATTACTTTCTGATCCAGATCCGAATATAACGAAAGCAATTCAAATATGTGTAGCTGCTGAAAATGCTAACACAGAACTAAGAGAAATTAAAGATAGGAACGAAAGTGAGCCATCCATTTCCACAATCGAAAGAAAAATTAGTAGAGATTTCTCACAGAAAGCCTTTAATCCTAGAGATATCACAAGCTTTAAGAAACATATAAATAATTGTACACATTGTGGAGCTAAACATGAAATAAACAAATGCCCAGCATATGGTAAAGTATGCCATAGATGTAAAAAGGCTAACCATTTTTCAAAATTAAGCAAAACTGCCAAAAGGGAAAGAGTGGTAAACCTTGTAGAAGATACTGAGGTGGAATCGGATGAATATTCTCTCTCAATAAATGAAATAAAGACCCGAAATGGACAAGAGTGGTTGGAAAGAGTAACGTTCAAAGGAAATCAAACAGTTGAGTTTAAATTGGACACTGGAGCGCAGTGCAATGTCATACCTTTGACACTCTCTAAAAAACTTAAACTAAAAATTAATTCAAGTGGAGTAAGGAAGTTATTAACTTATTCTGGTGAATCAATAAGGGTAATGGGCGAGACAAATGTTACTTGCACAATAAAAAGTAAAAGGCAGTAGTTCTCAGATTTATAATATCAGAAAAAGGAATCACTCCGATTCTGGGAAGAGATGCCTGCTCACAGTTAGGCTTGATCTACTGGGTTGATGAAGTCTGTCCAGAAATGGAATTTGAATATTATAAATATAAAGCTGACTTTTCAGAAATTCCAAAAAAAATGCCCATTAAACCTGCTCGCAAGATACCTTTTGCAATTAAAGCTAATTTCAAGAAAGAACTTGATGAAATGGAAGCATTGGGCATAATCAAAAAAGTGAATCACCCCACTCCCATCTCCAGTCATATGGTGATAGTTCGCAAGGACGGAAAGATAAGGATATGTCTTGATCCTTCAGACTTAAATAAGATTTTGTTACGAAGAGAGTTTCCTCTCAAACGACTGGAGGACATTGCAGTCACCTTGCACAAGTCCAAATATTTCACCAAACTGGATTTAAAGAAAAGCTTTTGGCAACTCCCAGTTGATGAAGAAACAAAACCATACTTAAATTTTTAAACACCATGGAGAAGATACTCATTCTTACGGGTACTATTTGGTATTAAAACTGCCCCAGAAATAATGCAACAAATTATGACTGATTTACTAAGTGACCTAAAGGGAGTAGAAAACTCAATGGATGATATCCTGATCCATGCACCTGACCTGGATACATTGAGAAAGAGAACTTATGAGGTTCTTTCTTTGCTTAAATCAACTGGAATCAAATTAAACAAAGAAAAATGTAAAAAGAGAGATTAAGAGGAACGTGGTAAGTTTCTTTACCTGATGTAGGACGGCTGACGTCCGAAAGCTCGTATACTGCTTAATAAAGAAACTTACCACGTTCCTCTTAATCTCTCTTTTTATATTCCAAACGTGGCTTATCATGTCTGATGCCAAAGAAAAATGTGTCTTTTCGAAAGAGAACAAGTTAAATTTTAGGACATTTGATATCAAAAGCAGGAATACAAATAGACCCTGGAAAGGTCAAAGCAATAAATGATATCCAGAGTCCTAGAAATCGCAAGGAGCTTCAGCGCTTACTTGGTATGATACAATACTTGCAGAGTTTCATACCTAATGCATCGAAAAAGACCAGCAACATGAGGATGCTCCTTACGAAAAATGTTGTTTGGAACTGGGACCCTTCCCTTGATAATGATCTAGAAGAAATTAAAATTGCATTAAAGAAGGCACCTGCTTTGAAATTCTTTAATCCAAATGCGGCACTGACAATGTCAGTTAATGCTAGTTCGCATGCGATTGGAGCTGTATTTATGCAGGACAACCGTCCTATTGCCTTTGCTTCAGCAACACTAATTGACTACCAGCGCAACTATCCCCAGATTGAGAAAGAGGCCTTAGCAATAAAATTTAGATGCCGAAAGTTTCATGAATACATTTTTGGTAGACCTATCTTGGTAGAAACTGACCATAAGCCTCTCGAAACCATTTTTAAGAAATGCTTGAGCAAATCGCCACTCCGTTTGCAGAGAATATTATTAGAGCTACAGCCCTATGATCTAAAGGTAAAATATGTTAGAGGTAAAGATATGTTCATAGCTGATTTACTAAGCAGAGATTGTGTTGAAGAAGAAAAATTTGAAAACGAGCATCTAGAAATTCTTCTATGTATTTCTATGCCACAAAGCCTAACAAAGAATGAACTGGTGACGGCAACAGAAACTGATCCAGAACTATCGCAACTAAAGTCACTTCTAATAAATTGATGGCCGGAACACAAGTCTGGAGTTCCAATTGAATGCAGATTATATTGGCCCTTCAGAGAAGAAATCTCTTTGCATGAAGGCTTAATATTCAAAGGACTCAGCATAATATATAATAATCCCTAAATCTCTTAGAGTCAAGGTCTTAAAGAGTCTGCACATCGGACATATTGGCATCAACGGCACTCTTCAAAGAGCCAAGGAATCAATTTATTGGCCTGGAGTAACAAAAGATATAATCAACCAAGGAGAAAGGTGTATGATTTGCATTTCCAATTCCAGGAGTAATCAAAAACAAACAATCATTAACAAGGAAATACCCAAAATTCCATGGCAAATTGTAGCATCGGATGTTTTTATGTATAACGACCACAATTATTTACTGGTAACTGATAGTTATTCTGGATATATTGATTTTAAAGAACTTAAATCATTAAATTCTGAAGAAACAATAATATATTTGAAGGAAGGGTTTGCCCAACATGGGATCCCAAAGGTTCTAGAAGCTGACAATGGTACCAACTATTGTTCAAGAGAAATCAAGCAATTTTCACAGGAATGGTCATTTACCCACCAAACCTCTAGCCCTCTACACCCTAGGTCCAATGGATTGGCAGAAAGGGCAGTTCAAACAGCAAAAAGTCTTCTTAGAAAATGTGAAAGAGGAAAAGAAGACATCCAAATGGCACTGTTGAACTATCGAAACACCCCAAGAGAAGGATTAGGTTCACCTGTGCAACGACTTTACAGTCGCCGAACCAGAAGCTTGTTGCCAATTAAAGAAGATCTTTTGGAACCATCTGTACTGGAGAAAACTAGTGAAATTCTTAGAAACGCTCGCGCAAGACAAAAATCTTATGGTGATATGCATTCTACATCACATCAGCAACTCTCTGAAAATCAACCAGTGTTCTTGAAAGAGCGTGAAAGAGTTTGGACTCCTGCTACTGTAGTCAAGCAGTTAAGTCCTAGGTCATATGCAGTGAGATCTCAAGATAGGATATTGCGTCGTAATCAAGCCTTCTTGAGACCTTTTCATGGTGAGCCAGAGGCTCAAACTTCATCCATGGACTATCATAAGGTAGTGGAGAACAATGGTCCTCCTCCACTTGAAAGTGAGCACGCATCACCCCCACCTGTGCCGACTCTGCTGGGCAAGACTGACAAGGGACCCCACCCATCAACGGAGCCCATGGAGCCATCACAGACTTTACCGTCCACTGACCGTAACCCTTTAAGAACAAAGTGACGAGCGTGGATCGTCTGGCGAAATTGTACACTGGCGCCGTCCTGACAGTTTACTATCTATCTTTAGATGTTGTTTTGGGACTGCTTCATCTTTCTCGATTCTAAGCGTTTTTGACTTCTATCTCATGCTTCAACTCAACACTTAATCTATTACAGAGTTTTATTTATTTATCCTCAGTTTGTACAAAGTATATTACATATGATGATGTAATGACACATGTCAATCATGCGTATAATTATTTATAGATGTGTTTCTATATACAACATGACAATCTTGTTATAAGTAATTATACACTATGAGGGTGGTGGTTTAAATTAACATAGATGGGCCCCGGGAGTTAAAGGGTTTATCCGGCTTTAAGCGGGTAAAGCCACTCTAACACAGGTAAGTAATTAAATTTTCTTTCAATTAATTTAAAATTGACGGTTAAAAAGAGCTATAACAAGATGATTTGTTTGGATATATAAAAGTGAAATAAAAATGACATTTTTGTTCGATAAAAAAAAAAAGATGATTAAAATAAAATGACGACATGAAAATTCACATTCTAAGAGAATATTGGCGGACGTTGGAAAGGGTTAGTAGATGAAGAATATGCAATTGTTAGGAGTGCACATGTAAACCAAATACTTAGATCCAGGTGCAAAACGAGGAATTGACTTGAGCGTCTTCCTAGGCAATGTTTCATTTGCGATCCTATATAAAGGTTACAGTGCGATGTCACAATTGCAGGGTATTGTATTGGGTTAAAGGTTGTTGAAGAAAATAATTAAAATGTGATTGACAGGGGTGGTAGAGCCATGCGATAAGTAGAATTGTAGCGACAGTAGGTGGTCTGACTTGACTCGAAATCAAAGGTGGTCCGCTAGAACCGATAAAAATTTGAAAGTTGAAAAAAGTGAACGCTTTGTGCATGCGTTGGTGATTGTGCTCTGCGGATGATTGAAATGAACTCTTGAAGCGTGTTCAGACCAGAAGTTGGGATTTTTAAATCTGGCGAACTGTGTTCAAAGAGCTTGTTGAAATTACGAAATAAAAAAAAAATTGCCAAGCAGTGCTGTCGTTTTTCTACAATGATGTGAAACAATGGCTGAAAAAGATAGTGATGAAAAGTATAGGGAAGTGGTTAGAGAATATGATTGGTGCAAACGATTGTTGTAGAAGTCCGATAGTTGATGATAACAATTGTCATATAATAAAGCTATTTAAACAAATATAAAATATAGTGATTAAAAAGATAGAAATATGATTGCGGATAAAAAAAAGTGTAAGTGGACAAAATTAATATGTTGTTTTGTGATTAAGGCGTTGGTGAGATTTGTGAGAAAACCTTAATGGCTAGTGTGAAAAATGTGTTTGAAAAAAATGGCGATCATGAAGATAGCGGTCAAGAAGATAGCTTTGTTAGGGGAGAAGGACGTTGGACGAGGGATATATAACTGGAATAGATACGGAGGTCACTCGTGCGGGGTGTTTGTTACTTTTGTCATTTACTTGAAACTGACTTTCTTCTTTTGTTGAGGTTGGCATATTTCTTGCCTATTTGAGAATACCGGGATTTTATTTCAAAAAGGGCTGTGAGGTTGTAGGCGGTATAATTCGGTATAGTTGCGTCTCATCTGGAGTCAAATGATTGAATTCGCTGAGATATATATCTTGAGGCAATCGCTGTGGGTTTTGAACAAATCGGGGATGTGGAGGTGTGATGTACAGAACATTCTCTGTGTAATATTTTTATTTATTGACATGTATGGTGTCACTGTCTCCATTGAGAAGTTGATTGGGGCGATCTATTCGAGTGACGTTGGGTGAGATTATTTCAATTATTGTGTATGGTCCAGTAAAATATGGTGATAATTTACCTGTGTCGGGATGTCTATAATTTTTACCAAAACAAGATCATTCACTTCGAAATGTGGTGTTCTGCGCTGTTTATCAAATGTTTATTTATTTTTTATGCTTATTTTAGGTACGAGAGCGTGCAATCTCTCGAGCTATAGTTATTTCGAGGTGTGGGTTGAGATGAGTTCGTAGATCTGGGGGGATAGAAATTGAAAATTAAGTAAGTGGGTGGAAAACTTGTGATGGAATGGGGTGTGTTATTATATGTCTGAGTGACGCGCTTAACTAGTTGAGTCCACGAAGCTTTCGGATTTTCTAGATAAGCTAGTCTGAGCTTGCCTGTAATGGTGGCATTTAAGCGTTCTATTAAACCGTTTGCTTGTGTGTTATTGCTGGTGGTGAGTAGTGGTTGTATACCATGTGTTATTAGAAATTTACGGATTTTTTCTGAGGTAAAAGCGGGCGCTCTGTCAGATAACAGACGTTTTGGAGATCCTTGTTGTAGTACAGTTTTGTGGGTTTGAATGTACGTTAGGGTACTGGTAGACTTCGATGGAAAGGTCCAAGCATATCGCGTTAAATGATTCACTAATACGTGTAGATGTGTCTTGGAGTGTCCATATTTCGAAATTCCAGCTATGGTATCTATAGAGATCAAGTCGAAAGGTTGTTGAGGTGGTGGAATTTGTCCGAGGGCACCAAAGGGTTTACCTTTGGGCCTTTTAATGATTTGGCAGGTGTGACACGACCTGACAAATCTTTCTTGTAGTACTGGGTGGTAATTATGCAAGTCATCTGAGAGATGCCTGGGTGGTTATATTCTTGGTGAACTTTGTTCATTAGAGTATGTTGCAGGGTTTCTTGAATTATTATTTTAATTACACCTTTTCGGGTAATGGTATGTAAGCCAATGTATGGTATGTAAATGTATCAATGCTGAAGGGGGATGCTGTTGGTTGATGCTTTTTGATAATATCAGCACTGATAAATCCTACAAAGGGGTTTTGTGATAGTAAATCTGCTTCGTACTTTTGGCTGCCTTTGAGGTAGTGGATTTCGTAATTATAGATAGATAGTCTCAGGCTCCATCTAAAGAGTCGTCCTGACAGATATTTTATAGTTTTAAGCCATTGTAAAGCTTGGTGATCTGTGTATATGCTAAATTTCATACCGGTGAGGTATATTCGGAATTTGTCTACACTTTCGACGATGGCGAGGCACTCGAGTTCGGAAACGGTATAGTTTCTCTCATGTGCTCTAAGGGCGCGGCTGAAATATTGTACAGGATGTACTTATCCGTCTGGATATACCTGTTTGAGTATGCCGGCGATCCCTTGGGTGGATGCGTCGCGATAAAGGCGGCATGGTAAACCGACTTGATACAAGTGTAGTACTGGTTTACTGGTTAAACTCTCTATGAGAGTGATGAAAGCTTGTTGACAGTCTGAGTTCCAATTCCATTTCGCATCTTTTTTAAGGAGATTATTCAAAGGTGCTCGTAAGCGGGATAATCTGGTATAAACTTATTATAAACGTTCACTGCTCCTTAAAATGATTGTAGTGTCTTTTGATTGGTAGGTGGTTTGATCGCATTTATGGTATCAAGGTTGCGCGTCTGTGGTGCATAAGTACCTGCAGTAACAGTGTATCCTAAGAAATCTATAGATGTTTTAAAAAACGAACATTTATTATAATTTAGTTTGATGTTTTCGTGTTAACACACCGTTAGAAATTTTTGTAGGTGTTGTAGATGATCCTCTAAGGTGTCAGAAAAAAATAATGAAATCGTCGAAGTAATGGGTAACAAAATTTAGTTTATATTTTTGCATGACCTGGTTTATGGCACGATGATATATCTGTGGCGATTTTCTAAATCCGTACGGAAGTTCACAAAATTCATACTGACTATCTCACGTAACGAAAGCTAGTAGATTAAGTGAGTTAGGTTCTATTTCCACTTGCCAATATGCGGATGCTATATATACAGAAGAGTAGTATTTGGCTTTCGACAATTTGTCAAGAATGGATTCTATTAAAGGTAAAGGATGTAGGTCTGGAGCGATGATTTCATTGAGTTTTCTGTAATCAACACAGAAACGTTTCGTTTTGTCACGTTTCGTAACAAGAGTTATTGGACTGGCATAAGGTGCGACTGACGGGGCAATGATTTCATGTTGGAGCATTTGCTCTATTTGGGTTTGTATTTCTTGTCGGTCGTGTAGTGGCACTCTATATGGGCGTATTTCTATTATTTTATCTGTGGTGGTATTGATTTTTACCGGTGGTATGTTCAATTTGGGCACATTGTATTTATTAGTAGAGAACACTTGCGAGAGTTCGTATAGAATTGGGTGAAGTTCATGTAGACAATTTTCTAACTCAGGTGCCGCATTAGAAGGTATAGATAACTCAATATCATGGGTAGGAGATATAGGGAGTGATACAACAGTGGGGGCATATATAATTGAGGCAGGATCCGACACGTGTAAACAGGACTGGTTCGAGAAAGGCGTGGTAAAAATAGCTGTTTCCCTCGGCTGAATGGGACACAAATCCTGTTTGCACTTGGTAAACTTATAGACATTTGTTAAGAGAGAATCATTATTTTGAAAAATATGGAGATTATTAAAATCTATAATCAATTCAAATATTTTAAGTGTATTAATAGATAAAATACCAAAGGTAGTGAGGCTTCTATTATAAAAAAAATAGTTTTTGGGTGAGGTTAACTATTTTAATTTTTTAAAATATATATCCAAGGGTATTTACATCATGGGCTATTGCATTTATAGTTAAACTGTACTGATAGATAATAATTTTATATGGAAATCTATTTTCTATGGTTCTTAAATTATCCAAGTTAAGTATGTTAATAGATGCTTCTGTATCTATTAAAAAGGGCAAATTTTCATTTGGTGACAGTTCAGTCCATATTACGAGCTGTTCAACAAAAAAAATGATCGCAGGTTTTCCTACCGTTGAGTCGCTCGCGGGGCTTGTAGAGTCGCATTGGCTTGCAGCTTGGACTTGGAGAACAGGGCTCAGAGACCTTGGGTCAGGTGTGGGTACCACGTTTTGGTACAGTGGTTGTGCGTGGTCTGGCGCTATAGACTTGGCGTGTTCGGCTCTGTGGGAACCGTTGTTCAAACTGGGATTGCCAGTGCATAGCATTGCAATACTTGAAAGGAGAGGGTGGGGGTGTAACTTGGTAGGTTACACGTGATGACCGCTGGTTGTTGTACCGCGATGGTGGGTTGTGGTAGGTTGGATGTGGGGCCTTGTATACTTGGCGCTGAAACGCTGCACTGGTGGCACACTGAGTTCTTCTCATTCTTGACACTTGGTCGAACAATTCTTGAATGGTGTTTGGCTGCTTTGTTCGGCATTAATATGTCGGCGGGTAGGTTTAGTTTCATGCCCATTACCGTTTTGTTTTAGTAGTAGTCTTCTAGGGGCATTTGAGATGTCAATTTGATGGCCAGGAAGCGTGAAAACGACGCTTCTGTCGTTGTTGGAAATAGGTCTATTAGTGTCTGGCGGGTTTCATTATAGAATAACCTATCTAACCGTAGGCTTCGGAAATATTGGAGGGGCTTACGTTGCAGGTAGCAGGGTAACTTGCGTAGACGGTCCGTTTAGGTCAGCTCATTTCGGTCTGCTTGGGCATCGAAGTTGTCGAAAAGCTCTGGGCTTCAAAGTTACCATCATATGGACTCACGTCTATCACCCTCGGAGGTCGGGCGACAAGCAGCTTACTCAGGGCATCGGAGTTTTGTGTCAGCGGTTCTGCGGAAATCCCTTGGGGCGGCGACGTTTCCTCCTCCTCAATTAATGTCTCTTGTTTGGGGACAGATGGCTCGGTCAAATCGTTGGACTGGTCGGTTTGCTCTTCCATCTTTGCACTTTCTCGCTTCTTTCTGGACTATCTGGCCTTCTTCGTTTGGTATCCTGTTGACTCTCGCTATACTGCGGTAACCGAGGGTCTCTGGCTGTGGTATGGTAACCGAAAGGGGCAAACCTGTAGTAACCGAGAGGGGACAGTCAGGGCGTGGAGAGTTTTCCAGTACCTCTCTTCGCCTTGGGAGACCTTCAACAGTTCTCACAGATTACAAGCAGTCGTGGACAAGGCAGAGTGAAAGCTTGTGAATGTCCACACAAAAACGAAGAAACAGTTACACTAGAAAAGTTCGTGAACAGATAAAAGTTGAGCTAGGAGCGAAAGATGGAGATAGAAGAGTTCTTACTGTTCTACATGGTCGAGGAGATGGACCTGGGACACAACTGACGAGGGCTCCCGCTGATGGTGAAGTGGCTATCTTTTTGGCTAGGACGGAGGCCTTATATATCTTTTCCGAGAAAGGAAGTATTGCATTTCAGCAGATGCAACACGAGCGTGGATCGTCTGGCGAAATTGTACACTGGCGCCGTCCTGACAGTTTACTATGTATCTTTAGATGTTGTTTTGGGACTGCTACATCTATCTCGATTTTAGACGTTTTTGACTTCTATCTCTTGCTTCAGCTCAACTTTTAATCTATCACAGAGTTTTATTTATTTATCCTCAGTTTGTACAAAGTACATTACATATGATGATGTGATGACACAAATCAATCATGCGTATAATCATTTACAGATGTGTTTCTATTAAACAACATGAAATCTTTTTATAAGTATTTTATACATTATGGGGTTGTTGGTTTAAATTACCATATATATAATGATATTTGGAAATACGTAAAATAAAATGGCCTGCGTGGGAGTACAAGGAAAGAGGGAAGATAGCCAGGTTAACAAACAACCCCCTTGGTAAACAAGTATCACGACATTATTCTCCCCTAGGGGACTTATCTTACTAAAAGCGGCTTGAAGGCGGCTAGACGGGATGTTCAAGGGTCAGTTCTCACCGAGGTGGTCTCGACGCCAGTTGTTCTAGGGGTTGTTCTGGGACTTCCTATCTTTCCTCCCCCGATCTATTTCCTCACAGGTTTTTCCCTCTGGATCCTGTCTCCTGTGTGTCCTTACCATCCATCACTCAACAACCACGACTGCTTCTAACCAACATGCCACACTGCATTCATCCAACATCATAAACATAAACTACATTAATACAGAGAGTCGACAGGATGAACAAAGACAAGAACCAGACCCCATCGGAGATAAATCAGACGAGAGAGTGGAGCTCCCCTCCGCCCCAATCACTCTGGAGAACCTGGTAACCCGGCTCACAATTTCCTTACAAAACCTCCGCCAAAGGCCCGTCAAGAGCTAGAGATGCCCAAGTATGACCGTACGTATCCAGCAACAAAGATTCTTCGAGACCTATGACAACCAAGCGGACCGAGCTGGACTTTCCGCTTCCGAAAAACTAGACAGACTGCCGCTGTTCTTGATCAACAGCCCTTCCATTACCTCCACCAGCTTCGGCTGGACACTCGGAACTACTTCCAGGCGAGACACACTTTGCTGGACCTCTACCCTTCTACCAGCGAAGCTACCTACTCGAAATACTTCGCCCTGCGCCTACAAGGTCAGTCCCTGGAAGAAATTTAACGCACTAAGACCGCCATGGGGCTACAACTAGGCCTGCCCCAAGAGGCTATCTTGGAAACCTTGACCGAAGGCCTTCCCTTCGGTTACCAACGTTAGTAAGGATCATACCGCCGACCTCCCTAACCGAGTGATATGAAAGGGGTAACAAGGATTCGAGAATATATCCAACCCACGACACGCCAAGCGAGCAGCGGTTCACCTTATATCTCGGGACCCTACTTCAGCACCAGAGATTTCAACCCAGGTCTTCTCACGGTTCAAACAGCCTGCCATCTTCACCATGTCGGAACTGTGGCCAGAATAATTGCAACAAACAATGTCGTAAACAACCATTCGCCGCCGACAATACTTTCCTCCACCAGGTACAGACCCATGAACAGAGGTCTTCTCTCCGGGATGCGCAAATGCATCCCATTGAGCAAGCTATTACAAAACCAATCGCCACGCCCAAATTTTTAACGTCGCACCTTTTCAATTCCCAATAGAACATACTTCCCAATTCCCAATTGAACATACTTTCCAAGTCCCAATTTAATATACTTCCTAAGTCCCCACTTGAACATACTTTCCAATTCCCAATTGAACAGACTTCCCAAGTCCCAATTGCACAGACTTCCCAAGTCCCAATTGAACATACTTCCCAAGTACCAATTGAACAGACTTCCCAAGTCCCAATTGCAAAGACTTCCCAAGTCCCAATTGCACAGACTTCCCAAGTCCCCAATTGAACAGACTTCCCAAGTCCCAATTGAAAAGACTTCCCAAGTCCCAATTGCACAGACTTCCCAAGTCCAATTGAACAGACTTCCCAAGTGCCAATTGCACAGAATTCCCAAGTCCCAATTGAACATACTTCCCCTGTCCCAATTGAACAGACTTCCCAAGTCCCAACTTCACATAACTTCCAAGATCCCACTACCCCTGATCCACATGAGCTGACTGTAGAAGATGAGATGTCCAAGAACCCTCAACATTACCACCGCCTACTGTTAGAGCACACAGCCCTCAGTGAGTCTAGCACGCGGGACAAGCGAGACTACCCCAGTCTGAGTGAGCAGAAGTGCTACGAGAGCTTGGTGCCTTCGAACCAACGCATCCCCGACAGTATTAGAGATATACAAAACCCACTGGAACAATTTCTTCCAACAACGCCGTTCCCTGCCAGTCTACGCCACCACGAGCAGATAAAGCCGCCTACGTCCCGCGGACTCGTCTACACGTCATGTACGGCAACCACATTCCCCATCGGGACTTTCTAACATGAAACAAAGTTCAATCTGCGACCCCGAACTTCTTCAAGTCTTCAACACAACCCAGCTTCGAAGTCCAACAGAAACCCAAAGCAGTGAGTGTTTAACTTTATTTTGAATTCGTCCGTTTACATTTTTGTTTGCTATATATATCACATCCATGTTAGCCCACTTTCAGCACAGTTTATGCTCTAAATAACTTATCTCATATCAATTTTAAAACCATGATATGCCCATTTTATGTTTATATTAACTTCATTTTATTAAACTATAATTAATTCCTTGAATTGCTTAATTTTAAAGAGTTACACATTTTAAAAAAAATAATATTTACAATAATGTCCCTTTAATCAAAACTGGTCACCAGATAGTAACCCCAAATTTACAACAACTTATGTGTAGTCTATCACATCATGGCATAGCGTGAACTTTTTTATCAAATCAACCAAATTTCATTCACCTGTGACCAATTTTTTTTTCTTTAAATCGTGGTCCAACCTGTTGTACCATTTCTACCTGAAACTATCATAAACAATGTATCTACTGTATTTGAATACCTGTTTAAAAAATACTCTCTCGCCAACACACATTATACATAGGACTTTAAATGGGCATGGGGCATATCAATCTTTTTACATAAATTTTTTTTTGTTCAAACATGTTAACCAATATGTATTTAGGCTTAATTTTTATTACTCCCCCTCAACCTTTTATTAACTCAAATACAATAACAATTTCACCTGGACCAACTTTTAGATTCTATTTTTATTTTTTGTATATTTTAAAATCTCATTTAATTTAATCCCCTCCACACACAAACTTTTTCAAATTTCAAAATTTATTCAACTCCTAAGTCACTTATGTTTTTTTTTGTTTTTTTTTTTACTTTTCTTTTTATATTCATCATACATATCTCTCATTATAATTCAATTAATGGACAATTTTCAGATATAATGCCACAACCTTTCAAGCTTACAATGCCTTATTTTATTCTCAATAACATGTTCTCTCAATTTTTTTTCTTCTTATCTTTCACCATCGCTCTTGAGAAAAAAAAATTCTTGCTCTTTAATTTTTTCGTACATCAACTTATGTTTTTATGAACCAATGGCCAATTTTTCGCTGAACCTCTCAGTCTTTCTGCAGTGTATATATTACTTCATTGAAACTTAGGATCTGAGAGTCAAGGATTTGTTTTTCCAACAATTCGACCTCAGAGGTCTAATTTTTTGTCAATCGACCGCACAAGTCCGCTTTTTTTTTATCACTCGACCCCGAAGGTCTTTTTTTATTTTTCACGTAGGTCATGCCCATTATTTGTTTAATTATTAATTTTAGTGTTATCAATAGAACCGCACATAAGTTGTCTGCCTAATCAATCTCCTTCATTCTAAAGTATCTCTGTAAAATGTTTCAATACGTATTAGCGCAAAGTTTTGTTGACTAATGCTGCAAAGATGACTATTATTTCAGCCTCTTTCTAATGGCTTCCTTTATTCATTTTACAATGTTGAACCACTCACTTTTCAGCTCTTTTACTTTCCACCTTTTCATTCTCTTCACCTCCTCAATAACAGATCCATATTGTACATAGCTATGGTTTGTCCATACTTACACTCTGTATCATATTAACCTACACTTAAAATTAATTTGTACATAGCCAAAATATTTCCCACCCTCAAAGAATTTCCTGCACAAATTCTTCTTTGAAAGGTGGGACATCTATAATTATATTTAGAAATACGTAAAATAAAATGGCCTGCGTGGGGTTCTATCTTTCCTCCCCGATCTAATTCCTCACGGGATTTTGCTTCTGGATTGCGGACCGATTCTGGATTGCTTCTAACTAACATGCCACACTGCACTCATCCAACAGCATAAACATAAACTACATTACTACATATATATAACTAGGCGAATGACCCGGCTTCGCCCGAGAAACCCCTTGGTGCAATTTCCTTCATGCTAAAAGTATATCAATAATAAATATTAGATGTGCCATAGAATAGCAATACAGAAGTAACACATAAACTACAGGAAAAAAGTGTGTGTGATGGCAAAAATTGCATTATATTAGTGTTTAGGTATTTGATTTAATTAATATAGTTGATATAATAATATATATTTATATTATATATAATATAAATGAGTTTTAAAAAATGTTTTAAAAAATGCATCGGCCGGGAATCGAACCCGGGCCACCCGCGTGGCAGGCGAGCATTCTACCACTGAACCACCGATGCTTTAAAAAAAATGGCCATATTTAGGTATTCATTCCATTCCGGATTAGTCCGCGTAAAAAAAAAAGTTTTTCAAAAGAAAAAAAAAAAAAGAAATAGCCAAAAATACTAATCAAAATGCAGCCGAAAATTTTCCTCAGGTTTATAAAAAGCGACATGCAAAATTTGGTACCAATTGGTTCAGTAGTTTTTGAGTTTATCGCGAAACAGACAGACAGAAATTGACTTTTATATATATAGAGATGTAGCCTTGTAATGGATGACTAATCAGATAACAATGATAAAGCAGAAGGTATTTTATTCGTAATGTCAGCAGGATTAGGCGACTATAATTAAAACTAACAAATAATTCACAGCTAGAGATTATTTAATAAAAAGGAAAGCTATAAAATATAAATAATAAAGAGATTTCATGAATAGATTGTCATATTATGCTGTTTATTTTCTTTGATTAAATACATAAGAAAATAAAGTTATAAAATTATTTCTTCGCTACATAGCCTCCTCTTATAAATAGCATCATTTCGATGCTCAGCAGATGCCATGAGTCCTCAGTCTTAAGGGCTCTAGGCCGAGTGATAGGCCCTTATAAATTTACGTCTCTTGATGAGGAGAGCTCCTCCTTTGTCCAGGGAGGTTATCACCTCTAGGCTGGAGAGACTTTTTCTTGGATGTTTATGAGTTCTCTTCTGAGTCCTTATTCATTTTGTCTTCCTGTTCTCCTGAGACATTTAAGGCTTCAACCTACAAACATAGATTATTTCAGTAGTTTTGGGTCAACATTGTTGGTTTCCAAATGTCTCCACCTCGTGAGTCACCCGAGAATTTTTCTGTTGACTTTATATGGGCCGAGGTAAACATCACGTTGGTTATTTGAAATATCCTATTTTCGAACAGGAGTAAAGATTCAGACTAAGTTTCCAGGTTGGTACAATAGGTTTCTGTGGGGAGCAATATACTCGGAGTTTATTACTCTCCTAACACCTCATAGAGTGGAAAATTGGCATTTGTCATACTTCTTTCGCTCTTAACTCTAGCGTTTAGATGAAGTCGTCATATTCTGGGACTAACTTGGGAAATAACAGTTAGAACGGTTTTTCTGCTTCACGCCTATGCGCAAGGAAGAAAGGAAGAATGGAGTCAATCCAGTGGCCTCTTGACTTGCTGTGTAGTACGCGAAATTCACAAATGGAAGGATTTTAACCCAGTCTTTATGATTGACCGTCAACATACATAGACAGCATGTCTGCTATGGCCTTGTTCAACCTTTCCGTGAGTTCATTCGTCTGAGAGAGATAGGCATTCGTCGTCCTGTGAATTATTCTAGAGTGATTATTTAGATCCTGATCCATTGATGATTTGAAATTCTTCCTCTGTCGGTGATTAGTACCCTCGGAGCACCGTTTTTCAGAAGTATATCTTCGACTGAAAATTTGGCAACCACCTTCGATTTATTAGTTGTAGTGCCCTAGGTAGGCGGCTATTGGCACCATTATTGACTGTATAAATGTCCTGTAGGGAGCTGTGGCTAGTGTTTACGTCAATGACAGTCTTAACAGCGAGTCACATACCTTCTATAATTCTTATAGACATCCCAGGCCAATGACCTTTATCTAATTCATTCATAGGTTTTGGTGAACTCAAGATGTCCAGCGGTGGACAGAATCATGAATATTTCTAATATTTCAGAAATGTGGTGGGGAGGGACCACCTGACATCATTCTTCTCATTGGATAATAATTCATTTTGTAGAAAGTATTAATCAATTTTCTGAAAGGATTTTTCTATGTCTCTTGTTGTATAACGTCATACATCTTCATGAGATATGGATCTTTCATTTGTTCCTGTCAAAATTCTGTAATGGCTATTATGCTAGGAATATCTTTACTAAGTCGTCACTATAGCTTGGAAGATTTCTTGGTGTTTTTTCCTCTCTTGTACATAACTGTAACCTAAAATTCTACAACCAAATAGCCCATATTTTTAATCTTCCACTCGAGTCTTTAAGATTGGTCAACCAGCACAAAGAATGATAGTCTGTTACAATTGTAAATGGGCGTTCAAAAACATATGGACGGAATTATTTTATAACCCAAATTATGGTAAGGCATTTAGTTTCAGTAGTTTAATATTTTTTTTCTGCTTTATTGGGCGTTCTCGAAGCATAGGTAATAGCTCTTTTTTTTTCATTCAGAATTTGGCCCAAACTGCTCCTATTCCATAGCTCTTCCGTCAGTGTGTATTTTTGATGGATTGAATGATCAAAATGTCCCGAAGCAGGCTCGGAAATTAATGTTGACTTCAGAATATAAATGCATACTGTTCGTCTAGGTTCCAAAAAAATTGAGAGTGTTAACCAAAGTTTAGGTTGATTTGCATAATTAGGTTTGAAGCGGCAGGTAGTAGGAATAGAGTATTAAGAAAATTTCTTACTCCTTTCAATGACTTGGGTGCGAAGAAGTCACGAACTGCTCAGATCTTTAAAGGGAAGGCCGTATCCTATCTCCACTTACTTCATTTCAAAGAACAGTGACAGTTTTCACCCTAAATTTACATTTACTTGCATTAAGGCATGAACCCGCTTGCTTCAGACAAATTAATAAAATATGAAAGAGTCGTGTTCTCTCAAAATTATCAGTAAATATATTATATCATCTGAATCACATAGGGAGGTCCTTCACAAGACCTTTCAGCAGGTTGTCCATCATCCTTTCGAACGTAGCCTGAGTATTGCAAACATCGAATTGCACTACCTTAAACAGGTATAGTTTATCTGGGTTACTTTGAATTGCTGAAAGTTTCGGTTGCGGCTGATATTTTTCTGCATGTCGTCATTTAGCTCTTGGAAATTATGGCGAGTTATATAAAATGTCCTTGTCTTATTTGGAAATATTAATTTATTATTTCCTTGTTTTGTTTTAGTCTATCACGGCAGTAGGCCAGGGCGTACGCGGTAGAAACAAATAAGATTTTGCTCAAAGGTCCACCATTCGTTGGTATCCTGTCTTCCTCCTTGATTCTTGTCCTGAGTACTAGGAGGGGGAATTCTAGAATGGACCCCTTTTCAGGGTCTGATAACACCCCTGGTGTTTTTGCGGGGTGGCTCGTAGGTTTTAATATCGGTTCCAGGTCTTTTTCGTTTTCATGGTGAACAATATTTTCCCCCTGAAGAGAAGCTAATTCCTTTTGTACCTTCTCACGAAATACATATGTATTTGCCTAATCAAAGATGATAGATCGTCCCTGTCGTCATGTTCACTGAGAGACGCCGCATTTTGCAGTCGTTCATACCTGGTTGGGGTCATTCGCTTACAGTGTACCGCTTCAATATGTCAACATTCAGTGACGAATTGTTCAGGGTTATGTACATTCCATGGGTGAAGCGCATGGTAGAGCTCCTCGGCTCTCTTTTTCATTAGTTGGTATTTTTATATTTCTCATTCATTTGAGGATATTGAGATCTTTTTTTCAGAAGCGCAAGACGTCTTGGATGCATAATTCGGTGCTTTCCTCTTTCAATTGTGCACGGGTTTTGAGTCTTTTTTCAGCTCGCAGCCTCACGCTTTCTTTTTTCATAAATACATTTTCTAATTGTAACATGAACTGCTTCCATATCTGGATTCTCTCCTCATTGTGTGTTTTCAAATCATTTGAGAGCAGTGCTAATCAGATAAAAATGAATTTTGCCAAGACAAAATGTTTCATGCCATTGGTTTTGCTTCGCCAAACGTTCATACTCTTTTAATCAGTATAGATATCTTCCACACCCTCATCATAGAACATTGAAGAGTTTCCAGGCAGATATTTAAAAAAATGTACCTACCTCAGTTGTTGCTTCTTTTTTGATATTTTTGGTTGTTTCTTCTTGATACACAAGATCTTTTTTTTTTCCAGAAGGGATATCGGTCCAGATCTACACCAAATGTAGCGAAGAAATCTACTCTTACTTCATCTTGAGATCTAAAGTATTTATTGATGACGTTAACACGACCAGTTGACAATTATTAACAAACAACAAAAACTATCTACAGCTGGAGAATATTGAACAGTCAAAGAGTTATGATCATTTCACAAATTCATTGTGATTATCAGATATTTCCATTGACTAATTAATTTAAATAATAAAATATATTATCTTTCGCAATAATAATATAATAGAAAGGGAAAATGTTAATTTAATTTTATAAGTCTGATTCTACCTTGAGGTTTATTATGGAATTAAAAACTTTCGAGTTGCATGAGAGAAACATGTTTTTTATTTCGTAACTTCTTTCCCGCATTCTGTTTAAATTGTCTGATACAATCACCTTCTTTTTTCAAAATAACGCGAAACAGTTTAAAATTCTGATAGTAAAAAAGGTCCACTCAACCCAAATGTACGTGGTAAATCTTCAAATGTTGAAATTAATATTTTGAGTTTATTCTTGTCTATTTTTCAGTATTGAACACAAGATCGAAACCAATCAGAAATGTTCTAATCATTTCAGGCCAAATGAATCGACTTCTAATTTGTCTCAATATTGATTTAACAGATGAAGGAAAGATAATACGCAGAGTTGTTGATACATTTCAACACTAAATTAATTTGTAACGAACAAACGTAGTATTTATGTTCAGGTGTCGCATCAAAATAGATTCCCACATATGCCAATGGATATTGCTGGAATAACAAATGTTGTTGGGTTATATTCAAATTGTTATAAGTCTAAAATTATTGTCTTGTTTCTATAAATGGCTTTATATTCAATAGAGAATCATCTGCATTGAATTTTGAAGTATCAGAAATGTTTTTTTCTATACTTTATATTTGCCGAATGTTTTAGATGTAAAAAGGATAATGTGCTAGAAGAAGCGAAAATACTTAAAATTATTTTTCTTGCCTAAGGGCGTCATTGATATCTTCTAGTATTGTCTAAAATATTTGATTCAAAAATTTATTGCTAATACTTCTTGGTCGTAAATAATATATATTTTTGCTGGACCTAATTAACATTTTTAACAGGTTTCTCTTAGCTCCATTATGGAATTGTATAGCTGCACCAATCGATGAAATATAAACATTTATATGCAATTATTACATGTATCCTGCCATTATGAACTCTCCGAAATTGAATTTTAATTACTAAGAAAAATAGCAGAATGACATTCTTTAGCTCAAAGATAAATTTCGTCATACCAGCTGAATTTTGGCTTCTTTATCTAGCAGAAAGGGGAATTTTTGATAAAGGTTGGTGACCACGGTGTTTTGCTTTGTTAAGACAATTATCAAAAGTGTGCATGATTCGTCCAGTGTTCTGCTTTGTTAAGACAATTATTAAGGGTGTTCATGATTCTTCCAGATTCTTTCTGCACATATAGAGCTTATTAAATCAATGGTACAGTACTGTTGTTCTGTTTTCAACAATCAATCTTCGAATTCTTCTTTTAACTTTTTGTTATTACTCTCTGGCGACTTGAGCCAGAATATATTTGAACTTTTCTATTCCTCTAACGATATTTATAAATTTTATAATAGGTTTTAAATGCAGCCAACTTGTCTAACAATTTTTCTAGTCGAAATTATACCTCTTCTGAGTTCTATGATCATGCCTCTTGTAAAATAAGAAATTTTCTTATATGACACCCTTTTATCTGCCTTTGTATTCAATAGAATAAATATTATTTTATGAATATAAGCTGATTAACAAAATAACCTCAATCAACTCTCATTAGGAAGCTATTTAAATACACTGTTACAGCTCATACTCAATATGAACTACATATCAACTTTACACTACTATATATATATTATATAATCTAAAATACAAATATATATATATTTTTTTAAAACATATATTTTATTTTTTCATTCATTGACTGTTCTGCATTTTTGACTATATTCAAAACATACCATTTTTTTAAATTATTATTTTTTGTTGTAAATATGTATATTTAACCCTACCTATCTTTTATTCACGATTATAGAATTCACTAGACGAATGGCCCGGGCAACGCCCGGGGTTTACCCGAGTGCGAATATATACTAAAAACGTTGACTTGGGTGGTCGCTATTAACAGGGTGGTCTGTATAACAGGTGGATGTATCACACAGCTGATAACAGGGTTGTCTAGTGTGGTCGCTATAGACAGGGTGGTCTGTATAGACAGGTTTATGAGAGAGGCACAAACTTACAGGTTGTTGACGCCGCAATCCCCAGAGAGAGTGTTTTTTGTTGCATCATGCTGTGACTCACACGACGACCCAAGGTCAACAGGGGTGGAGCAGCAAGCTTAAGTCTATCACCGTCTGGCGGCGCTGCTTGCGAGTTATATCTACAATTCTGCAAATAACTCTAAGGATATTCAAGATATTCAAGAAATTATTTTTCGAAAACCTTTCCGGGGATATACCTAATAATATCCCAGAATTTCATGGCGATTGGATGTATGGTTTTTGAATAACAGGGTTGTCTAGAGGGGGCAGGGAGGCCACGTGTTCGCTGGAGGCCAATGGGCGCGCATTCTATCCGTGAGCTTCAGACAAACAGACAAACAAACAGACAGAATAAGGCAAATATATAAGTAGATTATATAAATTCTATATTCCTGTGATATAAATAATTTTATGTATATTTTTACTTCAAGAGATTCAAAATAAAAATCTGCTTGAAAGGTAAATAATTATCTTTACTTTTCCACGACTGCACCTCTTTTCAACAATCAAACACACAAAAAATTTCTAATCTATAATATATATATATTTTTTTCACATATATATATATCTACTTATATATTTGCCTTATTCTGTCTGTTTGTTTGTCTGTTTGTCTGAAGCTCACGGATAGAATGCGCGCCCATTGGCTGCCAGCAAACACGTGACCTCCCTGCCCGCCCCCCTCTAGACAACCCTGTTATCAGCTGTGTGATACATACACCTGTCTATAGCGGCCATTCTAGACAACCCTGTTATCAGCAGTGTGTTACATCCACCTGTCTATACAGACCACCCTGTCTATAGCGGTCACTTTAGGCAACCCTGTTATCAGCAGTGTGATACATACACCTGTCTATACAGACTACCCTGTCTATAGCGTCCGCTCTAGACAACCCTGTTATCAGCTGTGTGATACATACACCTGTCTATACAGACCACCCTGTCTATAGCGACCACTCTAAACAACCCTGTTATCAGCTGTGTGATACATCCACCTGTCTATACAGACCACCTGTATATAGCGGCCATTCTAGACAACCCTGTTATCAGCTGTGTGATACATCCACCTGTCTATACAGACCACCCTGCCCATAGCGGTCACTTTAGGCAACCCTGTTATCAGCAGTGTGATACATACACCTGTCTATACAGACCACCCTGTCTATAGCGACCGCTCCAGACAACCCTGTTATCAGCTGTGTGATACATCCACCTCTCTATACAGACCACCCTGTCTATAGCGACCACTCTAGACAACCCTGTTATTAGCTGTGTGATACATCCACCTGTCTATACAGACCACCTGTATATAGCGGCCATTCTAGAGAACCCTGTTATCAGCTGTGTGATACATACACCTGTCTATAGCGGCCACTCTAGACAACCCTGTTATCAGCTGTGTGATACATCCACCTGTCTATACAGACCACCCTGTCTGTAGCGGTACTTTAGGCAACCCTGTAATCATCAGTGTGTTACATTCACCTGTCTATACAGACCACCCTGGCTATAGCGACCACCCTAGACAACCCTGTTATCAGCTGTGTGATACATCCACCTGTCTATACAGACCACCCTGTCTATAGCGGTCACTTTAGGCAACCCTGTTATCAGCAGTGTGATACATACACCTGTCTATACAGACCACCCTGTCTATAGCGACCACTCTAGACAACCCTGTTATCAGCTGTGTGATACATCCACCTGTCTATACAGACCACTGTATATAGCGGCCATTCTAGAAAACCCTGTTATCAGCATTGTGTTACATCCACCTGTCTATACAGACCACCCTGGCTATAGCGACCACTCTAGACAACCCTGTTATCAGCTGTGTGATACATCCACCTGTCTATACAGACCACCTGTATATAGCGGCCATTCTAGAAAACCCTGTTATCAGCAGTGTGTTACATCCACCTGTCTATACAGACCACCCTGGCTATAGCGACCACCTAGAAAACCCTGTTATCAGCTGTGTGATACATCCACCTGTCTATACAGACCACCCTGTCTATAGCGGCACTTTAGGCAACCCTGTTATCATCAGTGTGTTACATTCACCTGTCTATACAGACCACCCTGTCTATAGCGACCACCCTAGACAACCCTGTTATCAGCTGTGTGATACATCCACCTGTCTATACAGACCACCCTGTCTATAGCGGTCACTTTAGGCAACCCTGTTATCAGCAGTGTGATACATACATGTCTATACAGACCACCCTGTCTATAGCGACCACTCTACAGCTGTGTGATACATCCACCTGTCTATACAGACCACCCTGTCTATAGCGCCACTCTAGGCAACCCTATTATCAGCTGTGTGATACATCCACCTGTCTATACAGACCACCCTGTCTATAGCGGCCACTCTAGGCAACCCTAGGAAGCAAGATGTATACAAGGTGCAGACAAGATGAAGATCTAGATGAAGATTAAAACGTTTTAAAAATATATTTGCACTCGGGTAAAACCCGGGCGTTGCCCGGGCCATTCGTCTAGTATATTTATAAAAGGCACATGTGCTCCTGGTCTGAATATGCCTTCTTTATTTTGAATATATATTTAATTCATCACAAATTGGCTTTTATCACGACATACTAAGCTATAAAATTCATTATTATAGCTCATCTTGTTACCATCATCCTACAAGGTGTGGCCAATAAATAATGAGACCGATCAAAAACAAAAAAAAAAAGAATTTGTTTTCAAATTCTTCTGCAAAGTCTACTTAAAAAATAGAATGCTTCAGCTACACTGCGGTATATTACATCAGGTGATTGTGCGCGCAGTCGATAAATTGTAAGCTTGTGAAAAGAACGCCTTGCATAACAACTTCTAATTGGTAATGGATAGAAAATTCGAGCAACGAATTTGTATTAAATTTTACTACAAAATTGGGAAATCGGCTTCAGAAACTTTAGATTTGTTGAAATTGGCATTTGAAATGAAAATGTAAATAAGCCCACCACATTAAGATGGTTTTCACGATTTAAAAATGGAATGGAATTGGTGAAAGATGAGAAGCGTGTTGGACGTCCAATTCTGCACAGGAACCCTGAAAAGATGAGCCAAATTTCAAATTTGATAATTGGAAATCCACGAATAGGGTTATGGGACATTGAGGAAGAAACAGGGATATCAAAATCATTAGTTGGATCGATAATTAAAGAAGACTTGCAGTTAAAGAAGACACCTTCAAAATTTGTCCCTAAAATGCTCACAATCCAACAAAAGGAGAATCGCGTTGTAGTTGCCAACAAAAATGCTTGAAATGGTGGAAGAAAACCCTGATTGGAAGGAAAAGTAATAACTGGAGCCGAGACATGGGTTTACGGGTATGACCCGGAAACAAAACGCCAATCCATGGAGTGGAAAGGAAAAGATGAACCAAGAACGAAGAAATCCCGACTTTGCAAGTCAAAAAACAACGTCTTATTGGTCACGTTCTTTGACATAAAGGAATTGTGCATCATGAATATCTAGAGGAAGGTCAAACAATCAATAAGGAGTCTTATTTAAACATTATGAGACGTGTACGTGAATCAATTCGTTCAAAAAGAGGGAGAACACGAATGCTCGACTACAATTAAATGCTGCAACTGCGTCAAACATCCACATTTTAGAAATAGAGATTTGGAGCATAAACCGAATAGTCAAGACTGCCCAATCTATAAAAAAGAGATGCAAATTATAATACAAAGAACAGACTATTCTACACATATAGAAGATGCGGGCCACTAATAAACTTCCAGAATGATGGGCCGAAAACTATATATTGACAAAATCAAAATTATTCAACAAAATACTAGAAAAATCAAAAATTGCATAAATGAGCTTTGTGCATCTGATGAAATTAGAAATGCAGATATAGTAATGATGCAAGAACCTTATATAATCAAAGAGGAGGTGATATTTCCAGGACCTTGTACAAAATATCAATTGATGAACAGTCCCAATATAAATACGGCAATAATTGTAAGAAATAGCACCTTAAAAATTCAATTAAGTACAGAATTCACTAACTCATTCGCTACAACTATAACCATACAAACAAAAAGTAAGAAAATATATCTTTCCAACATTTATATACATCCGAATTCAATGAAAAGTGAGCACGAGGAATTTATGAAGAAGTTAATTAATACAAATTTACATATACCCGTGATAATTTGCGGCGATTTCAATGCCAGAGCTCCGTTATGGTATGATATCAGGAAAAATTATAATGGACATAGACTGATCCCTATCATAGATGAAATAAACTTAATTATCCATAATAATAAAACTTTCACGTGTCGTGATGCAAGTGTGATTGATCTCACACTAACAAATAAACAGGCAATTGCGGCGATCAGAAATTGGAAGACACAGCAAATATCGCAAATTTCAGATCATGTAGCTATATCTTTTGAAATATATACAAACGAACAATTTAGTTCAGAAAAATATTATTCCACTTGGAAATTTAATGAGAAAAATGCGAACTGGTTAAGTTTTAGCCAGAGAATTAACAGTACTGAACGAGAAAAAATTGAAAACTTACTAGACATAGTGGATACACCAGAAATGATTGATCAAACGGTAAAAGAACTTACGAACATACTGATTGAGGCAGCACATAATTCACTCAAAGTAAATAATAATATGACAACAAAAAATAATATTAGTAATAAGTGGTGGAATACGAATTTACAGCTTCTAAAGGATCACTGTCATTATCTTAGGAACTGTTACTATAGAAACAAAAATTGCCCTAATCATATTAAACAATACTATAAAAGCATACGAAATAAGTATTTACGGGAAATAGAAAAAGCTAGGAAAGCATCCTGGAGAATTTTTCTGGAGGAAAACAAATCGAACAACCCTTATGGAAACTTATATAAGGTGTATAAAAACATCAAAAGTGGATCTAATCGGAAGAGAAATATGCAAATTTTGGAGGGTAATACTGATATGGAATGTTTGCAGAAGGGTGAGGAATTATTGAATAACTTATTTCCAGATGATAAATGTGAAGAAGATACAAACATCCATAAAAGTATAAGAAATTATAATTTTAAAACTACTCAATAAAGAAAAACCGATGGTTATGATTACTGAAGTTAACGACTTAATTGACAAATTAAATCCAAAGAAATCTCCCGGAATAGACAACATCTCTAACAACATGATAAGGCACACTAAACAATTTATAGCTCCTATATTGGTGAAACTATTTCAAAAAATGTTTAGACCTACAATACTATCCTGCTGAATGGAAAAGAGCAGAGGCAATAATTATTCCGAAACCTGGAAAAACAGATTTTAATAACTATAAAAATTATAGACCTTTATGTCTTAATTCCAACATTTCTAAAATATTTGAAAAAATAATTAATAATAGAATAATAAAATATTATGAAGATTTTAATTTACTAAGTGATCGACAACATGGCTTTAGAATATCGAAATCTACTATTACTGCACTAACTGAAATAATAAAAATAGCGTTAGAACATAAAACAAGTGAATATGCAGCAATAATTGCAGTGGATATTAGTGCATCGTTTGATAATGCATGGTGGCCGGCCTTGATGAAAAGACTAGATGAAGGTGTGTGTGCAGGCTTCAACGATAAACTTCTACAATCATACTTTGATAATAGAAGAATAAGATTTAGATTTTCCTCAACTGAAATTAATAAGAAACTAAGTAAAGGATGTCCACAGGGAGGACCACTGTCTCCCACATTATGGAATATTCTTATTAATGAGATACTGAATAATAGTCTGGATGATAATTGTGAAACAATAGGATATGCAGATGATATTACGTTAATATGTTGGAATAAAACTCCTGAACAACTAAGAAAGACAATAGATAATGTATTAAGAAAAATCAATAAGTGGTGTGAAAGTCGTAAATTAAAATTGTCAGATGAAAAAACAAAAATATTATATTTATATAAATGCAATAGCGATATAATAGTCTCAGGTAGCAAGTTAATTAAACCGGTTGAAGAACTTAAGATCCTAGGGAGTGACTATTAAAAATCACCGAGTCAGAAGCAAACTGGACTTTACGCCTCACGTTAATGAAATGATCATAAAAGTAACTAGAGCTAGTGGATACCTATTTGGCCTGACAAAGAAAGCATGGGGTCTAGACTTTAGACGAAGACTGATATTGTATAAGACATTATATCGAAGTACAATTACTTATGGTTATTCAGTATGGTATCCATTCATAAACAAAAAGTCTAAGGACAAACTAAATTCTCTTCAATATAAAATATTAAAACTTTGTATACAGGCCTACAGTACAACATCATCGGACTGTACACACATACTTGCACAAGTCCCCAAACTTACTGATTATTTTGAATCTAACATGTTGAAAACCGAAATAAATTACAACCGATTTGACTCTTCAAGTAGGAATATAATTTCTAATTATATAAGGGAAAAAATGCAGAAATACTATGAGAAGACTAATACCACTTTCAAGTCCTTCTTCACTGACTCCCAAATACCCAAATATGTCAAGCCGAATTTTTACAGTGTCCAATTTTTTACTGGACACGGTAACTTTAGATCATATTTGTACAAAGTCAGAAAGACGGATTCGCCTAAATGCTCATGTGGTGCAGAAGAAGAAAATCCTGTACATATTTTAACGGACTGTCGACTTGTAGAGGACTTGAGAGTCAAAAATCAAATAAATATAAATTGTCTAAATCAAATAGTTAATAATAGATATATGTAATAAATTTTAATAGATTTTGTAGAATGTTTTTTAATAATAGATAGCCTGGGCTGTAATAACTGATATATAGTTATATGCTGTAAATAGCTCTAAATTTCTGTTCTTATCTGTGATGTTCACTAATATTCATTATAGGGTAATTAAATCGTTAACTAACTGACAAATATGTTAATAATTTCTATTATAATAACTAAAATCATATTAATAATTACTGTAAATAAGCTCCCAAACTTGTGTATGCATGCAAATATCCAAGACGGATATCGCGTGCTTTGTAAATGATAATAAATAAATAAATAAAAATTCGTCTGAAAAGCAGTGAAATGGGGAGTTCCAAAAATTAGATTATCCATCATGATAATGCACCACCACACATCGCTCCATCTGTACTGACTTATTTAGCTAAACACGGCATCCAAATACTTCAACAACCTCCCTATTCCCCAGACCTAGCTACAAATTATTTTTATCTCTTTCCAAAACTCAAAATGGCTCTAAAAGGAAGGAGATTTGACACTAGATAGTCCATCATAGCGATTTCGAAAAAGGTCTTGAAGAACATCCCGAAAAATGCCTTTTCTAAATGTTTTAAATCATGGGAGAAGAGATAGAAATTATGTATAGATGCGGGAGGGGACTATCTTGAAGATACTAATAAAAATTATTTTAATCATTCAAATTTTTTCTTTATTTTTTTGTTTTTTTAAAATATATTTTTTTTTAAAATTATTTTGTTATTTTAACCAGTTGCAATTATTTTATTGGACACACCTTGTATACCCACATCTTATCATATCATATTTGATATCAAAACTCTATTCATAAAACCAACTCATCACAACTCATTACCTATTTTACTTCAAACTATATGCTACGTTGTAACCCATCCTTCTTCATTTCAATTTATACCTCGAAATTCAGTCTACTACATAATATTTTACACCACATCTCTTACCATATAAATCCTCCGTTAATTCATACTTGCTATACTTATAATTTCATCCTAAGTTTAAACAATTGATCTTCATAACTCATTTCCTACTCTTTTTACAATTAATTATTCATTAATTATTCTTCATTATCCTGCATTGCATGAAATGCTATGTAAATCATTCAATGCACTATTCATTCTACCCATAACTTATTCTCATCCAAATACCTCTTTTAACAATTCGTCCAATATTACACTTATCATATATAACAATGTCCATACTGAATCACTACTCATCTCAAATAAAACCTAATTCTAAATCACAATTCATCCTACATCCTAACTTATCTAAAATACAACTTACACCTTGGCACAGATCGTTATACCTCAATTGATATTGAGTGAAACTCCTATTGGATCACAGTTTATATTTTTCGCAAATCTTCTTATATTAAAAAACATATATTTTATTTCTTAACATGCACACACCGCACCCTATATCACAACCTATTATGCTTTACAACTCATTTTGCGCAACAATTCATCCTACATCACATAACATAACATATAGTACTGATATATCATATTTTAATAAAACACATACCTAAAGCCGTCAATCAGAGGCTGAATAAGGAAAGCTGAGTAATAAAGAGAATTTCTACAACACAGGAATAAATAATATAATATTATCGTTCGGATTCATTGATTGGTTGTTGTAAGACCCTGTTTACTTACTTGAGGGGGTTGACTTGTGGTGATTGTTGGCGCAGTCGTTTTGGCTGAAATGGTAGGTTTTCTCACAGGGGAAATAACGAGAGGGACACAGAATGGCATTGAAAATAGGACCAGTCGAACAAGGGAGAGAAGGGTTTTTGACTAATGGGGTACTTGACTATGATATTCTAACATAGAAGTTACCTGAGCGAGAAGGGCTGAAGCACGTCTTGCTTCTTGTAGTGTCGAATTCCCAACTGACTTAACTTGAGTCCGAGATTTACCTCGTTAACTCTCTATTGCTCTCATTGGTTGAAATCGTCTACGTGGTTACTTTTGGTTGGCTGTTAGCTATTCCTGCTGGACTCTGATTGGATAATGGTGCCTCCATTGTATTTTTCATGATTACCATCCTCCAGGAAGAAGAAGGTCTTTGAACTTAGTTTTTATTAGTTCCTGGGTAATAACCTTTACTTCCTGGATAATGAAATCCTGGTAATGGTTTCTCCCCAGTTCGCTAGACCTAACCTTCATTAAAACCCTTTGTATCATACATTGCATATATTGTGGTGGGGTTACATATTGGTATATACAAATTATGACAGATGCGCCCCCTACATGTGAGAATTCAAAAAGGGATAGCCTGAAGTGAATTCTGTAAGGGAAAAATAATTTTGTGGGGGAAAAATTAATTATGGGTACTGGAGGCTATTTACAAGTATTGTAGGTGACATAAAAGATAAAAGAGGATGGTGTTGGTGAGATATTGGTTGAGTATAGGAAGAGAAATCAAAATAATTTAATTGTTGAATGCGCTTTGTGCATTGTTGAGTGGGAAAAAAAAAAAAAGGTGCCTACACAATTCAGCTCGTATGGGGAAAACTAATATCGAGGGAATTTTTCTGTTAGGGCTTTTGAGAAATCAAAAATAAAATTTAATTGCAAGTAATCAAAGTGAATGCGCTTTGGTGCATTGTTGAGTAAAAAAAAAAAGAAAAAGGTGCCTACACAATTCAGCTCGAGATGGGGAAAACTAAAATCGAGGGAATTTTTCTGTTAGGGCTTTTGGAAATCAAAAAGTAATATTTAGTTGTGAGAAATCAAAGTGAATGCGCTTTGGTGCATTGTTGAGTGAAAAAAAAAAAAAAAGGTGCCTACACAATTCAGCTCGAGATGGGGAAAACAAAATCGAGGGAATTTTTCTGTTAGGGCTTTTGGAAATAAAAAAAAAAAAAAAAATATATAAAATTAAAAGAAAACCAGTGAGTTTTCGTTGAGAAAAATTAGTTTAGTGGTTGAGAAAGTAATTGGTTTATAAACAAAATAAAAAAAAGAAGTTGTTATATAAATGGTGAATATTTGATTAAGCATTTTGATTTCAAAGATAAAAAAAATGAATGGGGGAAGAAAACACAATATACGTAGAGAGATTCGCAGGATCTCTAATGATAAAAGTTACATGCCAATGTATCTAGGTCACATGGCGCGTCCTGCTTCTTTTTAATTTGCCCTCGTAGATTTTTTTTCCTGTGCGACTCGTGGGTGAAAACATGATTCTTCCCAAAGTGCGTTTACATTGTGTACAGGAGACACGGGAATCTAGTTAACCTTAAGTGTGTATTTGTATTTGTTGTGGTGTGTTTTGGGGTTGTATTGTCTTTCAAGATCTCAAGGCCGAGCGTATTAAGTTAATTTGTCCCGAGCCTTAATGCGTTCTAGGGATTTTTATGCAGTTCCCTAGGGCACTTAACATATGCTCGCCCGATATCCATTTCGTTATTGGGAGGTCGCGTGACCGGAATCGGATCTTTGAATACAGGTTCGAGGAGAGTCCTCGACCCTTCTAAAGTGGTTGTTTCTTTCTTTCGGAAGAAACGTAAGCTCGAAAGCTTGCTACCTATTTTTTTCCATATCCTTTAAGTGGTAATATGCGTGTTTTTGTTCGTATTTGACCTTGAGATCTGAAATTTGCGTAGTGGTCGTGAGTGTTGTATGCTTGTTTTATGTGGGTGACATGTAATATTGTTTGGAAATGTTAGTAAAAGAATCGAATTTGGTTGGCAATTCATTTGGAATGTTTTTTGAGAATTGAATTTGTTTATTAATATGATATTAATATAATGATATTAATATAATCAAATGTGTTTATGTAAGAATCGGGATGTGAACTCGTTTTGAAATGGATCCAACGTTGAGCGAAAACGCAATTTGGTGACCGTTAAAAATGACGTGTATCGCGGGGTAAGAGGACACGGTGACCTCAATCAAAGTGCCGGAAACGAGAGGCCAAAATCGAGGGGAAATTCTAAATCAGTCCTTCCGTCTCCTAATTGACCTGGGGTTCTCAACGTCCGCTGGACGCTTCTTAACTAGGTTGGTTGTGGCCCCCTGAAAATTCGATGAAAGTTTTCTTCCATCATCTCCAATATAAGAGTCAGAAATTCAAAAATTGCATTACCTATATGGAAGATGGCTTCCTGTAATTGATACAGCCTTTGGGGCTGTTGGGTATATAATCCAATGTAGACTATTATGGCAAATGGAGCGAGTTTATGGGGCATAACACTGGTCAACAAGATTTTTGCACAAGAGAACCTGATTATGTTTCTAGTGTAGCTTTTCATGCTGAACTCAAAAATCTAATCAGAAATTTCCCATCACGTATGGTTTTTGCGTGACGGTCTTTTTTAGTATTGGGATAAATACACTAAAAATTGCAAACAATGTCACGTAACTGGTTTATCAAAAAATATTTTTCTTTGTCCACAAAGAAATAGCATCTTATCTACATGTCCTGTATCCAAATATACCATAAGTTTTTTTTCTATTACACAATATTTCTGAGATACACCTACTTGAATTTGGAAATATTGTTAATATAGGCATATATGAACGAAACATATTTATTATTGAAAAGCAGTGACAGTGGATTTTATTCTATACTTTGCTTGTGGTAGATCCCTCTTGAGTGCCCAGCAGTCGTCGGCAAGCATAGCGGGACTCCATTTACCTTGGTACCGCTTCTCCATGCTTGATATAGCTTGATGAAACCTCTCACCATGCTCATCGCTAACTGCGCCAAGATTGTCTGGAAAGAAATCTAGATGTGAATGCAGGAAATGGATCTTGAGGGACATGTTACATCCCAGTGCCTTGTAGGAAAGCAACAGATCATTAACTATGTCTCGGTAATTTTCAACCTTGACACTTCCTAAGAAGTTTTGCAAACGTTTCTAAAGGAATTCCATGCTGCTGCTTCAACTTCATTCAAACTATTTTGAAAATTTCCATCCTGCTGCAATTCTCGAATCTGAGGTCCAACGAAAATGCCTTCTTTAATCTTCGCTTCACTTATACTATAAATTTTTGTTTTAGGTAGGCAAATCCACTGGCATATTTCGATCCATTGTCTTGTCAAAGTTCTTCATTAATCCCAGTTTAATATGTAATGGTGGTAAGTAAATATTTTCTGAATCAATCAGGGGTAGATAGCAATATTTTTATATCCTGGAGTAAAGATTTTACGGTTTTGCCAGATTTTTTTAATGTAATGCCTTTCCCTATCTCTGCTATCCCACTCACACAGAAAACAACAAAATTTTGTATATCCAAGCTGTAATCCACGCAAGAGAGCAACGACTTTCAAATCGCTGCATATTTTCCAACCGTATCTTTCATATTCTATCTTTTTCAAAAGCAGTTTCATGTTTTCGTTAGTCTCTTTCATGTTGGATGCATGTATTTATCCCAATACTAAAAAAAGACCGTCACGCAAAAACCATACGTGATGGGAAATTTATGATTAGATTTTTGAGTTCAGCATGAAAAGTTACACTAGAAACACCATCAGGTTCTCTTGTGCAAAAAAAAAAAAGTTTTTTTTGTAGACCTGTGTAATCAGAAGATATATAAAAAATATTGAGTGAAATATGGGATATCTGTACATTTTTTCCCATGTTTTCTCCAGGAGTTGATGGCTTTGGGTTTCGTTTAGTTGTGGCAGACTTGGAATTGGATATATTTGTGGATGGGCGATGTCGCGTTCTTTGTTATTATGGGTGAGTGGTGTAAATCGGGTTTTGGTGAAAATGGTGGGATTTAAATGAATGAAAGGTTCGCTGTTCGTCGGTTTGGTTATCAATGGTTCTGTTGAAAAAATGTCGGGTGTAGGGGTTTTAAGTGGAAACGTGTAATCGTTCTTCTGTCGTAGGTGGTGTATTTTTGTTATTGTTGGTGTTTGTGTTGGGTATTTTTTGTGTAAGGGTTTAGTTTGTTTATGTGGACGTATCGATGTCTCTTTGGAGAGGTTGGTTGGATCTATCGATACGTTTTGTCAGTTGGCAGGTTGGACAGGTTTTGACCTTTTGTGCAATGTCTTTGACATGTTCTGCCAATAATATCGAGCGGAGATGAGTATCGTCATCTTTGAGATGTTTGGATGGTTGTATTGTGTGTGTACTGATTGAAGTAGTTTGTTGGTGAATTTTTGGGAATTATGATTTTGGTTACACCTTTGCGGGAAATGGTATGAAGTCCGTTGTGATCAATGGTCAAGCTAATATTTCCCGATGGGGAAGGCTGATGGTTCTTAATGAGGGAGTCTATAAGAAACCACAGAACGGGTTACGAGTTATGACCCGTTTCATATTGTTGTACTCCTTTTATGTAACGAACCTCATATTCGTATCTCAATAGCCTTAATCTCCATCGAAATAATCTGCCTGGCGGGTTTTTGATCGTTTTCAGCCACTGCAATGCGTGATGGTCAGAAAATATGGTAAATTTTCTGTCCATCAAACAGACGCGGAATTTATCCACACTCTCAACGATTGCTAGGCATTCTAGTTCAGAGCTGGAGTAGTTCCGTTTGTGAACGCAGGGAGCGACTGAAATATGGACTGGGTAGGTCTTCCCATCAGGGTGGACCTGTTTGAGGACGCCTGCGATGCCGAGTGTTGAGGCGTTACAGTACACTTGGCATGGCAGACCTTCCTGGTAAAGGTGTAAAGTGGGGTGTTTGTGAGGTTTCTTTCAGGCTAGTGAACGCTTTCTGGCATTTGTCATCCCAGACCCACATGACATCCTTTTGAGAAGGTTGTTAAGTGGCGTCCGCAAGCGGGCTAGTCCGGAATAACTTTTTATAAGCTTCACAGCGCTTAAGAAAGATCGCAATGTTTTGCGATTGTGTGGTTGTTGGATGGCGTGAATTGTTTCGATGTTTCGTGTAAATGGTGTGGTTGTACTGGCAGTGGTTGTGCATGTGTTTGAGTGTTGTTTGTGTCGCTTTTGGTGCGAGTGTCGCGCTTGTTGCGATGTTTGCGCGTGTGACTGTTGTGTGACGACGTGTGGTCATGTGTGTGCTTTGTGTGTGAGCTGTCCTGTTGGATGGACACTTTGTGCATTTTTTTGATGTTGGGCCGTTGTGGCCTTGTGCATTGAGGGCATATAATAAACAGTTGGCCTTAGTGAAAAATTGTGTTGTGCGTGCGCGTGACTAGATTGGCATGTTGGCAATTGGTTTTTGACCAATGGATGCGCGCATTGGGTGCCATGTGCGGAAGGCTTGTGTGCATTGTGAGTCCTTTGTTACTCCGCTTGGCATTTCCAATAAGTGCATTCATTGGTTAGGTGAGCAAAGTGGGGGGAACAATGGAGCGGCAAGTTGGAACATAGTGCCTTGGTTAAAATTCTATTGTTATTTTAAAATTTCGGAGGGTATTTATACCGAGAATTCCAAATGGTAGAGGTGCTTCCACCACATGGAAATTCTCCTTTTTGGTTAATTTACCTATTGTCAGGGGGAGGGTTATTTTTACCTAGGGTCGGTACAAGACCGTTTATGGCCTGTAGGTCTATGGACTGTTTTTTAAGTTTTAGTTGAGGGAGGTTTAAATTTTAAAATTTGATAAAGGTATAGGGCACTATGTTCAAGCTTGCGCCTGTGTCAATTAGAAAAGGGGGTGAAAGTTCAGGCGTGATGGACAGTTTCATCGTCAGCTGGCTGACGAAAAATGGGTGGTGCCTTCCTACCTGGTTGGCGAATGGCTGGGGCGTCTCGGGCGTCTGGGCCTGGTTGTGGGGCGTCGGGCGTGCTGTGGAGGTGGGGCTGTTTGCACTGCCCGCGCGCTCGCGTGTTGAGCTGGTTTGTATGGTGCAGTCCACACTTGTTCTTCCTTGGGCGTTGGCGTATGGTCCGGCATGGGGGTGGTGGCTCCTCGGGGTGGCGCGTCAGGTAGCCAGGCAACCTTCGGGGGTATCCGTCCATCTTCCGGTCGTAGGCCCGGAAGAGTCGGTGGGTGGCGTATGTCACATCGGAGGGGGCCCGGTCCGTCCCCGTTCGCTGTCGACCCGATTTGCGTGAGGACGTGGCCAACTGCACTATTTTTTCCGCTAGGGTGCGGCGTGTCTCATCGACTCCGCTGGCTTCCCTCTCCCTTATCACGTTGCCGCTCTGTTCTTGCTCGTTTTCCATTATATATCCTGTCGACTCACTATAATATTATCGTTCGGATTGATTGGATTGGTTGTTTGGATTGGTTGTTGTAAGACCCTGTTGACTTACTTGAGGGGGTTGACTTGTGGTGATTGTTGGCGCAGTCGTTTTGGCTGAAATGGTAGGTTTTCTCACAGGGGAAATAACGAGAGGGACACAGAATGGGATTGAAAATAGGACCAGGCGACAAGGGATAGAAGGGTTTTTGACTAATGGGTACTTGACTATGATATTTTAACATAGAAGTTACCTGAGCGGAAGGGCTGAAGCAAGTCTTGCTTCTTGTAGTGTCGAGTTCCCAACTGACTTAACTTGTCCGAGATTTACCTCGTTAACGTCTATTGCTCTCATTGGTTGAAATCGTCTACGTAGTTAATTTTGGTTGGCTGTTAGCTATTCCTGCTGGACTCTGATTGGATATTGGTGCCTCCATTGTCTTTTCAGATTACCATCCTCCTGGAAGAAGAAGGTCTTTGAACTTAGTTTTTATTAGTTCCTGGGTGATAACCTTTAATTCCTGGATAATGAAATCCTGGTAATGGTTTCTCCCCAGTTCGCTAAGGCCTAACCTTTTTAAAACCTTTTGGATCATACATTGCATATATTGTGGTGGGGTTACATCTTGGTATATACAAATTATGACATAAACGTATTACAAAAGACCACGTTATACTAGCTACTTGGAATTTGATTTTATTTTTAAAAAGTCTACTTGAGTTACATTGTATTGTTTCCAATCAAATTACATGTATCATATATACAAATATTGTCGTTTACTAAAAAAGGTTTACTTGAGTTACATTTTATGGTTTTTTATTAATCAGATTACATTTATCATATACACAAATATTTTAGAATCGTTTACAATAATTTTAACATTCGAAATTGGGAAAACCTTTCCACTTACAATAGATCAATCCCTAGAGCTTGAAATGGAAAACCTCCAAACGAGTTTATTCTATTATTTTCCTCTGTGTTCACGTGTTTTAGATTTCGTTATCGCCACATGGCAAAGGGTAAGCAACTATATTTAGTTCACGCTTCCTTTAGAGTTGTAACCCAATTAAAAAATCAATATGCGGAACCATGAAAACTGCCAGCTGGGACAACATATAAAATCGCCTGTTGAAATCAGACGATATCCCATTCCTAGGAACGCCCATCTAGTTACATGATGAAATTCTAACTTGCTCTTGTTGTACTGGCTTTACCTGGATGCTGGGAGCTGACAGGTGAGTTGATCATTGTCGACATTCTGTTGACTGCTTCTACAACTCTTTTTAAAAAACGATTATCTCACATTATATTTTTTTCACTTATATTCTCAAAACTCAGTTCTTAAACATTTTGAACTCAGAAATTTGCAATGAAAGAAGCTTAATTTTTATACCTTTAAATAGAACTAGCGGATATACCCGATTTGCTTGGTTTTTACTTGCAAAATTTTATTTGATAAAAAATATTTGTCAAGCAAACATCTCTCTGATATAAGGCATAGAGTGGATATTTTCTGATGAATCTTTTCGATTAAAAAAAAATATAAATATATATTAACTTTCAAAAATAGATATATATTTGAAATATTTTATAGAACTATTCCAAAATATTAAAAATTCAACACTACCTCTTTCGGGTTGGGATTTTATCTAGACCCTTTGTGTTATACCGCCACGACTTGGTATGGGTAGGCATTTCCTCCAAACCCGGAGTGGGTATACCACCATGACTCGGTTGTAGGTGAGGTCTATCAACTCCAGAGGGGCTTGGGAAAACTATAATCTCAACCATAAAACTGAGAAGCGATATATTTTTATAAAGATATGATCTGGCTTCCTCTTTTTTTCTCGAGTGAGTGTTTTGCTGTTAGAATTTTGTTCCTGCTTTCTATAATTGAATCGATTTTATGTTTGCTTTATGGAATTTTCCTCGAATCAATTTTGTATCTGACTATCAAACATAATGCAACAATATTGTAATATCATTATTTGACTGATTCAAACTATTTTTCCCACCACTTTGTCCATTTCAATTTTTATTGGCAAAAAAAGCGACAAATATCTCTCCCACATTTTTCTCTATTTCCTGGTAAAATTTCAGCCAGATTCAGTCCATATTGCGGATTTGTAGAGCCGACAAAAATACACTGACTATCTGAGAAACTAATTTATATATATAGAGATGACCTAGCTTCGTGTATTTTGCTTGAGTGAATGTTTTGCTTTTAGAATATTGTTCTTGTTACTAAAAATGAACTGGCTTCATAAGTTTTATGGAATTTCCCCCGAAATAAATAGGTATTTGTTAATTAAACGTGACAAAAAAATATTGTCATTATAATTATCTAACTAATAACAACTATTTTTCCCACAACTTTGTCATTTTCAATTTTTCTTGGCTAAAAATGCTACAAATATCTCGTCCATATTTTTCTCTATATCCTTATAAAATATCAGCCAGATTAGGTACGTAATGAGGATTTTTATAGCCGACAAACATACCTACACTGACTTTCATATATATAAAAGATTACTCCGATTTGAAGATTCTGTCAATATAATGATATTTTTCGTTTGGCTAAAGATTCTCAATCATTATCTATATGAATAGAAAGGAAGGTGTATTTATTTTGTCCCCACTAATATTTCCACAATATTTAGCCAAATGAAGGGCATCTATAAGAGATAAAATTAATTCTTTAAAATCTATTGTCATAGTTTTGTTAAATATGAAATATGCGAATTATATTGTTATTGTAATATTTGGTTCAATTAGAGATATCTCTCGGAAGAGTTGATAACATGTAAATATATTTTAATTCTTATCACAACTTTTAATAACCATAAAAATATTCAACATCTCTTTTGAATAAATTTAGGTAGGACTCAAGAGATATCCGAAAGAATTAGGGTCATTTATCAAGTCATTAAAAATTGTCATTTCATATTTAAGTATATGCTTTAGCTAAGAAAAAGGCAAAGGAAAATAAGTTATAGCTAAAAAGGCCAATATTGTAATTATATTTAGAGTAGATATTTAACCTCCCAGTAAAACCTACCATCCTGACAAATATCCCATATTGCCCAGCAATATAAATCTGAATGATATAACCCTAAATTCTATAGCCTACTTTTGCAGATATATTGGCACCCTAATTCCGTTTAAATATAAAACTACCCAATATCAATATGAATAGAAGGTATATATAGATTAATATGATGTAAAAGAAGTAGAGGTCAATTAAAAAGGTTAATATGTGTGGTTTCAGCTGCCCAGGAGACAGATGCTACCACCCTCCCAGACCCTGGCAACACCACCACCTCCACCACTACTTCCACCACCACCACGTCCACCCCTACACCAGGCAAAACCAAGAATTGCTCTAGATATCAATATTCAGAAAAGAATCTGAATGACCATGATATCTGTCTGAGAAGAGGCTACCAGAATTCATCCACGGTAAATTCTGATGTTGATTATCATTATATATAAGTCGTCTCTCCTCTGTCAAAATAGATTCTCTTACTAAGCGTCGTCATCTTGCGGAAGAAGCACCTTTATTTTCAATGATCAATTTCCTTCTGACAAAATTTGCATTTATATTTATATAATCGTTTTGAAAATAGAGCAATCCATAGATAAATCTTTAATTAAAAAGGCATATATTGGATCAAAAAATTATTTATTTTACCAATATTTCAGCTGGCTGAACGCCAACCTTTATCAAGGTGTTATAAAATTTTAAAGTGTGTCAACAACAAACTCAGCGCCACATAACGTCAACAGCATTAAGTTTTTAAAATATTTTGTTATATTCAATGGGGAGAAAATTTGAAAAATATATTTATATTATGAACAAAATAATTTTTGTAAAAAATGGGTGTGAATATTTTGAAAATTAACAATAACGCCTATTTTATATTTTAAAATTATTTGTACTATGTGTAAAAATATTTTTCGTATAAAAATAAATAAAAATAACAAAAAATATATATAAAAGAAAGGTTAAACTAATTTTTTTTCTGAAAACACAAAGCGTAAAAAAATGTTTGAAAAGTTGGTTGAAATAAAATAAAAAAAAAAAAAAAAGTAAAATTGTGAAATTCGAAATAAAATATAAGTGAAAATGGGAAAATATTTTTTAAAAATGATTTCACACAAATAAAATATTGAAGACATTGAACTATCAATATATTAAATATAATACATAATGTGATAATAGGTTGAGGCAACTGTCGACTCTCTGTAATATTGTGTGAGATCCTTATCTGTGATTAGGGATCCTGTCGACTAGCTGTAATAATGCGTTGAGGTTTGGTAAGCCTGTTGTAGAACCTCGTCGACTCTCGCTATAAGTTGTGGCAACGAGGGTCAAACCTTAGTAACCGCGAGGGACAGTCAGGGGTGGAGAGTTTTCCAGTACCTCGCTGCACCTTGTAGGACCTTTAACAGTTCTCCAAAGTACAGGCAGTCGTGGTCGAGGCAGAGTGGAAAAGCTGGGATGTCCACACACACAAAAAAACGAAGCGACACGTTGTAGAAGGGAAGTTCCTTGAATAGATAAAAAGCGAGCCAAGAGCAAAGATGGAGATCGAGAAGTTTTCTTACTGTTTTACATCGTCGATGAGTTGGTGACAACCGGCGACACGCAGATGGGGAATTACTGGAACTCAACTGAACTGGCTGTTGCTACGCGGCCTTTTTATACGACCGCCTGACTAAGAGAATTGGGTCATGCACGTGTTGATGGACACCGGACACTGGCGACAGACTGTCGGGGTCCAATCTATCTTTAGAAGTCACTTGTGATTCTCTCTTTGGCTCTTAACTTAGCTTTTAATCTATTATATTTTATTTATTCATCCTCAGTACATTAAATCTGGAGATACAAGGACACACGTCAATTATGCGTATAATTAGTTGTAGTTTATAATTAGTTCTATATACAACATGACAAGCTTGTTATGTATTACATATAGGGTTATTGGTTTAAATTATCATATATATATAAATATAAGCGTGTGATTGTATAATGCGATTTTGAGCATTAAAACATTTTTACGTGCTTCTAAATGTGTACCTCTCCCTATAAAATTAATTAAAATGTAGACCTAAGTTATCGGAATTTTGAAGTAAAAAAAAATGAATGAAAAATTAAACTTTAAATATTTTTATGACGATCTAAATTGCGAATATCTCTGGTAGTTCAATTTTCCTATTAATACTATCTTTGTCTACTGCGGAGGTCCAACTTTCCAAAAATAATCGGCAATGTTTTCATTTTGTCCTGTATAAAATATCTGTTTTATCAAAGTCCGGTGTGTGGTTGTTTTTCAAAGCGTGGTCTACAAGGAGTGATAATGGATTATAATTTCTTAAAACCAGCTTTATGTTGATTGATTCGATCTTTTAGAGCTTGCTTGTTTCTCCTATGTATTTGGCGGGGCAATCATTACATGGTATTTTGTAAATTACATTGTTTTTGTTTTCTAATTTGCTAATTTGTTTGGTGTCTGGGTGGCGTAGGAATTTTTTCAAATTAAATGAAGATTTATATGTAGTAATTATATTGTTTCTCTTTAAGACTCTGGCGATGCGTTCAGAGCCGTAGCTGTAAGGGAGGGCGCAATAAAACTTGTTTGATTGATCAGAGCTGTTGCTTGATTGTACGAATTTAGGTTTATATAGGTGTTTTTTTAATAAATTTATCTGGGTAATCATTGTTTTTTAGGTCTTTAAAATTCTATTTCTCTCCATATTTTCATCATTTTTCATTGAGCATGTGTTGTTAATCTTTAGAGAGAGTGTTTACAACTGAAATTTTGTGATGGACTGGGCCGAAAGAATTGAAATTTAGGTAGTTTCCAGAGTGTGTGTAGACTTTCTATAATACTAGTTTCAATTTTAATTTGTTTTTTCTTAATTTGAATATCTAAAAATGCAGAGAATTGTTTTTTCCAGTTTCGTGTGTGAATTTCAAAAATGGTTTTAGATTATTCAAAAAATTTAGAAAGATTGAAATTCTGATTCAATTATACAAAAAATGTCATCTATATATCTTTGCCATGAAATTATTTTTAAATGTTTTGATTCTGTAACAATTTGATCAATATGATTCATGAAGATATTTGCCAAAGCCGATGAAATAGGGTTGCCCATGGGCAGGCCTTTAATTTGTCTGAAGAATTGGTCTTTATAGCTGAAATAATTATATTCTAAGCAAAGTTTAATTAATTCTATCAAAGCTTCAGATGAAAAAGGAAGAATAGAGTGTTGATGGGTTTCAATAATTTTTTTTAGAGTTAAAATTGCTTCATCAATTTTTTGATCCAATATATGCCTTTTTAATTAAAGATTTATATAATCATCACGCGTTGTTGTTATCTAAGAAGATAGGAATTAGGATATTTATATATATAATACACGTTCATATACGACTTATAATTTATTAAAATCAACAAGCAATTCAGGGATAAGATACCTTACCATTTTATTTCTCTATAGTTCTGGCTAACATGTTTTTAACAGGATCAAACAGAATAATAACTTCTAGCTAAGTATTCACGCCGAAAAATATCAAAACCTGATTTTCCTTATATTTTCCACATGAATAGCAGCACAAATTTCATGACCGGTTGTCATAATAGAGTTGTCTGTGTGATTATATTCTATTAATTTCTCTATATACTGAAAAATATTTGTCGGGATGTGTGTAGGAAAAGTCCTGCAGGATCAACTGCGGAGAAGGCTGTTTTGTTACTCGGACACCAAATGCATCCTGTGGTCCAATTACGATCGGCGTCCTTTTTATCCAAATTGGAGTAAGTTAGCCTATTTTTCAATTCCAGCAACCAATTGCTGTAATAAACAACAACAAAAATCAGAATACATTTTAATCTATTCATATATGACCAATATCAATGCAAACTACAAATATACCAAAGATGTCCTTAATAAAATACCTATATACATTAAAATTATCTCATTAAAATGAGAAATTGAAACTATTTTAAACGCACATATGATTATTTTCAAAACGGAAAAATTAATTACAGCCCTTACTGCAATTATAAGTTAATTAATCCCTATCTCTCCTGTTTGATTTATCATTGACGTAAAAGAACATTAAAAAAATATAAATTTGAAAGTAATCATACCCATATAAAAAGTTTAAATTTCTTATAACAGATAGTACGCTACTTATTATATTTTAAAATTATTTTGAAGCAGCATTACACAGAGTTTAAAGTGCTCGTATAAAATCCAAATAATTCACGGCAAAATTTCTTATGATCTATATCAAGTGAGCACCACCTCGTTCTATTATTTTGAATAAGGAATGAATTGAACTAATTTTCGAAATACTGAGAAGAGTATCTAGATTCATAGTGGCTTCAGATATCCTGGCTTGAGTAGATTGAGTGTTTACTTCAATATTTATTATAATGAACATTATATATAGGTAATTTGAATAAAAAGATAGAACCTCAATTAAAAAATCCTATTTACGATTTTCTATGCAAATTTTATTCAATTTTTTTAAATTTGATAGGAACCCACAAAAAATATTTACTTTTAATTAGATATATAATGCTCGCCTATGATGCGGTGCCTTATTGGAGGTTGTATTATTTTAGTTTGCACCTTTTTAATTCGAAATTGTGGTCATTGATGGAGTTTTGATACTACATGGAATTCTATAGTTTTATTTTATGAGAATGAATATCGTTTTGATATATATTCGGTATGTGCAGGCTTGCAACGCCTCTGGGCAATGCTGCATAACCAGTCTGCTTGGATTCCCAATTTTGTGCCCCACTTCAAAATGAATACTCCACGCTGTGCAGTATCATAACTAATCAAAAGCTTTTAATTGTTTTAAATAAAATTAATATTTGCATTCAAATATGTGGAGTCAAATTGCATTCAATACACATATGTATACCATTTTAATTGACGATGGTGTTTCAAATTTTTACATCAGGTAGTTGACCAATATAGCAATGTTGATGTACGAAATCATAGTGATTTATATAGAATATATTTCTTCTCTTTTTTATATATTCTTTTAAATCATATATATAATTATATAATCTAAAACAATTATTTTATTTTTTAAAAACATATTTTATTTTCATTCATTGACTATTATATATATTTGACCATAGATGCAAAACATACCACTTTTAATTATTTTGTTGTAAATAATGTATATTTAACCTACCTATCTTTTATTCACGATTTTAGAATTCATTTAATAAATTCTATATTCCTGTGATAAAAATAATTTTATGTATATTTTTACTTCAAGAGATTCAAAATAAAAATCTGCTTGAAAGGTAAATAATTATCTTTACTTTTCCACGACTGCACCTCTTTCAACAATCAAACACACACAAAAAAATTCTAATCGTAATATATAATATATATATATATATATATATATATATATATATAATCAATAATTTTAACTCTTAAAATGTGTTGAAATTAACCAATATAGTTAGGAGTTGATATATGACGAGATATATAATTATTTTAAGAACGAAATACTTTATGAGGAAAGAAACTCTTTCTCATAAAGTATTTCGTTCTTAAAGTTTAGTGAAGGAATTATTACTTAAATATATAATTATTTGCATTTATGCGATTGGATTCATTAATTCAATGTTTGTAAAATTGACGCATTTGAATATGAGGATGCAAGTGAATTCAGTGATTGTAAGCCTTAATATTTCCTGAGATAAACCAATGTTTCTATATTTATGACACAATTTTGAATTCACTTCATTTAATTTATTTATCATTCCATTCTTGTTCAAATTAGACTTGTGATATGACTTTATATTATTTCATATATTTTAAAACTTGATTTATCCAATAATCAACATAAATGACCTAGTTAAAATTCCTTTAATTCCGAAATTTACTCTGGTCCAAATTATTACCATTTGAAAGAATAATTTGTTGCGTAAACACACGCACAAGTGTAAAAAAACCTTATATATTATAATTGTGAAAATATTGCATTAATTAATAATATATACATTTATTACACAATAGTAATATGATTATTATTATTATATCATTCTAATAAAGAACTTTTTTTTCTCTCCAGATTCAGCGGGTTTTTTAAGGTGAGAAGCTCCTACTACTATTTTTTCTCATTCATTTTTATTGTTTTTATTTTTTTTTATTTATTGTTACAAAAGCACGAAGTCCAAAGAACTATTGTGCTGTGCTAGTATTATTTACATATATATGATTAATTATTTACACGATGGATTAGTAGTGTTTTGTAAATTATTGTAACAAATAGTTCTAAACTTAAAAAAGTTCTCATAAGATAGAGTAATACACAAAGAGAATTTGGTAATGTTTCAAAGTATCTACATACAATTTGATTAGTCAGAGGGCAAGTTAAAAGAAGATGCTCTGGTGATTCAACATCTAAGCGGCATTCGCATGTTGGATCACTGATAGCATTCAGTTTGAATAGGAAACTTAAGAAGGGTCCTTTGCCAGTTAAGAATAAATAGTGAATTTTCAGAAGAAATGAAATTTGGGACAGCAATTGGAAAGAATTTCTTGAACAGTTCATTAGATTGAGAAAGATAAAACTTAAATTTTAGATCCATATATAGTTTTGTTTAATTCTTCTTGAAGGGGCTTTTGAGTGTTCGATCTGTGAGAGAATTTGTCATATTATACTTTGTTTGTAATAATTCAAGATAATCGGACAGTAAAGGAGTTTTCGCTAGTATATGTGTGATGTATAGAATTCAACTTGGATCGTTTTGCTGCAGTGATAAAAGGAAACCAAATATTTGATGCATAGCTTATTGTAGAGCGTATCATAGCTTTATATAATATCAATCTACGCCGAGTCTCAATGCCCCAAGTACGTGCACATATAATGAGAATAATATATTCTTAAGTTTCGTAGCTTTCATAATTATATTGTCAACATGTGTTCCAAAATTAATCTTATTCCTTTGTCTATGATTTTTAAAAATAACTCCCAAAATTTTAACAGTTTTGATGGTTGAATTATTTTTCCATCAAAATTAATGGGCAATTTTTCATAGTTATGTAGATAGAGTATACCTGTTTTGTTTGGACTTAGTGAAAGTTTCACCTTTTCACACCAGGCTTTTATTTTTATTAAACATTTGGTAATATTGTACTGAAGATCATAAATGTTTGAACTCCATACCACAAATGCCACATCATCCGCGAAAGCAATTACTCTAGCAAAACTTTCGTTAAAAGATAAGTTGAAATCATTAAGTAATATATTCCAAAGAATAGGATAAATAATACCACCCTGGGGACATCCCTTATTTATCTTTTTATACACTTTACATTAGTATATTTAAATTCTACACTCCGGTCTTCAAAGTAAGAATTAATTATTTTTATAAGTACAAGCA
>CP092880.1:38936999-38986923 GCA_030710605.1 Cordylochernes scorpioides
TTAGGTCTAAAAAGTTAACTTTTTTGTTTCTATTAATTTTTTCATTGTTCTTAAGTTTCAAGTATTTAGGATATATTTCAGGTATTATGTTTTTAAACTGTGGGTTATTAAATATAATAATGTCATCTACAAACGGAACATTTGCCAATTAACATTATTTTGTAGAAAGTATTCTATTTCGTACCAGAATAGTATTAGGTTGGCTAATAAAAGACTTGATGAAGTTCCCATGGGAACGCCTTCTGATTGAATATATATTTTATTTTTAAATTCTATATAATTAAAATTTGAAAATGTTTCCAGTAGAGTTTTTGCTGTTTTAAGATCTAATTTAATTGTTTTATATCTGTTATGAATAATTTTAATGTAGAAATTTTTGTCATTAATGAATTCGTTAAATAAATTGGTTATTTTATTATTTAGATCTCTTAAATTTATTTTAGATTATAGGTCCTCAAAATCAAATGTGTATACTGTTTCAATGTTTGTCCAATTGTTCATTAAATAGTTAATGGTTTTTTTATTTGAGTCGATAAATTTTTATAATTATATTTATTATTTAATTTATTTATAATAAATTGTAGTGTTGAAGCTAATTGTATATCAATGTTTTTTATAACTGAATTTATACCTGATGTGATTGTTCTGAAAGAAATAGGTTTTTTGTGTAGTTTAGGAATTATATAGAACTTTGGTATGTTTGGATTTTTGTAGTAATTATAAATTTTTAGTGAATTTTCCACGTTTTTGATGTCTTTTTTTATTTTTGTGGCTGTAGTTCTAGCAAAAGTGTATTTTTATTATTATCAATTTCCTTTTTTAGTATATCGTGGTATAGATTTTTACAAATGATGGATAAATTATTGGAACATTAATCTATAGGAGTGATAATAAAGTCCTTCTGTAATTTAATTATATTTTCTTTAAAAGAAGGAATATCTGAATTAGGTTTTGTGTATTTAAGTGTATTATTATAATAATTTATAATTTCCTTTTTAATATTATGTTTCCATTCCAGAAAAGTAAATTCTGGAAATACTGTATTTTATACTAGTTTTATTTATGAAAAGGTCTATATCTTTTAATATAGATTTAATTGTATTATTATAATTGTGTTTAATTTGAGGTATATATTTATACCCTTTATTTAAAATATCCTGATATTCTGGATTTAAAAAAGAAAAATTGCTAGTTAATATATGACCTGAGAGCTCATATCTATCTATATAGTTGTTGCAATTACATTTAAAATTTTTTAAAATTTGCCAAATTATTAATAAATTGGTTATAATTGCAAACTAAACTACCTATATTTTTGTTGTATCTCCAGATTGTTTTAAAATTTAAATTTTTTATAGGGAAAAGATTATTGATGTTTTGGTTATTAAAAATATCATTAAATTTAATATGATTAAATAAATTGTTATTAAATAATATTAATGTTATTAGTAGATTGATTAATTTTTCTGTATTTAAAGATGTCGTGTGTGATATCTATTAATCTGTAGTCAGATTATGAATTTTGATATATTCTATAAGTTTGATAAATTTATTATTATTTAGTTTAAATAATGTTTTAATAAATTTATCGATGAAGTTGTTAGTATACATTTTTTTTGGGTCCAGTAATTCTTCAAATTCAATGTAACCTAATTTATTGGTAGTTTTACCTCTAGTTTTATTAGGTTTAGTTTTAAATTCATTTTTTTTTTTGTATTTGCAGCTGATTTCATAAGTTGAAATTTCTTCTGTTTGTGGTTTGTATGTGTAGTTTAAATGGTCATTAAGTCCATAAGGGAATAATGTGTTGTGTTTATAAATGTAGTTGTTTTCTAATAAGTCGTTGTTTTTTGTTTTAACATATGTCTAGTATTTCTATCTTAAAGTTGTTAAAAGTATGTAATTGATTGTGTTCTTTTATATATACACAAAAAACCTATTTCTTTCAGAACAATCACATCAGGTATAAATTCAGTTATAAAAAACATTGATATACAATTAGCTTCAACACTACAATTTATTATAAATAAATTAACTAATAAATATAATTATAAATTTATCGACTCAAATAAAAAAATCATTAACTATTTAATGAACAATTGGACAAACATTGAAACAGTACACACATTTGATTTTGAGGACCTATATTCTAAAATAAATTTAAGAGATCTAAATAATAAAATAACCAATTTATTTAACGAATTCATTAATGACAAAACTTTCTACATTAAAATTATTCATAACAGATATAAAACAATTAAATTAGATCTTAAAACAGCAAAAACTCTACTGGAAACATTTTTAAATTTTAATTATATAGAATTTAAAATAAAATATATATTCAATCAGAAGGCGTTCCCATGGGAACTTCATCAAGTCCTTTATTAGCCAACCTAATACTATTCTGGTACGAAAGAGAATACTTTCTACAAAATAATGTTAATTGGCAAATGTTCCGTTTTGTAGATGACATTATTATATTTAATAACCCACAGTTTAAAAACATAATACCTGAAATATATCCGAAATACTTGAAACTTAAGAACAATGAAAAAATTAATAGAAACAAAAAAGTTAACTTTTAGACCTAAATATAAACCTTCATATAATGCTATTAAAATTTATAATAAAAAAGTAATTATAATTTCAATATTATAAAATACTGCAATATAAATTCTAATATATCATTAAATTGCTGCAAAGGTATATATTTTGGTCAGTTTCTAAGATTTTATAGAATAAATAATATATTAAAAAATTTCATAGAAGATGCTAAAAATTCAAACATGGAATTTATTAAAAACAAATTTAGTAGTAAACAAGTAAAATATTTCAACAGTATATCAATTATAAAATACTTTAAAAAAATAAATGGAAGTATCCATTTATTAAATCAACTTTTTATAATTTCTCTCAATAATAACTAATACAAATTTATAATCTTTAACAGTTAATTAAACTTAAATTATATAACTAATTTGAAAATTTTTCACAAGATTTTTAAAGTAATATTGTATAGAATTCATTTTGTTTAATCTCCAATTTCTGGGGAGGAAAATGGAAATTAAATAAAAATGAATTTTCAAAATTAATAGCTTTATTAATCTTCTAATAATTTACATTTTTAAAGAAAAATTAAAAGATAAATAATAATTGAATCAGTTATATTAATATAATTAACTGTAAAGATTATAAAGATTGGCTTTCTTCCCTTAACTATTTTCTTTCTTCTTTAGTCGTCTTATTGATCTGAAATTTCTGAGAAAGCAGTCTAATTTTGAAGGGAAGAACATGTGTCCCCCCCCCCCGCAACAGATGTTAACCAGAAATAGCTGTTTACAGAGGAAGGCGTCACAGACGAGGTAGGTTACAGTTAGAATTTCTTAACACTTGTATTTGTTAAATATGTGCATATAAATATTTCACTAAATCAACTTAATATTAACACATAGAATCCGGTCGAAGAGAGATCTATGGCATAATAGAGCAGGAGTGAAATGTCGCTGGATTTCTATTTGAAAATCTCCGGTCCAGCAGATCTCTCTTTCCATTAATTAATTCATTTTATTTTTTTTTGTATATGTCTGGTCTACCATTAGGGTTTCAAAACATAATAACCAAACTTATAACAAAAGTTAATTCATATTATAGATATATTACTAAATACAACTAGATATGTTCATATTATAAAATAAAAAAAATTAAAAATCATTAAAAAAAGGATAAAATATAAAATTATAAAAAAATATATATATATACTAACAATCTTATCTACCTTCTTTACAAAATTTGTTTTTTCTTATTATTAGTTTGAATAAAAGTGCATGGTTCTGTCTTTCTCTCTTTTCTCTAACTACTAAAATTTATACTCTTAAATATATTCTCACTTCTATTATTCTATATACAAATTAGAGTATGTCTAAATGACGTGTAACAGCCGATTGCAAAAGACGTTACGTTGTTAAATTTTATTGTTATTAATTATAAATATATATGGATGATGTGTAAGAAGTAAAGAATTTTTTTTTCTCTCTCTCTCTATTAAATAATAACAATTTACAAATTTTATAATTTGAATTTAAATAATCAAAGTAATAAAGATAATTTTAATACAAAACTAAACTATAAAACTAAACAACTATTTATTTTTATAATTAATTTAGATTTAGCTTGCTAATCTAATCAAATCTACTTGATATAAATTATCATTCTTATCAGTTTACTCTTCAAATTTTAAATATAGAATCACTATTACATTTTTATTATATAGTTTTTACACTATATATATATATATATAATATATATATGACATTCGTATTAGATATTTTCAATTAAATAATGAAAGTAATTGAAAACTGCGAAACAAAAATTATAATTTTGAATTTATGAAAAGGCCACAACTTGGGCAAGAAAAGGCCACATGCGGCCTTAAGGCCGCAGGTTCGCCACCCCTGGTCTAGAAGACAATAAATAATTTTTAATTGTCAAAAAATCAAAATATTAATTTCAAACAGTTGAAGATTTACCACGTACATTTGGGTCGATTGGACCTTTTTTACTATCAGAATTTTAAACTATTTCGCGTTATATTGAAAAAAGAAGGTGATTGTATCAGACAATTTAAACAAAATGCGGGAAAAAAGTTGCGAAATAAAAAAACCATATCCCTCTCATGCAACTCGAAAGTTTTTAATTCCATAATAAACCTCAAGGTAGATTCAGACTTATAAAATTAAATTAACATTTTCTCTTTCTATTTAATTGTTGCACAAAGAAAGATATTATATTTTATTATTTAATTTAATTGATCAATAGAAATAACTGATAATTACAATGAATTTGTGAAATGATCATAACTCTTCCTCAGCTTGGCTTTTCAATATTTTCCAGCTGTAGATAGTTTTTGTGGTTTGCTACTGATTGTCAACTGGTCGTGTTAACGTCATCAATAAATACCTTAGATCTCAAGATGAACTAAGAGTAGATTTCTTTCCTACATTTGTTGGAGATCTGGACCGATATCCCGTCAAGAAAAAAAAATTGATTCTGGTTATCAAGAAGAAACAACCAAGAATATCAAAAAAGAAGCAACAACTCAGGTAGGTTCTTTTTTTTTTGTAAAAATTCTTCCTGGAAACTCTTTAATGTTCTATGGTGAGGGTGTGGAAGATATCCAGCAACGCCCGCACAGTGACTCCCACGCCCCGAGGGCCCATCAGGCGAACCCGAGCTGTCGCTAACAAGGCTGTTGGGATTGCGGTTCTCACATGCATTCCTGATAAGGCGATTTCTTGTTCACCAGGCGAGACCCGCGGCTCCTCAGTGTTTTGCCTTTCCCTTTGATCCCGATCTTCCATTGATACCCGCCTTGGTAGATGCAGAGTTGTATGATGGGGTCCCTTGCAGTGCGAGCACCGGATTTGGGTTCTGCAGGTTGCTATCACATGACCCACCGCAAACAGCGAAAGCAGGCGTTAACCTTTCTCATTTCATCCATACGTTTGGTCACTGTCATGGAACGCCAACCCGCGCAATCCTGGATCCAATGCTTTCCTTTACAACGAGGCACAGGGGAGTCACTCTACCCTGAGCCTCTTTTATCTGAGCGGCGTGCATCCTGGCTATATGTTGGCCATAGTTCCTCCTTTGGGATGATTCTCCAAACCCCTCTTTCATATATTCAAGCCGTTGCTCCCCTTTCACTTCTCTCTCTAGGAACTCGAGAAGTCGTTCCAATCTTTGGTCGATGGTTATGGGGAGTTCAAGTTCGTCTCCACCATACCCTGCCAGTGCACTCCTTTGCCATATTCTCAACAAGTCTTCTGGCAGACTTGACTCCACCATAGGATACAAGAAACAGGCATTTTGCTGGACAGTCACCCCTAATGACTCCAAGGATCTCAAATTGGACTCCAATTGGTCGTACATACTTTCCAGAGACAAGTTTTTCCTTCTTACATTATTAATGACCAATTTAAACATTTGGCGGACATAAACCTCGGTGAGGATGTTACTATCGCCGAAGCGGTCCTTCAATGCCTTAACCACCTTAGGATAGTTTTCGGGGATTAGCGGGTAACTTCTGACCAATCGATCCGCTCGGGTACCAGCCTTCATTGATTGTACAAGATACTGGAATTTTTCCACCTCCGACAACACTGCACTCTAGTGGATCATCTCAAACCGCGACCACCATCCCAACCACTCGAGACCATAAACCGGGAGTGCCATCTTAGGCAGCTTGCACGGCGACATACCTTCCTGGGCGCTCCTATGGTCCAGATTGCCCCGGCCTTGTTGCCCATTCTCCTTGAACTGGAGATATTCAGCCACACTAAGTTCGGTTCGTACAAAATTCTCCTCATACTGGACCACCATATCCTGTTCCTTCTCCAGATCATGCGGAGATATTGCCTCATCCCCCAATATCAGATTCATAACCTGACATTTGCATCCCTAATGCAAATGCAACACTCTAAATTTTATCCCGATGGTCTCACGAGATGGAGATTCCTTCTCCAGTTCCGCATCAATTTCCCTTATACTCTTTGTTGCAGATGATCGCAACAGCGTTCGGAGTTTCTGATTCTTTTTCATTTAGAATTCTCAACTATGTTTCACTTGGTTAAATAAATTTGCAAATTTCCTTTTTAACTATCAACGAAATTTTTTAATTTCTTCAGAAGCATGCAAATTTTCTGTCTTTGGAATTATTTTATTTTCTTCCCAAATTTTCTTAGTTTCTTTGAAATCCTGCTCGATTAGGACCAATAATGTTTAACCTTGGCTGGAGGAGGTGTTCCACTTGAAAGTCACTAACCCGTTATACCTCACTCCGCCGTCTTTGGAGGACTGTATTCTTTGTTTTCTCTGAGGGAAGATCCGACTGCAGGCGACCTAAGGATGAGGGAGGCTCTGTTCTTTGGAGGATGCGGTACCTCGCACACGGGAGTAATTTTACCAACTCACAAGGATGAGACTGACACTACTAACTGGTGACTACTCCACTTTACTTTATTTTCCATCACAATTTATACATCTCTAAATACACATGTGACCAGACGTCCGTGGTCAAATTAAATTAAAACAATATAAACAGAATAATAAATACATAGATTAAAAAATAGAATAAACCCCAACAACGCTATATTTGTCATATATTGGTATTTCAAAATAAATATCTGCAGTTTGATATATTACAATTTTCTGTAAATATGTATTTTATTTGCAGTATAAATGGATATTTGTTATATATCAATAGATTAAAATGTATTTTGCTTTTTTGTTGTTGTTTATTACAGCAAATAGTTGCTGGAAATTGAAGAATAGGCTAACTTACGCCAATTCGGATAAAAAGAATGTCGAGAATAATTGGACCACACGGTGAATTAAGAGTACGACGAACAGAAAAGCCTTTTCCGCAGTTGATAGTGCATGACTTTTCCTACACACATCCCGACACACATTTTCCAGTATATATAGAAATCAATAAAATGACATGAAATTTTGTCGGAAGAAAATTTATCAATAAAAATAAAATTTGTTTCTCCCGCAAGATGACCCTTTGTAATAGCATCTTTATTGACGGGAAAGACGACTTATATATGTCATAATATATGCTCTTCCAGGAATAATAAAGCAAACCTACAGTAAACCCAGAGAGAGACGGGCGGGTAAGGATCGGTCACTTTAGACCTCAGCGACATTCCAAGGGGCGACTACTGGGGCCCGTTACTTGGAATTTCGGGACTTTTAAAAGACAGTTGGGGGTTGTGTGCGACACGTACGTACGCCCGGCTGTGCCGGGCCCGGCTCTCTCCCTCTCTCTCTGGTTGCCTAGGTTCCACTTCCAACTTGTGGTGTGATTATTTCTCTTTCCCCACCTTATTATATTGCCACATAAAAAGTCGACAGGATTCGAACCTGTGCAGGAAACAAATTCCCATATCTACTATAATATGAAGAAAAAAAGAAGCAAAGCCATGGTGTTCGGACAAACCCACAGCCAAGTTCCACAAGAATTTACAACCAACTAAACTGTAGCCAATTCTCTTCGAGTTCTCACCCCCTTCCTCGCCAACTTTTGAACCGTGATCCGGAAGAAGTGATCACCTATGACGGAGATGAACCTGCTGAACTCTTCTCCCAGCACTAGATCTGCCCAAGAGCGACCACCGTGCCAGAGCAGGACACCTTCCAGCATAATGGACAAGACTACGCCATATCTCTGCCGCTACTGTGGCGGACAACACTGGCACGCACAGTATCAGCCGACAGAACCCTCCCTCAATGAACTTAATGAATCTACTTCGCTCTAAACCAACATAACCTGTAAGTGCAATTGTTTTACCCCTACCATTCATTCTTCAAAGAACTCATTCCTTGTAAACTCTGATGCCAATATTTCCATAATTAGTTTAGTTCCATTCATTCTCTCCACGCCTATTTACCATTTTAATATGACTTCTCCTAATTGTAAGCACGGCTCACGAAAAATAATTTCTTTCCCTAACCGACTTATAATTCACTCTGTTAGTTCAGGCGTCGAAGAATTCCAACCACCACGTGAACCTTACTTACAACCAGCCCTTAGTAACCTTATCAATCTTCCCCTGAATGCCCCTCTCATTCTTACAACTTGGTTAGCCTTCTATCAGCTTATGACCTTCTATAGAATTATTGATTAATCAATTATCGAACTACTATATTGTCATTTCAAAATTCTAATCTTCACCCTTGATTTATGATAAAATATTTTGTAGTTGCTCTCTAGCCTATCCACCGACCCACACCATCTAGCCAATGGTGTGTTTGTCACAGGATGCAGATTGACTAACTGCTAGATGTTTATCAACTTATTTTTGTTCTCACTTGAACAATCTGCATCGAGCGCCAAAGTTCGCTCCTTCTCCTCGCGCCACACATTCGCCACACGGGCCCTGTCTTCAAATTTATGTTTGTCCCTTGTCCATACCAGCATGATATAACCTACGTCCGATATTTCCCACGGAGGTACGTTACACATCGTCGCTTATTTTGTTCGGACCGTCATCATTTTGCGCAGACATGGGTTTTACGTTCAACCTAACGCGAAATCATCTCCTCGCATAAGCTCTCACGACGGTTCAAACACCTCGTGTACGAGACGCTTGTTAATTGTAAAGGACAACACCGTCTTCGTCTCAATTTTTGGCACTGTGTGCGCACCCTTTCCTCCAATTAGTTAAAACTACTAGAATCCCTCAGTATCGAAATAATTAAGGTAGAAAGGCCCAAAGCAAGTTTCCCCTCGCTCTGTGTTCGCCTATATTTTATACCTTTGTATCTCGAACTATTTTAACTTCTCGAATTAACTATAAGTCCATGTGACTTCATCACCTACACACGGGACTTTTCCCCTCGGACTCGCTACACGAGTAACTGCATAGATAAGGTAGAATGGTCCAATGCAAGTTTCCCCTCGCTCTGTTCGCCAAAATTCTAACATTGTATGTAGTTCTATATTTACCTCAGTTCTGAGCTCACGCAATTTCCACCCTCAACCTCATTTCTCGTACTCTACACCTATAGCATAGAAAAACCTACGCCAAGTCTTCCCCTTGCCATGTCCGCCTGAAATACATATCTTAAAGTGTAGAGTTCCCCAGTCTTAATGGCCTTAAGATTTTCATCATTTGTTTGTGACTCCCCTTCTCCTTTTTCACACTCCTCAATTTCATTTCCCTTATAATACATTAGATGTTATTATATATAGCCTTTTATAACTTTGATATTATCAAAATTTCCCTTAAATATCAAACTTTCCGGTGTTGTAAAACTGCTTGTAAATAATATTTACTTGTGTACTATACATTAATTTATTTACATAAAACTATGTCACCATAACCTTGAATAATTTCAACTATAAAATTATTTTCTATATTCCTGGCTTCTCCAGCTTTAAGTATACTCAAACCATGTTCAGCCTTCTTCAACGGGTGCCATATGTCATAATATATGCTCTTCCAGGAATAATAAAGCAAACCTACAGTAAACCCAGAGAGAGACGGGCGGGTAAGGATCGGTCACTTTAGACCTCAGCGACATTCCAAGGGGCGACTACTGGGGCCCGTTACTTGGAATTTCGGGACTTTTAAAAGACAGTTGGGGGTTGTGTGCGACACGTACGTACGCCCGGCTGTGCCGGGCCCGGCTCTCTCCCTCTCTCTCTGGTTGCCTAGGTTCCACTTCCAACTTGTGGTGTGATTATTTCTCTTTCCCCACCTTATTATATTGCCACATAAAAAGTCGACAGGATTCGAACCTGTGCAGGAAACAAATTCCCATATCTACTATAATATGAAGAAAAAAAGAAGCAAAGCCATGGTGTTCGGACAAACCCACAGCCAAGTTCCACAAGAATTTACAACCAACTAAACTGTAGCCAATTCTCTTCGAGTTCTCACCCCCTTCCTCGCCAACTTTTGAACCGTGATCCGGAAGAAGTGATCACCTATGACGGAGATGAACCTGCTGAACTCTTCTCCCAGCACTAGATCTGCCCAAGAGCGACCACCGTGCCAGAGCAGGACACCTTCCAGCATAATGGACAAGACTACGCCATATCTCTGCCGCTACTGTGGCGGACAACACTGGCACGCACAGTATCAGCCGACAGAACCCTCCCTCAATGAACTTAATGAATCTACTTCGCTCTAAACCAACATAACCTGTAAGTGCAATTGTTTTACCCCTACCATTCATTCTTCAAAGAACTCATTCCTTGTAAACTCTGATGCCAATATTTCCATAATTAGTTTAGTTCCATTCATTCTCTCCACGCCTATTTACCATTTTAATATGACTTCTCCTAATTGTAAGCACGGCTCACGAAAAATAATTTCTTTCCCTAACCGACTTATAATTCACTCTGTTAGTTCAGGCGTCGAAGAATTCCAACCACCACGTGAACCTTACTTACAACCAGCCCTTAGTAACCTTATCAATCTTCCCCTGAATGCCCCTCTCATTCTTACAACTTGGTTAACCTTCTATCAGCTTATGACCTTCTATAGAATTATTGATTAATCAATTATCGAACTACTATATTGTCATTTCAAAATTCTAATCTTCACCCTTGATTTATGATAAAATATTTTGTAGTTGCTCTCTAGCCTATCCACCGACACACACCATCTAGCCAATGGTGTGTTTGTCACAGGATGCAGATTGACTAACTGCTAGATGTTTATCAACTTATTTTTGTTCTCACTTGAACAATCTGCATCGAGCGCCAAAGTTCGCTCCTTCTCCTCGCGCCACACATTCGCCACACGGGCCCTGTCTTCAAATTTATGTTTGTCCCTTGTCCATACCAGCATGATATAACCTACGTCCGATATTTCCCACGGAGGTACGTTACACATCGTCGCTTATTTTGTTCGGACCGTCATCATTTTGCGCAGACATGGGTTTTACGTTCAACCTAACGCGAAATCATCTCCTCGCATAAGCTCTCACGACGGTTCAAACACCTCGTGTACGAGACGCTTGTTAATTGTAAAGGACAACACCGTCTTCGTCTCAATTTTTGGCACTGTGTGCGCACCCTTTCCTCCAATTAGTTAAAACTACTAGAATCCCTCAGTATCGAAATAATTAAGGTAGAAAGGCCCAAAGCAAGTTTCCCCTCGCTCTGTGTTCGCCTATATTTTATACCTTTGTATCTCGAACTATTTTAACTTCTCGAATTAACTATAAGTCCATGTGACTTCATCACCTACACACGGGACTTTTCCCCTCGGACTCGCTACACGAGTAACTGCATAGATAAGGTAGAATGGTCCAATGCAAGTTTCCCCTCGCTCTGTTCGCCAAAATTCTAACATTGTATGTAGTTCTATATTTACCTCAGTTCTGAGCTCACGCAATTTCCACCCTCAACCTCATTTCTCGTACTCTACACCTATAGCATAGAAAAACCTACGCCAAGTCTTCCCCTTGCCATGTCCGCCTGAAATACATATCTTAAAGTGTAGAGTTCCCCAGTCTTAATGGCCTTAAGATTTTCATCATTTGTTTGTGACTCCCCTTCTCCTTTTTCACACTCCTCAATTGCATTTCCCTTATAATACATTAGATGTTATTATATATAGCCTTTTATAACTTTGATATTATCAAAATTTCCCTTAAATATCAAACTTTCCGGTGTTGTAAAACTGCTTGTAAATAATATTTACTTGTGTACTATACATTATTTTATTTACATAAAACTATGTCACCATAACCTTGAATAATTTCAACTATAAAATTATTTTCTATATTCCTGGCTTCTCCAGCTTTAAGTATACTCAAACCATGTTCAGCCTTCTTCAACGGGTGCCATATGTCATAATATATGCTCTTCCAGGAATAATAAAGCAAACCTACAGTAAACCCAGAGAGAGACGGGCGGGTAAGGACCGGTCACTTTAGACCTAAGCGACATTCCAAGGGGCGACTACTGGGGCCCGTTAATTGGAATTTCGGGACTTTTAAAAGACAGTTGACGGTTGTGTGCGACACGAACGTACGCCCGGCTGTGCCGGGCCCGGCTCTCTTCCTCTTTCTTTCTGGTTGCCAAGGTTCCACTTCCAACTTGTGGTGTGATTATTTCTCTTTCCCCACCTTATTATATTGCCACATATATATAATATGATGCACTAGCGCGCCATCTGTTATCAAAATACAAAACTATTTTTAAAGGCGTAAGATTCTTTTTGATATTAAACAATTTCTACTGCCCTTACTGCAATGAAAAAAATTAATGAGAGGGCCTGGCTCATCAGTGGTGAACCCTCTCAGCGGTTTCGCCAGTTTAATCTACCATACCGCTGTTATATTGCATTTTTGGAACTTCCTTTTATAATGATACTGTTGGTAGACTCTTTGAATGGGTATTTTAGAAGAACTATGGACATAAGCTTTGAGGACAGTAGAATTACATACATTTATAAATATATAATTTGCTTCGAGCAATCGATCTTCCGCAAATATCAAATTGTTTCTTTTATTAGAACATTTATAATATGATGCACTAGCGCGCCATCTGTTATCAAAATACAAAACTATTTTTAAAGGCGTAAGATTATTTTTGATATTAAACAATTTCTACTGCCCTTACTGCAATGAAAAAATTAATGAGAGGGCCTGGCTCATCAGTGGTGAACCCTCTCAGCGGTTTCGCCAGTTTAATCTACCATACCGCTGTTATATTGCATTTTTGGAACTTCATTTTATAGTGATACTGTTGGTAGACTCTTTGAATGGGTATTTTAGAAGAACTATGGACATAAGCTTTGAGGACAGTAGAATTACATACATTTATAAATATATAATTTGCTTCGAGCAATCGCTCTTCTGCAAATATCAAATTGTTTCTTTTATTAGAACATTTATAATATGATGCACTAGCGCGCCATCTGTTATCAAAATACAAAACTATTTTTAAAGGCGTAAGATTCTTTTTGATATTAAACAATTTCTACTGCCCTTACTGCAATGAAAAAATTAATGAGAGGGCCTGGCACATCAGTGGTGAACCCTCTCAGCGGTTTCGCCAGTTTAATCTACCATACCGCTGTTATATTGCATTTTTGGAACTTCATGTTATAGTGATACTGTTGGTAGACTCTTTGAATGGGTATTTTAGAAGAACTATGGACATAAGCTTTGAGGACAGTAGAATTACATACAGCAAATTATATATTTATAAATGTATGTAATTCTACTGTCCTCAAAGCATATGTCCATAGTTCTTCTAAAATACCCATTCAAAGAGTCTACCAACCGTATCACTATAAAAGGAAGTTCCAAAAATGCAATATAACAGCGGTATGGTAGATTAAACTGGCGAAACCTCTGAGAGGGTTCACCACTGATGAGCCAGGCCCTCTCATTAATTTTTTCATTGCAGTAAGGGCAGTAGAAATTGTTTAATATCAAAAAGAATCTTACGCCTTTAAAAATAGTTTTGTATTTTACATATATATATAAAGAAAATAATTAACATCAGCAATTACCGTGGATGAATTCTCGTAGCCTCTTCTCGCGCAGATATGATGGTCATTCAGATCTCTTTCTGTATTGAGAAATGTGGAGCAAATCTTGGCTGGGCCCGGGGTGGGGGTGGACGTGGTGGTGGTGGAGGTAGTGGTGGATGTAGTGGTGTTGCTAGTATCCTGGGCAGCTGAGATCATACAAATCAGCCTGTTGAATTGAACTCTACTCTTCTTTTAAATTAGATTAAGGGGATATTTGTCGTACATGGAAGATTGTGTCAATAAGAGATAGGCATTCAAACTTAACATGAATAACTTTTCTGTGTAAAATAAAATTCTTATCACTAACTTCCTACTTGTAAACTTTCGGCATAGGTAGCTAGCAGACACAACGAGTTCACATTCAAATTCCTAGCATAATACATTAAAACCTTTAATTATATACCCAGAAACAAAATTATATTCAAAAACATCACTAACGATACATATAGAATATGGAAAAATTATATTCTAGTAATTTTAAAACTAAAAATATACACAATTTCACAAAAAGGGGATATCTTTTTAAAACCCAACTTGACATAAAACTCCCTTAAGTGAAAGGCAGGTTTTCAAAGGAACAGAGATTCTACAACGAAAGATAGCCTAACTCTATAATATATTTATAAATGTTACAAACATTTTTCTGTAAAACATATTTACTTCAGTATAATGACAATATTGGTCTTTTTCAGCTATACCTTTCTTGCCTCTCTGGTCTTTTTCTAACTGAAGAATAAACTATAATGTGACATAACAAAATTCTTATTAACTAGATGGATTACCCTACTTCATTCGGATTCTTCTTTTTTATTACAGAGCCCTAACTATATTTCTTCAAAAAAATGTTGAACATTATTATAGTTATTTAAGGATTTGATGATATACATATATTAATGTTATAAACTCTTTCGAAATACATCCCGAATTGTGTAAAATATTACAATGACAATATATTTCATTTATTCGAAACTATTTAAATAGCTATTTCAAGACGTAACTCTATCAACTATGTATGTCCATCTATGTATATAAATATTTTAAAAATATATTTAGGAATTTATAAATACAACCTCATTTTTCCTTATATATATGTAATATTTGTGAAGTATTATTGTATTACACTATAGAATCCTGTCGACTCACTGTAACGTTGAAGTTATCACTGTAACGTTTGGACGATTACCTTTTGATATGGGTTGAGTTGATTGTTAATTGTGGTGGCGCAGTCGTATTTGCCGAGTTGGTAAGGTATTCATACAGGGGAAAAAATGAGGACACAGAATTGAATTGAAATAGGCCAGTGATCTAGGGAGAAAGATGTTGAAGCTATTTTGCGGATTTGACTATTAACTATGGCTGTTCACATTATTGAGGATTGGACTTATCTGATGGTTGAGAAGATGGGTGTTGGCTCCAAACTGGTCTCAACGGCGGCGAGCTCCTGACTAACTAAACTCAGTTCGCGATTTAATACGAAAACCTCTCTGGGTTCTCATTGGTTGTTGGTTGACTCGTGTAAGCTTTCCATTGGTTCCTAGCTAATCCTCCTGGACTCTGGGTGGATCTCTGCTAATTCTTTGTTCTTAGCTTGTTCTGACCTGATCCCGGAAATACTAGGTTCTTGAACCCAGTTTTATGAGTTCCTGGATAATAAAACCTGCTAATGATCGTTCCTCTTTGGTGGCCTTTCTCTCTAAGCCTTTCTCCCAGATTTCTAAGCCTTGTTTTTATTAAACTCTTTTAAAACATACATTGCATACATATTGGGGCGGGATTACAACCAGTTATGTACAAATTATGACAGATGCGCTCCCTACATGTGAAGAATTCAAGAAGGGTTAGCCTGAGAGAATTCTGTAAAGGGAAAAAATAATTTTTATGGTAAAATTAGTTGTGGTTATTGAGAAGCTATATACAAGCATTGGTAGTGATATAAGAGATAAAATAGAATGGTGTTGATATGTAGGTTGAGTATAATTAATAGAAATCAAAAATTTTTAATTGTAAGAAATCAAATGAATGCTATGGTACATAGTGGGATAAAAAGAAAAGACAATGCGCCTAAACGATATTCTACTCGAGATGGGGAACAAAATCGAGGGAATTCTATTAGGGCTTTTGAGAAATCAAAAATAAAATAAGTTGGAAGAAATCAAAGTGAATGCTTTGTGCATGGTGAGAAAAAAAAAAGAAAAGTGCCTAAACCATTCTACTCGAGATTGGGAATAAAATCGAGGGAGTTCTATTAGGGCTTTTGAGAAATTAAAAATAAATTAAGTTGGAAGAAATCAAAGTGAATGCTTTGTGCATGGTGAGAAAAGAAAAAGAAAAACCTTTTGTAAATCAAAAAATAAATAAAAATATAAAATATCTAATTTTAAAAGAAAACACCAGTGAGTTTTCGTTGAGAAAAATTTGTTTAGTTGTTGAAAATTATCAAAATAAAAAGAAGTGGCTATATAAATGGTAAATAATTGATTAAAATAGATGATAAGTATTTGAATTAGGGTACAATGGTAAATTTGATTAAGTATTTTGATTTTAAACATAAGAAAATCATGTAAATGAATGAGATAAGAAAACTGTATAGCGAGGTTTGCAAACCCTCTTTGTAATCAAAATTACATACCAAGATCTATGTCACGCCGCACCATTAACTCTTTATTTGCCTCGTAGATTTTTTGTCTTTCCCGTGCGACTCATGGGTAGAAACATGATCTTTCCCAATTGTGCTTTATATTATGTAAACAGGAGACATGGGAACCTAATTAACCTTACGTGTGTATTTTGTCTTTGTGTTTGTGTTGTTTTCGAGATCTCAAGGCCGAATGTATTATTTTAATGTGTCCCGAGCCTTAATGCGTTCTAGGGATTTTTACGCAATTCCCTAGGGCACTTAAGATGTGTTCGCCCGATATCCACTTTTTATATCGGGTGTCAATACCGGAGTCAAAATCTTTGAATACAGGGCTCGAGGATAGTCCTCGACCCTTCTAAAATAGTTGTTTATTCCCTGCCGAAGAAACGTAAGCTCGAGAGCTTTCTATCAAATTTTTCCTATATTTTAAGTGGTAGTGTGCGTGTTTTTGTTCATATTTAACCTTGAGATCTGCGTGTTGTTAAAGTTGTGTCTGTGTGTCTAATGTGGGTAAATGTAACGTTTTTTTTTTGGAAGTCTTTAAAAGAAATATAAGAATAGAAATGTAAAAACTCATTGGGATGTGTCTTGTTAATATTTTAGTATATTGCTATTAATATAATTAAATTGTGTAGCTTGTAAAAGTCGATATGTATGCTCGCTGTACTGGGATCCCAGATTGGTGACGCTAAAGATTGTCCATATCGGGAAGGACGCGTTGACCTCAATTTATAGCGGATATGTGGGGGACGGTGCGAGGGGCCCTTTGGGGCAGATTCTAAATCTGTCCACCCTCCATTTGTGTAAGTAATTTGATGACATGTAGCTGCCGGCGTCTTTGTCGTGCGGGAAGCAAACGGTCTCCATCTTACTTCCGGCTTTCTAATTGATTCGGGACTCTAAATCTATTCCCCTCTTGTGTAATTTGAGACTTCCTGTCCTCCTATTTGATTTCTGCACGTCGTCTTGGGGTGCCCTAATTGTCCTCTGGAAAGTTTCTCACTTACGTCGGCTGAGGTCCTATGAATTTTTCTAAGTTTTCCCCGAGAATTTCCTACAGGAGGTCTAGAAATTCTACAATTGCTTGGCCTATATGGAAGATGGCTTCATGGATCACTACCTTCAAACACCTTGGCATAAAAAGATGGCACCGCTATATTGATGACATCTTTTGCGAGTTTGAAGAAGACAAAGGTTACCTGATTTTAAACACTCTGAACAGTTACAACCCCCAAATAAAATTTACTATGGAGACAGAAACTGAGGCTGCCTTACCTTATTTGGACATACTCATCCTCAGAACCGAACACAAATTCCATTCCACCGTTTATTATAAGAAAGGAATAGAGCCGTCATACCTCAATTTCAACTAATTTGGCCCGATAAGTCACAAAATTTCCATAGTTAAAACATTGACAAAAAGAATTATCACGCATTGCTCCCTACCAGGCTTCAAAAAGATTGAAATGAGCAACATCATCCGAAACCTCCAGAGATATGGATTCCCAGCCTCGTTTGTGATGAAACACACTTTTAACGGGTTCCCTCCCCAAAACCGGCAGGTATATCGATCTAATTGTTATTTGCAGTATTCCCCTACTAATAAAAGGCTAGCAGAGGTATTGAAGAAATTTGGGATTAGGCCTATTTTTGTAGGCTCTCGATCCATCGGCCAAATAGTCAGACATCCAATTACGAAATCTCAGGTTAAGACAGAACCGAGTGACCAACTAAATGCAGTTTATTCATTATCTTGCCAACAATGTACCGCTTCTTACGTGGGGGAAACCGGCCGAACAGTCGGCACCAGAGTTAAAGAACATATCAGGAACGTAAGGAACCAAGATAGCAGATCCCTTATTTATCAACATGAGGATTCTACTGGCCATCATTTTAACTTACAAGATGTCAAGTGTAACTTCCAGAATATATTCTCTAAATACAATAGACTTATTCTTGAATCCTTGATCTCGAACGATAAAAAGAGCATTAATAGAAGGATCGATATACCGCAGCAGTACCTTCATATATCCCATAGCTAAATTCATGGTTTCTCACCCGGAGAGTTGGATAGAATTATGTTAGGTGTATAAATACATAGTCGGTTTGTTTATTTTTTGCCTTATTGTAATTGCCAAGACTTATTTTAGTCATTTTTATGCAATTTTAGCGTATCTCAAATTTCATAGTTTTAGAATTTATTTTTAATTTTTAGAATTTATTTTTAATTTAAAGTTTTCGGCATATATTTGCATGTATCGTTGTATACAATATATTTTATTACAATTTGTTTAATTTACTTCCGGTAGGATTAGTTCTACACCTTATATATAGTTTAGATTTTGTGTAATTTGTATATATATATTTTTGCGAAATCGGCCTGAGGATAGGCTAACGCCTGAAAGCTCGCCAACATTTAGAATAAAGAAACTTGTGCAATTTTTTCTTCCTTTCATTCATTGAATATCTAATTGCAATTATTTAGGATTTTATTGTGTAATTTCCTATATGGAAGATGGATTTTAAGACGGAATTTCCTATATGGAAGATTGATTTTAAGACGGAATTTCCTATATAGAAGATTTTTTCCTGCATTTGGTACAGTCATCGGGGTCGTAGGGTATACGTTAGCATGAGAACTATAAATATAAATGGGGCGAGTCTATAGGGTAGAAACAGAAGACAAATAACAGAGATTAGGTGAAAAATGGGATATTGGCACATCTTCTCCCATGTTTTCGCCATGAGTTGGGGCTCTTGAATTTCGGGTTGGACTTCTATTGATTGGGGCGGATTTGAAACGGGGTGTTTTTGTGGATGGGCTATATCGCATTTCTTGGGGCTAGGCGTGAGTTGCGTAAATCGTTTTTTGGAAAAAAATGGTAGGATCTAAATGCTTGAAAGGCTCGCTGTTTGTTGGTTTGAATTTCAACGGCTCTGCTGGAAACAGTTCGGGTGCGAGGTGTTTAAACGGGAACGTGTAATTGTTTTTGTGTTGCACATGCTGTACCTTAATGGCGGGTGGTGTTATATATTGGATGTTTTCTGTATTTAGTTTAATTTTGTTGACGTGGATCGTATCAGTATCTCTTTGGAGAGGCTGGTTGGATCTATCGATACGGACCACATTTGGTGAGATGATCTCTAATATGGTGTATGGTCCTGTGAAATATGTGGCGAGTTTTCCTGTGTTGGGGTGATGATATAATTTATCTAATACCAGATCACCTATTTCGAAGTGTGGTTGCTTGTGTCGTTGGTCATAAGTGTTCTTATCTTGTATGTTTTTTTTTTTGGGTTCCTTAGTGTGCGATCTTCCTAGCTCTGTCGAGGTCGAGATAAGGTGTGGTGTGGTCAGAGAGTTCTGGGGGTAGGACGCCAAACATCAGGTAGATGGGCGGAAAACCGGTGACAGAGTGTGGGGTACTGTTATATATAGTTGTTACTCGTTTGACCAACTTGGTCCATGTGATCTTAGGATTCTCCAAATGTAATAGCCTAAGTTTTCCTGGGAGGGCGACGTTTAGGCGTTCATATAGACCGTTGGCTTGTGGATTATTGCTGGTTGTGAGTAACAGGTGGATACTCCTGTTAAGCAGAAAGCTCCTAAATTTTGGCGAAGTGAATGCAGGGGCTCTATTCGTAAGAAGGCGTTTCGGAGAGCCATCCTGTAATACTCGCTTGAGTACCTGTTGATAGGTGGTAATGCTGGTGGATTTGGATGGGAACGTCCACGTGTAGCGCGAAAAATGGTCGACTACAACATGGAGGTATATTTTGGTGTTGCCATATTTGGCAAATCCTGCTATGGTGTCGAGGGATAGTAGGTCAAAGGGTCCTTTGGCTTCCGGCGGTTGACCTAATTCCTCGTAAGTGGGTCCCAATGGACGTTTTGTTAACTGGCAGGTTGGGCAGGTTTTAACCTTTTGTGTAATGTCTTTTTGACATGCCCTGCCAGTAATACTGAGCGGAGATGAGTCTTGTCATTTGTGATATACCTGGGTGGTTGTATTGTGTGTGTACTGTTTGTAGTAGTTGGTGGATGAGTGTTTTTGGCATTATAATTTTAGTTACACCTTTTCGGGAAACGGTATGCAGTCCATTGTGATCAATGGTCAGGCTAGAATCTCCCGATGGAGAAGGCTGATGGTTCTTAATAAGGGAGGCGTCTAAGAAACCACAGAACGGGTTACGGGATAAGAGATCCGCCTCATATTGCTGTTTTCCTTTTATGTAGCGAACCTCATACTCGTAACTCGACAGCCGTAAACTCCACCGAAACAATCTGCCTGACGGGTTTTTGATTGGTCTCAGCCACTGCAATGCGTGATGGTCAGAAAATATAGTGAATTTTCTGCCCATCAAATAGATGCGAAACTTCTCCACACTCTCAACGATTGCTAAGCACTCAAGTTCAGAGATGGAATAGTTTCGTTCGTGTGAACGCAGAGTGCGGCTGAAATACTGGACTGGATATATTTTCCCATCAGGGTGAACCTGTTTGAGGATGCCTGCTATACCGAGGGTGGAGGCGTCACAATACACCTGGCATGGCAGGCCCTCTTTCTAAAGGTGTAAAATGGGGTGTTGTGTGAGGCTCTCTTTCAGGCTAATGAACGCCTTTTGGCAATTTTCATCCCAGACCCACATGACATCCTTTTTGAGAAGGTTGTTAAGTGGTGTCCACAAGCGGGCGTATTCCGGGATGAATTTGTTATAGACGTTCACAGCGCCTAGAAAGGATTGTAGTGTTTTGCGGTTGTGTGGTTGTTTGATGGCGTGGATGATGTCTGTGTTGCGTGTGAGCGGTGTGGTGGTACCAGCTGTGATGGTGTAGCCTAGGAAATATATGGACTGTTTAAAAAATTCGCATTTTGCGAAGTTAAGTTGTAACTTCTCTACCTCGCAAAAGGCGAAAAGTTGTCGCAGGTGGTTTTGATGTTCCTCCAGTGTGTTGGAAAAAATGATGAAGTCATCAAAATAATGTGCCACACACTCGAGTCCGTGCCTCTGTAGGACCTGACTCATGGCTCTTTCGTAGATCTGGAGGCTGGTTTTCAACCCGAAAGGCAATCGAGTGGGCTGATATAACCCTTCGAGCGTGGCAAAGGCCAACAGTGGTCGAGAATCGGGGTGTATTGGGACCTGCCAATACGCGGAGGATATGTCGGCCGTGGAGAAATACTTGGCCCGTGCGAGACGGTCGAGTATATCTTCGATCCTAGGGAGGGGATGGACATCAGAGCTGATTAGCTCGTTCACCTTTCTATAGTCAATACAAAACCTTTTGGTCTTGTCGCGCTTGGTGACGAGAGTGACAGGGCTAGAGAAAGGTGAAAAAGACTGCTCTATAATGCCGTTTTCCAGCATCTGTTGGACCTAGTTGCGGATTTCCTGTTGGTCACATATCGGAACACGATATGGACGTATGGTGATTATTTTGTCGGAGTTCGTGGGTATTCTTACTTGTGGGATTTTTAAGCATGGTACGCTGAATTTGTTTTGGGTAAAAATGTGGTTGTATCTTTGTAAAAGTGTGGTGAAGTGAGGTGGATAGTGAGGGTTGTGTGTCGTATTGTAGCATGTGTATGGGGAAGAAATTTGTTGTGTTTTAGTGCGAGTGTCGCGTTTGTTGCGCTGGTTGTGCGTGTGACTGTTGTGTGACGACGTGTGGTCACGTATGTGCTCTGTATGTGAGCTGTCCTGTTGGATGGACACGTTTTGTGCATTGTTGTTGCAAGTTGAAGCCGTTGTGGCGTTGTTATTTGAGGGCATATAAAAAAGGCAATTGGCCTTAGTGAAAAAATTGTGTCGTGAGTGCGCGTGACTAGATTGGCATGTGGGTGATTGGGTTTTGACCAATGGATGCGCGCATTGGGTGCCATGTGCGGAAGGTTGGTGTGCATGGTGAGTCTTTTGTGACATCGCTTGGCACTCCCAATACGTGCATTCATCGGGTACATGGTGGAAATGGTAGGTAGGGGTAGACAATGGGACACCAAGTTGGAATATAGTGCCTTTGTTGAAGTCTATTGCTAATTTAAAATTACGGAGGGTATTTATGCTGAGAATTCCAAATGGTAGAGGTGCTTCCACCACATGGAAATTTTCCTTCTTAGTTAGTTTACCTATTGTCAGGGGAAGGGTCAGTTTACCTATTGTTTTTACAACACCATTTATAGCCTGTAGGTATATAGATTGTTCCTTTAATTTTAAATTAGGGAGTTTAGTTTCTAACATTTTATATAAATTATATGGCACTATATTCAAACTTGCGCCTGTATCAATTAAAAATGGGGGCGACAGTTCAGGGGTTAGAAACAGTTTCAGCGTCAATTGCTTGACGACAAAGGGTTGCCTTCTTACCTCATTTCCGAAAGGCGTGCGCGGCTTGTACGTCTTCAGCTTGGGGTGGGGGCGTGGGTCGCCGGGCGGGCTGTTGAGTTTGGGCTATTTGCACTGCCCGTGCGTTCGCGTGTGGATTTGGGGCTGATTGCACTGCCCGTGCGTTTGCCTGTTGAGTTGGGGCTGGCCTATACCGGCATTCGCTGTGCCAATGACGAGCGCCGCAGAACTTACAGTTTGACGGCGGAGTAGGTGCAGTCCATGCACCTGTTCTTCGGAGTGTGCTGGGGTATGGACCCGACATGGTGGGCGGTTGTTCCTCGCGGTGTCGTGCAGTTGGTACGTTTGGCCCGTGGATCCGTTGTGCCAGTCGGAATCACTCTCCCAGGCTCTCAGGAGGTACCACGCGGATCAGGCGCTGGTCGGAGAACGGCAACCCCTCCGTCAGCGTCTCGAGTATCACCTCCTGTGGGAGTCCCAGTTGTAAACCCATGGCGGTTTTCTCTCGGTAATACGTCTCCAAGTCTGCTTGTCCAGCAAGCTTCATGGCGAGGTATTTCGCGAAGGATGCTTTGCTGGATTCCGGATAGAGATCTGTGAGGATTTGCCTCACCTGGAAGTAGCTCTGGGTGGCCAACCGGAGTTTCCTGAAGAGTTCCAGGGGTTGGCGCGTCAGGTATTTCGGCAACCGGAGTAGCTTATCGGGGGCGTCCACGTGGGCGTCATCCATCTTCCGGTCGTAGGACTGGAAGAATTGGCGGGCGCTGTAGGATCCATCGAATGGTGGAAGTTCCGCCTCTGGTCGGTCGGACGACCTCGCCTGGGCGAGAACTGCAGCAATACACCCGCTAGGGGGTCAGGTTCCCTCCCGTTTCCTGCCGTCTCTTCCTCCCTCGACAGGTCGCCGCTATTTTTGACTTCTGTGTTCTGGTCACGTTCCATTTTATCCTGTCGACTCACTGTAATAGGTGTGAAGTATTATTGTATTACACTGTAGAATCCTATCGACTCACTGTAACGTTGAAGTTATCACTGTAGCGTTTGGACGATTACCTTTTGATATGGGTTGAGTTGATTGTTAATTGTGGTGGGCGCAGTCGTATTTGCTGAGTTGGTAAAGTATTCATACAGGGGAAAAACGAGGACACAGAATTGAATTGAAATAGGCCAGTGATCTAGGGAGAAAGGGGTTGAAGCTATTTTGCGGATTTGACTATTAACTATGGCTGTTCACATTATTGAGGATTGGACTTATCTGATTGTTGAGAAGATGGGTGTTGGCTTCAAACTGGTCTCAACGGCGGCGAGCTCCTGACTAACTAAACTCAGTTCGCGATTTAACACGAAAACCTCTCTGGGTTCTCAATGGTTGTTGGTTGACTCGTGTGAGCTTTCTATTGGTTCCTAGCTAATCCTCCTGGACTCTGGGTGGATCTCTGCTAATTCTTTGTTCTTAGCTTGTTCTGACCTGATCTCGGAAATACTAGGTTCTTGAACCCAGTTTTATGAGTTCCTGGATAATAAAACCTGCTAATGATCGTTCCTCTTTGATGGCCTTTCTCTCTAAACCTTTCTCCCAGATTTCTAAGCCTTGTTTTTATTAAAATCTTTTAAAACATACATATTGGGGCGGGATTACATCCAGTTATGTACAAATTATGAAATATATGTGATATCTTGGGACCTCTGGGACCAGTGTTACCTGATGCTAGACGAACCTCGATGTCAACTCTACCGTGCAGTCGTGGTGGAAGGCGACACAGCTGGGCCAAAGGTGAAATAAACAAACAGAGATTCCACTAAGAAGCGTCTGACGTCAAGAAGAAATGGGATGAGGGGAGAGAGAGATCTTTAGAGCAAGTGTTACCGTTGGGATCCAAGCGCAGACTGCCTAACCTAGGTTCTCGATTTAACACCACGACCTTTCTTCTTTCTAATTGGTAGGAAGATTTCACGTGGCCGTTGGCTATTGGTTGACCTACTTAGGTATTGTTTCCTAATTGGTGGGACTATGTCACGTGGCCGTTGGCTATTGGTTGACCTACTTAGGTATTGTCTTCTAATTGGTCTTTGCTGCTGCTTTTGTCGGAAGATATATCCGGCCTGGCCCAGGAAATACTGGCCGTTAAACTCGACTTTTATGATTTCCGCGATTCATAAAATTGACTGTAAATTTATTGATAGTGTGTTCTCTTCTAAGCCTACTTCCTAGGTCTTACTTCTACTCTCACCTAAGCCTGATTAGTTTTAACCTTAATTTTCTCCTGTTAGTCTCCATTCCTTCTATCTGTACAGTTGCTATACTTTATTAGATTCTTACGCGGTACAGATTGATGTTAGTTGAGGCTTTCTATTTGCAGTACATAAGAAGTTATATACAGTCATGGGGTGGAACATGTGGTAGTAGATATCTAGACTATTTACAACAATTCCATGGTCTTAAATCATCACAGATGGCCCCGGATGTGAGAGGGTTCATATGGAGGGATTTAAGAGAGCGGAATAGGAAGACTGTTATTAAGGAAGTAATTTTTAAAAATTAATTGAAATGAGTTGGTATATAACATGGGGTTGATTTCTGTATATCCATAAGAGATAATAAAGCATAAACAACTAATACTAAACATACAAGTAAAAATAAAAATATGAATAAAATATTTAATAGAGAACATATAATGATTATAGGTGAAAATATAAATGATTGGATGGGTAAATCATGATCTCTTCGTGATGGGCGTTAGAAAGGGTTGAGGGGTTAGTTATTACTTGGTTGAGGCAATGTCACTTTGACTCAAGTCCCAAACCATTTAATGTGCACGGCGCGGAAAACCTAGGCCATGTTTCACATGTAAATTTAAGGACCTAATAAAGTTACAGTACCACAATTAAATAGTAAGATAAGGGTGATTGTTATGGGTTTTAATAATTAGTCGTTAAGACGTGCGCATGCAGGATAAATGAGGGCGAAGATCAGTGACCAGAAATCAAAGTTTTAATTGGAGTCGTCAGGGGCTTAGCGAGAAAAAGAGTAAAATAAAAAAAAATGTGCCAGCGTGTGGCATGAGAGTGCCCTGGAATATATTTAAAAAAAATACAATTTGCACGTATCCAAGCCAGAAGTAGGGATAGGTAAGTCTGGGGGACGGTGTGTCAAAATTGTTAATTACGAAATCAAAGTAGGTCAAGTCTAGCCTGCGAAGAAGTTAAAAGTTCCTGCGGAAAAGGGTTAGTATTTATTAAGAAGTAACCTTTAAAGTGGTTGTTTAAGAGGTTATTGAAGATTGCCCTGTTTTTAATCATGATTTTTAGTTGGATTATAAAAGAATACATCATTGAGATGTGAAATTGCGAAATTAAGGCTTTGCATATAGCGTTAAAGGATTTGAAAAATCGAAAATAGAATTGCGAAGTTGAATGCAAAGTAATCTTTAAAAAAAAAGTAAAAATAGTGATGATATGATACAAAGATTAACACACTACAGCAGTATATAAGGGGTAATAGAAAGTGAAAATATTAAATGAAAAAAAAATAAGCAGTAATATACTCGATAGCATTGACATGGTAGCGGAAGATGAAACAATGTAAATAAAACATCTAATTTATAAAGTGAGAGAAAATATAAAATGACAAAATGCAAATTAGTCATATAAGCATGAAATATAAACTTGAGATTATTAGATATGAAAGATAAAATATAAAGTTGATTATAGAATAGAGTCATAAAGCAAAAGTAAATAAGTTTTGGGTAAAGAAAAATAAAATAAAATGACAATAATCTAAACTGATTGGTTGACGTAAAAAAACAATTATAAGAGCTATATAATGATTATATACAAGATATCAAAATGAAAATTTAAAAAAAATGTTCATCGAGAAAGAAGACCAAGTAAGATTATACATAGAAATTATATATCGTGAAAGAATGGAAAGTTGTAGGCCAAACGTAATGTTCCTGTTTTTTTTTTTTAGGATGGGTAGAGAGAGCTTTATATTGTCCTCGATCGCGATATCTTTGGTCTTGTTGGCCTGAGTTGATCTAACTTATCGAATTTGTTTTATCTTTGACGCGACTCGTGGATCACATTGTTTCCAACTGTGAAACTTACCGAGTCCTAATGTTGTCGATTTTTTGTTCCCTGCGCCACGTTTAGGTGAAAACGTGATTCTTCCTAAAGCGGCATTTATTCTGTGTGTGCAGGAGAAACACAGCGATCTATTCTAACCGATAAAGGGTTGTTGTTGTTGTTGTTTTTTTTTTTTAAAACATGTGTGGGTGTGTGTGATTTTTGGTAAAATTTTGTCCTTGGATCTAAGTGTCGATGTTAAGTTGACAAGTTAATCGAGGGCGAGAGAATGTTAGTGAACAGATTTGTTAGTAAATGTAAAATAACGTGTTAAGCAAGTTATTAGTAGCTAAACGGGATATTGGAGTAGAATAATGGGTTAGGGATTAGAACGATATATAGTAAAAGGTACGCACTAATATTTAATTTAATAGGTAGCGAAAATCCATTAGAGTGACATCGGGGTGGCGACGGGCCGTAACAAGATGTCGGCTGTTTGTTTGTCCATCTCCCCTCGAATTTATTATTAGCGAGTTCCGGGGGGGTCACGACGGATGTGTAATTAGGGCAGGGGCTCTTTGCGGGGCTGCTTGCTTTCTTCCAACTTATTGGATTTGTTAATTCGGACTACGTTCGGAGATATAATTTCTATAATTGTAAACGCAAAAGCGTTTTGATTTGTCACGTTTGGTGACAAGCGTTATGGGATTGACATAGGGAGATATAGAGGTTGTAATTATGCCGTGTTCAAGCATGTGTTCGATTTGTGTTTGTATTTCAAAAATCCGGTTATTGTATCTATTGATATTAAATCGAATGGTTTTTGGCGGACTTAGTAAAAATGTTATTCAATGATATCAGGTTAGAATTGAATGAAATTGCGACTATCGACGTGAACAATGTGTGGTTAAATGTGTCACAGGCGTGATGAAGGCGTCTTTGGCCTGAAAAGTTAAAGAGTTTTGTGGTGTGGCGCTGTGACACGAAGCGAAAAAATTGTAAATGAAAAGGTGTCACGTGAAGTCTTTGTTTTGTACAAAATCTAACCTGTTTTACTATGAATAACAAATTTACTAAAGTCGTGGGTGCTGGTTGTACGAACATATCGATAATTTTTATATTGTTAGTGGATATGACACGTTTAATGTGAAATTTTTTTTTGTGTGTGTGTTTAGTAGGGCGACGTTATGAAGCTTGTGTGGCTCGAAATTGGATTTGGATGTTAAGTCGCGCATTAAAAATTGTTGTCAATTGGAAAAAGTGATGTGATAGGGTGTGGTTTATTTTGTTGAGAGAAATTTGTCGATGATTAAATATGCATGTAAAAGGAAGGTACGAGGGAGTGTAGCTATGTTAGAAGATTGGAATAGTTTTGGAAGGCTGTGACTTAAGTTACTTCTGTCCAAAGATACGAAAGAAAAGGACATAGGGGCGTTGAAAATGGGATTAGGAACATTACAATAAGACCAAATAAGAGTGTTGGAGTTCACCACGTGTGAGCAACCCGTTCCAGGAGGGGAAAATTTAGTAAATGGGACAGTTGTATTAACCTGTCCATGGGACACGTGTTGCTTGCACGAGGTGAATTGGTAAAAGGTAGTAGGTAGAGGTACATTATCTGGATACAGGAGTAGCTGAGGACAGTTTATAATTAGTAGAAATCTTTTTATAGAGTTAAGGGATAATATGATAAAAGGCAAGGGTGTATCGATGATATGGAATTTTAGATTCCGCGTTATGTTACTTATTTTTAAGATCAAAAAGATATAATCTATGGTGAAAATATTGTTAGCTATGGCATTAATAGTTAAGTTAAATGGATGGACAGGTAGTTTCTTTTACAAACTGGTTTCTACTATTTTAAATGTATTCTGCCTAATTATAGCGATAGATGCTCCTGTATCAAGTAGTAGAGGTAGGTTTACATTATGGGACAGTTCAGCTCGAACGAACAATTGTTCAACAAAAGTTATAGAAGGAGGAACCTACTGTTGTGCTGTCTTGTATGTCGGAACAGTCCTGGTCTTGTGCCATGGTTGGAGGTTCCTTGGGACAGTTAAGAGTTCACTGCTTGCGCTGGGCTCGTGGTTTAGAGAAGGTCGGGGGAGCAGTAACATACGCTCGCGTGTTGGTAACTCGGAGGGGTGCTTGCAGGAGGTTTGATGGCTTTCTCATTCTTGTAGAGTATTGTAGTTGGGCCCGATCTGCTTGGGCGTCGTAGTTGGTGAAGAAGCTCTGCGCCTCGTACGAACCATCGTAGCGCGGTGGTTCCACATCTCGTGAAATTCCGGTCACGGCAGAAAGCTGATGTAGCGTCGTCGTCAACCTCCCCAGGACATCTGACACCGGCGGCGGGGGCGTGACGTCCTGCTGGCTGGGGGCGATTTCCTGCGTCCTACCGAGGGTGGTTTCTTTCTTTGGAAAAGTGGTGTTTTCGCCACTTTCGGAGTCGGGATCGGACTCCATTGGTTCCTTTGGATCCTCCTCTCTTCCCTGTTCCATCTTTCTGTACAGACAGTGGTCTATTTGCTTACTTGTACCTTGGCGTCCACAATCCTGTCGACTCTTCGGACGGGGGAGTCTGTGATATCTTGGGACCTCTGGGACCAGTGTTACCTGATGCTAGACGAACCACGATGTCAACTCTACCGTGCAGTCGTGGTGGAAGGCGACACAGCTGGGCCAAAGGTGAAATAAACAAACAGAGATTCCACTAAGAAGCGTCTGACGTCAATAAGAAATGGGATGAGGGGAGAGAGAGATCTTTAGAGCAAGTGTTACCGTTGGGATCCAAGCGCAGACTGCCTAACCTAGGTTCTCGATTTAACACCACGACCTTTCTTCTTTCTAATTGGTAGGAAGATTTCACGTGGCCGTTGGCTATTGGTTGACCTACTTAGGTATTGTTTCCTAATTGGTGGGACTATGTCACGTGGCCGTTGGCTATTGGTTGACCTACTTAGGTATTGTCTTCTAATTGGTCTTTGCTGCTGCTTTTGTCGGAAGATATATCCGGCCTTGCCCAGGAAATACTGGCCGTTAAACTCGACTTTTATGATTTCCGCGATTCATAAAATTGACTGTAAATTTATTAATAGTGTGTTCTCTTCTAAGCCTACTTCCTAGGTCTTACTTCTACTCTCACCTAAGCCTGATTAGTTTTAACCTTAATTTTCTCCTGTTAGTCTCCATTCCTTCTATCTGTACAGTTGCTATACTTTATTAGATTCTTACGCGGTACAGATTGATGTTAGTTGAGGCTTTCTATTTGCAGTACATAAGAAGTTATATACAGTCATGGGGTGGAACATGTGGTAGTAGATATCTAGACTATTTACAACAATTCCATGGTCTTAAATCATCACATATATATATATGATATTGGTAATTAATTAAGAAACATGAGAATATCGAATACGATATTCTACAAGGTGGGATCAATAAATAAGGTGAATTATAAATTTATAAAATAAATTTGAACGATATTAAAAATTAGGACTTGTTTTATTCAAAATAATCACCTTGGCTTCCTATACATCGTCTCCATTGTTCTGGCAACTTGTGAATACCCTCTTTGTAGGCACTCTTAGGAAGCGTGTGAAAAATATCTTGCACCACTTTCTGGACATCTTCATCCGAGTCAAATCGCTTTCCCTTTAACTCCTTTTTAGTAGTCCAAAAAGGAAATAGTCAGAGGGGGCTAGGTCTGGACTATATGCAGGATGTTCTAAAACTTCAAAACTTAATTTAATGATTGTAGATACAGTTTTACATAATGTATGCGGCCTTGCATTATCATGAAGGAAGAGAACACCTTTACTAAGCTTCCCTCTTCTTTTGTTTCTTATACCGGGCTTTAGCTTATTTACAAGAATGTTATAATAAAGGTCGCTGTTCATACGTTGCCTTGAGGATAAAAAATCAAGACAGATTGGTCCATCAACATCCCAAAAAATTGTTAACAAAACTTTATCGGCCGAACGTTAAGACCTGAGGAACATGTAATTCGTCCATTTTTGAACTCGTTGACCCATTTAAATATGTTTTTTTTTTTTAGACAAACAAGACTCACCATAGATATTTTTCATTCTTTGGCATATTTGAGATGTTTGAATACCTTCTGCATTCAAGAAACGAATAACTGCACGTTGTTTAAGCGTGGTGCAATCCTTCAAGGGAGCTTCCATTTTAGTTTATTTATAAGTCTCGCGCCGCGCGTGGGAAAAAAGAACAGAACACCTTAAAAAGTCTCACGATGTTATACAACGTATGTCCCATAAGTTCCCGGACTGGGTCCATAAAAAAAAGGTAAGATTTTTTTAATTTTTTTTTATTAAAACTTTTCAAAGTAATCCCCCCTTGCTTCAACGCACCAGCGCCATCGTTTCTCCCAATTGTCGAAACAGTTTTTATAAGCCTCTTTTGGAATGCTCTTCAATGCTAACGGCGATTTTTCTATTATGTCATCCCTGGTGTCAAAATGTCTTCCTTTTAGAACTGCTTTAAGTTTGGGGAACAGGAAAAAGTCATTTGGTGCGATGTCTGGGAAATAGGGTGGTTGAAGTAGGATTTGTGTTCCGTTTTTCGCCAAAAAGCTAGTCATCAAGTGCGCTGTGTGAGGGCGAGCATTGTCATGGTGTAGGATCCAGCCACCATTAGTCCATTTTTCTGGACTTTTTTTTCGAATCGCTTCCCTTAGACGGCGAAGAATGCCCAAATACATATCCTTGATAACTGTTTGGCCTGCAGGAAGATACTCGTGATGAAAAATGCCCTTTTTTATCCAAAAAAGCGACCAGCAACACCTTGTTTCTGGATTTCAATAATCTGGATTTTTTGGGTCTAAGCTCACCCTGACATCTCCACTCGGCAGATTGATGCTTGGTTTCAGGATCATAGCCATAGACCCATGTCTCGTAGCCTGTGATTATCTTGTCTTTCCATTCCGGATCCGTTCTTGTCATTTCCAACATGTCCTCACAGGTTGCAAGCCGACACAGTTTTTGCTCGTTAGTGAGGAATCTTGGGATGAATTTTGCAGGAGTATTTTTGATTTGGTTACGATCCTTCCAATCGTTGTTTTAGATATGCCTGTGTCTTGCTCTAGCTCCAGCAAAGTGGTTCGAGGATTTTCTTTTATCAATTTTTTTCTATAATAAACAGTCAAATTCTTTACATTTTTCATTTATTTATTTTTTTATGGACCCAGTCCGGGAACTTATGGGACATACCTTGTATTTTAATATTCTGTGGTTTAAATTATTTTTGCTTTTTTAATTTTTAATAAATAAGATAATTCACCTTATTTATTGATCCCCCTTTGTATATTATCTTCTCAGAATTTTCAAATAGGAGTTTTTCATCTAAACACACAAACAAAAAATACTCTTTCGTTCATACTCAATTTCTGAGGTTAAAATATTTTGAGGCCGAGTCATGAGAATATTAAGTGAAAATAACAAATTAAAAGTAAGAGAATAGTATTTTTTATATTTAGAAGCAATTAACAGAATTTCGACAATGATTAACTCGCCTCTCAGCTCCCAGCTATCAGCCAGAGCCAGTACAACAAGAGCAAGGTATAAATTCATCTTGTAACAAGATGGGCGTTCCTAGGAATGGGATATCGTCTTTTTAACAGGCGATTTTATATGTTGGCCCAGCTGGCAGTTTTCAACATCAATTCATTGTACTGCATATTGATTTTTTAATTGGATAACAACTTTAAAGGAAGTCCAAACTTAATATACTTGTTTACATTCTGCCATATGGCGATAAAGAAATGTGAAACATGTTCACAGAGAAAAAAATGGAATTAACTCGTTTGAAAGTTTTCAATTTACAAGTCAGGCGATGAATCTTTTGTAAATGGAAAGGATTTTCAAATTTTCAAATGAAAAAATTGTAGTAAATAAAATATATTTGTACATATGATTAATGTAATTTGATTTTAAACAATATAATGTATTTCAAGTAGACCTTTTCTTTAGTAAAACAAATTGAAATTAGCTTGTATAACGTGATACTTTTTAATACGTTTATTTAAACCTGTGTTGTTAAAATTGTTACGTCATTTTTTAACTTTCCATCTCATCTTCTAATTGACTGCTTGAGATGCGTTTTATTGAAATATAATATTTCATTACTATATGTTATTTAATGATTTCTCACTTTTTATTTTTGTCTCGGAGGCGTTATGGATATTGAGATGGTTAAATAAAAGACATTTGTAGAAACCTGGGGATCTATAATGATAGAATAAGTTGTGATGTAGGATAATTTGTTGCGCAGAATGAGAGTTGTTATGTATAATAACTAGTTATATAGAGTGAAGTGTGAAATAGGATGAGTTAAAATATATTTGATGTGATACAATATTATTCAGATATAGAATATGCTGTGATGCAGTAGGAGGTTTAATATAATATGAATCGAAAGATATGATGATATGTGCCGAAGTGTGAGTTAAAATGGGTTATGATGTAAAATGAATTATAATTATTTATGAGTTTTAATTAATATATGTGGTGAGATTTATGATATAAATTGTTATATAGAATAGGTGTAATATAGAATATATTATTGTGTGAGATGGGTTGGGGTTAATTAAATGTGTTAAGACTAAGAGTTGCTACGTAGGATAAGTTATGAAGTAGAATGAGTGGTGACGTAGGATGAGTTATAAGAGTTTTAGTGTGTTTTATAAAGAATTGATTGTAATGAAGTGTGTATGGTGATGAGTTATGGAGTTTTAAAAGTTTCAATATAGGATGATCTAAATGAAGTATAACGAGCTGTGATGTAGGAAGTATTTCGATATAGAAAGAGATGTGATATAAGGTTTATTATGTAGTAAGCTGAATTTTAAGGTATAAAGAGAAATGAAGTAGAATGGGTTATGACCTAGTATATAAGTTATGAAGTAGAATGAGTGATGAATTTGTGATGTGTTGTGTTTTGAATTGAATTTTGATTAAGATGAGTAGTTATATATAATAAGTTGTGGTTAAGAAGGAATGGTAACAAATTGAGATATAATATAGAATTATGTGGTATAGTATGTAGTAATATAAGATAATATGTGATGTATATATATTTATATATATATTGTGGTGTGAAATAGTTGATATTGAGTATGAGCTGTAACATACACTGGCCATAAAAAATGCACTATCTATAAATACCTCAGTAAATTTTCTATAAATATGCATACTCAATTGGAGCAAAAATATGAGTGTATAAAATGTATTTATTTTATAAAAGGTGTTTAAATAGCCTCCTAGTGAGAGGTATTTGCATTTTTTGTTTTATTTTATCGAATGCCAAGGTAAAAAAAGGGTGTCATATAAGATTTTTTTTTATTTTGCAAGAGGCTGAATCATTGGTCTCCGAGAAGGTGTAATTACGACTAGAGAAATTGTTAGACAAGTTAATTGCATTTAAAGTCTATTGTAAGGATTTAATAATATCTTTGGGGGAAGAAGGGGAAAGTTCAAATATTCTACATCAGATCGCCCGAGAGTATCAACAAAGGGGGAAAAGGAGAATTCGAAGTATGGTTGTAGAAAACTGGAAAACAGTAAAGTACCATTGATTAAATATTCTCTATATGTGCACAAAAAATCTGGACGATTCATAAACACCCTTAATAATTGTCTTAACAAAGCAGAACTCCGTAGTCGCCAACCTCTTTCAAGAATTCCCCTTTCTGCTAGATAAAGAAGCGAAATTCAGCTTGTAGGACGAAATATATCTTTGGACTCAAGAATGGCATTGTGCTATTTTTCTTATTTATTTAAATTCAATTTCGGAGAGCTCACGATGGCAGGATACATGTAGCGATTCAGCGATTGGTGCAGCTCTAATTTTCTATAATGGAGCTAAAAGAAACCATATTTTATTTACGACCAAGAAGCTTTAGCTTTAAATTTATGAATCAAATACTTTAGGCAATACTGGAAGCTATTGATTTTTTTTTTTATTAAGGAGAAAAATAAATATTAAGTATTTTCGCTTCTTCTAGCACATTATCCTTTTTACATCTAAACATTCGACAAATATAAAGTATGGACAATACCATTTCCAATACTTATCGAAATTCAATGGAGCAATTCTATTGAGTATGAAGCCATTTATAGAACCAAGACAATTATTTTAGACTATAAACAATTTAAATATAACCCAACATCATTTGTTATTCCAACAATATTCATTGGCATATGTGGGAATCTATTTTGATGCGACACCTGAACATAAATACTAGGTCTGTTTGTTACAAATTAATTTAGTGTTGAAACGGATTATGTAGACATGTGTAATCCTCTACGGATTACACATGTCTACAAAAAAACCTTTTTTTTTTTGCCGGAGAAAACCTGATGTTGATTCTAATGCAACTTTTCATGCTGAATTCAAAAATGAAATCAGAAGTTTTCCATCACCCATAGTTCTTACAGGATAACCTTTTTTTTATATATAAATTGGTATATAAAGTAATAATGCAGAAAATGTTACGTGAGAATTTTTTGAGTAAACATGATTACATTAGCTAGCGCTTTATTTTTGAAAAGAAGAATTGATATGTGGAGCCAAAAGCTTTATTTTATTTGTTATTAATCAAATTTTGCTCTTTAAGAATCAAAAATATTAATTTGAATAACAAATTTTTGATATTTTAATTAAATATGTTTATTTTATAATGCAATCTTGTTTGCTTTCAACGCAAAAATAACGACAAGCTCTGGAATGCTATTTGCTGAATAACAGTTTTAATTTAAATTGAACCTAACGATTTGTTTGATAGATTTACATCAGAAGTGACAGGTAAACTTGAAGTGATAAGTTTATTATTCTCTATCGATTTGCTTTTATAAATCGTGTGCACTAGACTATGTCAATATGCCAAGGCGTTGCATTAATATTCCTGATATTTTCTGTTACATTTGTGGAGAATTAACTTTCAAAGTTTACACCGCTGTACACCGCTCATCAAAAAGTGCTATCAACTTTATTTTGGCTGTAAAGTCGGTAACCAAGATAAGACTTGGGCTCATTATTACATCAAAATCAAAGATACAGTTGAATATCCAGATTTGCCTTCTGCTATGAGACCGTTTCCTCATAGTGATATTTTACCTGTGCCACAGCCTCCTGAAAATGTAATGTTTAGTAACGATGATTCAGATAGACGAGAGCAACAGTCGGATGACACAAATTTTGAAGCAGGAGCTTCATCTGAACCTTATTTGTTAACCCAAGGAGATTTGAACGACCCCTTACGTGATTCAGATTTATCCAAAAAACAGTGTGAACTTTTAGGGTTAGGTTAAAAGGCTGAAATCTGCTGCATGAAGGCACAAAAGTATGCTTTTTTTCGCAAGCGTTAAGATGAATTTCAAGACTTTTTTCACAAGAGAATGATTTAATATATTGCAATGATGTTGTTAGTCTAATGGTAGCGCTTGGCCATGACTATGATACAGAAGAATGGCGTTTATTCGTTGATTCTTCAAAAATTAATTTGAAAGCTGTTCTCCTTCACAACAGAAATAAGTTACCATTAGTGCCAATAGCACATGCATCCAACATGAAAGAGACTTACGAAAACATGAAACTGCTTTTGAAAAAAATAGAATTTGAAAGATATGCTTGTAAAATATGCAGCGATTTGAAAGTCATTGCTCTCTTGCGTGGATTAAAGCTTGGATATACAATTTTTTGTTTTCTGTGTGAGTGGGATAGCAGAGATAGGAAAGGGCATTACATTAAAAAAAGCCAAACCGTGAAATCTTTACTCCAGGACATAAAAATATTGTAAATCCTCCTCTGATCGATTCAGAAAATATTTACTTACCACCATTACATATTAAACTGGGATTAATGAAGAACTTTGTCAAGGCAATGGATCGAAGTGCCAGTGGATTTGCCTACCTAAAATAAAAATGTTCTAGCATAAGTGATGCGAAAATTAAAGAAGGCATTCTCGTTGGACCTCAGATTCGAGAATTGCTGCAGGATGGACATTTTCAAAATAGTTTGAATGAAGTTGAAGCAGCAGCATGGAATATCTTTAGAAACGTTTGCAAGAACTTCTTGGAAAGTTTCAAGGTTGAAAATTACTGAGACATAGTCAATGATCTGTTGCTTTCCTACAAGGCACTGTGAGTTAACATGTCTCTCAAGATCCATTTCCTGCATTCACATCTGGATTTCTTTCCAGACAATCTTGGTGCAGTTAGCGATGAGCAGGGTGAGAGGTTTCATCAAGATATATCAAGCATGGAGAAGCGGTACCAAGGTAAATGGAGTCCCGCTATGCTTGCTAACTACTGCTGTACCACAAGCAAAGTATAGAAGAAATTCCACTGTCACTACTTCTCAATAAAATAAAATATTTCCTTCATATAGGCCTATATATTAAAAACATTTCCAAATTTCAAGTAGGTGTATCTAAAAAATCTTGCGTTATAGAAAAAAAACTAAAGGTATATGGAATCAGCACAAAGAGTTAAATTTAGATATGATGCTGTTTCTTTTGGGACAAACAAAAATAATTGTTGATGACCCAGTGTAATGTAATAAGGTTTATGCAAAAATGCTTACATAATATATTTTGCTGTATTTCTCCCAATACCAAAAAGGATGTCACGCAAAAACCATGGGTGATGGAAAATTATTGATTAGATTTTTGAGTTCAGAATGAAAAGATACACTAGAAGCACCATCAGGTTCTTTTGGGCAAAAAGGTTGTTGACCAGTGTTATCTTTCCTTTATCTGTTAAATATTGTCTAAATATTGAAACAAATTAGAAGTCGATTCATTTGGCCTGACATGATTTGAACATTTCTGATTGGCTCCGAACCTGTGTTCAATACCAACAAATAGACAAGAATAGTTAAACTCAAAATTATTGATTCCAAATACAGTCTACTCTCGTTATAACGCCACCATCCGGATTTTGCAAAAAAGCGGCGTAAGGCGAGGGTGGCGTTGTATCGAACACGTTTAAAATGTGAAATTTAAAGATACAATAAATTATTTATAACAATTACTAATAACAATTTATACTCTAAGTCAATAAATAGAATGCAAAACCGGGATTAATTAATTAATATGATAAATATAAAACATTCATTTATTATTTATTCATAAAAAGTAATTACATTTTCTTGAAGAAGTGATCACAACTTGTCTTTTCTCTCCCTCACTTATGGCATAGACACGGCGTAACAAATCCGCAGATAGATTGACGTCGTCAGATGTTGCTCTCTTGGAGTGCTCAAGAAATAACAAAACTTTCTCAGCAGCTGTTCTGGCTTCCCTTAACAATGGTAGGCGCTGGGTCACTGTTGTATCATCATCCTCGCCAAGTTCTTCTTTCGCTGTAACAGTGGACACTAGCAAATTGTCATCTGTTAGCTTCATTTCCGCCTCCTGGGAATCATCAACCAGTTGAAACTCCCTTTCAGTCATCAAATTTTCTGGTGTAATAGCGAAGATGTCGCGAATGCGATCAAGCAGATTTTAATAATTAAGAGGCTCAACTGCAGCAGTAGAAGTGAAGCGAATGCCTGTGTGATTCCAGCAGTTGCTGATGGAATCAGGGCTCACAGAATCCCAAGCCATTTTACAATACCGCACAGCGGAATCCAGACGTAATTCTGTGGGTAGATGGGCATCCGCCAATTCCACCATTTTCTGGAGTTGAAGCTTGCGATATTGAGCCTTGAAACTTTTGATGATGCCACTATCCAGTGATTGCAGACTGGCAGTCATATTTGGTGGAAGGAATCTTTATGTTGCTAAGACCATAATTAGGGACGCAGTGAGACGTAGGATCTAACAACAGTAGGATACGACGTCCTTCAGAGACAAGCTGCTTGTTGAACTGCAGTAGTCATTCTAGAAAGATGCTAGAGGTCATCCATGCTTTGCTGTTAGATGTGTAAGTGCAGTAGAAGTGTGGACTAAAGTTTCTGAAGCATCGAGGCTTTGCCGATTTTCCAATAATCAGCAATCGCCGCTTGTCTGTTCCAGTAGAGTTGCAGCACAATAGAACAGTGATTCGTTGCTTCATCCTTTTGACACCACGGCAGTTTTCATCTTTGTGAGCAAGTGTTCGGTCAGGAATGAGCTGAAAAAATAATCCTGTTTCGTCTGCATTGTATATGTTGGTTGGGTCATATCCAGATTTGCCAGAATACTGTTCAAATTTGTAAGGTGTTCATCAATGATAGCTGGAGAAATCGATGCGCCTTCCCCACAGAGCCGTCGTTGCGAAATATGGAATCTCCCATAAAATCGCTGCAGCCACCCACTGCTGTAAGCGAAATTTTCTGGTACGGCCAACTGCTCGCCAAGTTTTTTTGCCTTTTCTCTTAGGTCATCAGTAATAATAATATTATTGGCACACTTTTGGGTAAACCAGTTGGAGAGAGCGTCTTCCAAGTCACTAAATTTTTCGACTCTTTGTCTCTTTGAAGAACCAACAGTATAATTTTCCCACTTCTCAGCCTGAGTGAGAATATCACGGGTTCGTGGAAGTGAGAAACGCTCTCCAATCTCATTCTTCGACATCGTAAGGGTTATTTCTTGCCAACTGGCATATCTCCTTCTTTTCAATGGTGATCGACTCACGTTTACGCTTTTGGGAACTCATGATACGACAATAAAGTTGTGTTGACGTTAGCAAAGGATGAAGCGACTGTGTATGTCCCAGGCACAAGCAGGAAAAGGGTCTGCTGGCTGTTCACACAATCTGTTATCTGTTGTGTCAACAGCAAACAAAGTCCGGTGCCGCTGGCGGAAAAAATTCAGACAGGAAAAGGGAGGCGGGGGGGGGGGTGGTGAGGGACGTTGTGAACGGCGCTATAACGAGTGGTTTTTGCTACTTGGGATACGAAAAATCAGCGGCGGAAGGCGAACAGCGAGGGAGTGGCGTTATATCGAGAAAAATACATTGATGTCGATTGGGACAAAACGAAAAAGCGGCGTAAGGCGAGGGTGGCGTTATATCGAGTGGCGTTATAACGAGAGTAGACTGTAGTTGAAGATTTAGCACATACATAAGGTTCGATTAGACATTTTTCATTATCAGAATTTTAAAGCCCTTCCGCGTTATATTGAAAAAAGAAGGTGATTGTAACAGACAATTTAAACAAAATATGGGAAAGAAGTTCCAAAATAAAAAACCATATCCCTCTCATGCCACTCTAAAGTTAATCAATTCCATAATAAACCGCAAAGTAGATTCAGACTTATTAAATTAAATGAACATATTCCCTTTCTATTATATTGTGGCGCGCGCGAAAAAAAGAAATTAAATTTTATTATTCAATTTAATTTATCAATGGAAATAACAGATAATTACTCTGTATTTGTAAAATCATCATAACTGTTCCTTATACGGCATATCCTATGCCTATCTCTCTCAGAAGAATAAACTCACGGAAAGGTTGAACAAGGCCAAAGCAGACATGCTGTCAATGTATGTTGACGTTTATCAGAAAAACTGGGATAAAATTATTCCATTTGTGAAATTCGCATACAACACAGTAAGGCAAGAGGCAACTGGATTCACTCCATTCCTCCTTTCGGTCTGGCGGATAGACATGAAGCAGAAACACCATTCTAACTGTTATATCCCAAGTAAGTCCCAGAAGATGACGACTTCATTTAAACGCTAGAGTCGAGAGCTGAAGCAGCACGATAACAGCACGTCTATACTCAATGAGGTGTCTGAAAGAGTAATAAATTCCAGTATAATGTTCACCACAGAAACATAATGTACCAACCTGGAGACCTATTCTGAATCTTTATTCCTTTGCGAAAGTAGGATATTCAAATAACCAATGCAATGTAACTTCGGTCCACATAATGTCACCAGAAAAATCTTCGTGTGACATACGAGGTGGAGACATTTGGAAACCAACATTGTCACGCTAAACTACTGACATAATTAATGTTTGTAGGATAGAGCCTTAAATGGACCCAAGAGAACAGCAAGACCAAATAGAAGAGGACACAGAAGATAACTCATAAAACATCCAAATAGAAGTCTCTCTAGCCTAGAGAAGATAACCCCTCTGTCAAAGGAGGAGCTCTCCTGATCAAGAGACGTAAATTTATATGGGCCTATCACTCGGCCTAGAGCCTTAAGACTAAGGACGTATGGCATCTGCTGAGCATCGGAACGATGCTATTTATAAGAGGAGGTTATGTAGCGAAGAAATAATTTTATAACTATTTTAATTTGTATTTAATCAATGAAAATGCACAGCATAATATGACTATCTATTTATGAAATCTCGGTATATATTATATAGCTTTCTTTTTATTAAATAATCTCAGGCTGTGAATTATTTGATAGTTTTAATTATAGTCGCCTAATCCTGCTGACATCATAAATAAAATATCTTCTGCCTTATCATTGTTATCTGATTAGTCATCCATTACTTGCCTCTATTTACATATAAATGAATCAGATCAGGTTTACAAAGCAATAATCCTTATTTAAAATACATCAAAACACGATATCATTCCTCCTTATATCTGACAATCTCAGCAATCAGCTGGAACTCTCCTATACAGCTACGTTAGTAAAAAAGAATCAATAAAGTCTTCAATAAATATCAAAACAATTGAACATACACCATTAAACTTAAGAACGCTTCTCCACTCACCATTGATACCAAACACATTCCGAACATTCGTTAAAAATAAAATATCATTTAGAGAATTACGGTCCATTCATACCCCGCCACATACATAATAGACAATACAATAGATAATACTTGTATAAGCGTTAAAAGAGAGAACCAATCAACACAGGACAGTCCTCAAGAAGCAGAGCCTCATTTACGTTTAAGTAGATCAGGCTCCAAAACAGCACTATCTACCAAATTTCGACTCAACTGAAATAGTTTAGAAGAATATTAAAGACAATAACTCCAGACCTTTTCTAGGAAGCTGGGTTTAAATTGAAAATAACTATAGCATGAATATAGAAATAGAAAATCTCTCAGATATATATGATTAATTTATATATATGTCAATGTAACTTACAATATCTTCGATATATTCCAAATGTATGCATATCTCAGTATTGCATCTTTGTTACACTTTTATTCCAGTTTATACCATGTTGCTTATTTATTTCAATTATTTTATTCTAAATTTGTTTGCATATGTATTTATTATAATTATCAATGTTACTTTTAATTATGTCATATATGTTTATTTCGTAGGTTTCATATACAGTTGAACCTGTCTATAGCGCCCCTTCTAAATAGCGTCTCTGTTTCTCTCTATAGCGCCCGATTCAAAATACGTAGTACGATGCGATTTACATTAAAAGTGACCTGTCTATAGCAGCCCCTCTCTATTGAACATTAATTTTGTGAGTCCTAAGAGGGGCCGCTTTAGACAGGCTTATCTGTATTTTATATTCATTTCAGTTGTAAAGGCACATGAAGTAAAACGCCTGTTATATAAAAACAATCTTGTTCCGAAAGAGGTATCTGTGCGAAATATAGGGTGAAATAATTATATTTGATCCTCAAAATTGCAATATTTGAAATTATTGAATAAATGTGAAGGTATAAAAATATTGATATAATATATAGGTAGCCTAGAAAGAGGCAACTATACCTTCAAATATGAGTTAGAACAAGGCATCAACAAAGTGAAGTTTAGTAAAAACCCAGGACACTAGTTTGACAAATTCAAACAAATTCCAATCTGTATAACTTTGTCTGAATTTCCCAAAACTGGTGTTGAAACTCATTCCTTGTCACTATTAGTAGAGAATTTCACTAGGGTGATAAAATAATGTATGAATCTGAGGCATATTATATGAAGGGAGATGTGACTGTTTTAGTAAATAAATATTATTTTATTTATTTTTATTTATTGTTACAAAAGCACGAAGTCCAAAGGACTATTGTGCTGTGCTAGTATTATTTACATATATATGATTAATTATTTACACGATGGATTAGTATTGTTTTGTAAATTATTGTACAAATAGTTCTAAACTTAGCAAAGTTCTCATAAGATAGAGTATATACACAAAGAGAATTTGGTAATGTTTCAAAGTATCTACATACAATTTGATTAGTCAGAGGGCAAGATAAAAGAAGATGCTCTGGTGATTCAACATCTAAGCGGCATTCACATGTTGGATCATTGATAGCATTCAGTTTGAATAGGAAACTTAAGAAGGGTCCTTTGCCAGTTAAGAATAAAGTAGTGAATTTATCAGAAGAAATTAAATTTGGGACAGCAATTGGAAAAAAATTGTTTTATTATTGCCTGAAATTTGACAGTTATAATTTCACCAGGTTAACCATCTTTTTTATTAAAGTTGACAGATTTCTTAACCCCTCTCTCTTGAATGTTATCAAATTGATATTTCACCTGTACTGATTAGGGCGAAAGTCTGAAACCATGGTATACAAGTTGGCTTTCTGTCTGAATTTGTAAAACCTGGTGTTGTGGCTCATTATTTATCATCAGTAGTGAAGTATTTTACTAGGAAGATAAAAATGGCGCATTTTTTTCACGTGCATATTTAAAGGACGAGGCGGGCTCTTTCAATACATAAATAATATCCTATCGCAAATTTGCTATTCATATAAATATGCCCAAATGAAGATATTTTAGCAGAGCACCATCTGGTGGAATAAAAAACATCTAAACTTTGATGTAGGCTCATTCCATGATATTTGGAAACCCACTTTCTTGATAAACCAAGAAAGGCTAATCACGAAGTCGTTTCGGGCATTTGGCCCTCGTGAGCGTTTTGCAAACTGTACCTCAACGATCGATTTTTGGTCCAAAAGGCTTCTTGATAAATCTAAAAATGAGAATTTGATGTCAAATTTGCGTAAAACCGTTGGTTTCCGATCGCTACAACCCGGGATCGAATCCCACATTGGGCACTTTTTTATTATTAAATAATGTTCCGATGGCCTCCTAATCCTAAAAGGTTCAACCTCACAAGCGAGGGCAATGAATATATGGGTCATAAAGCAATTATAATTTAGTTATATAATATTTTATGGGCAGAAACAATATATTGGATAAGTAAATGAAGCTTATAACTCATATCGGCTAGTCAAAGTCGACAATAGCAATAATTAACTAATTTACATATTTTCTGGTAATTTATCAATGGAATTATATATTAATGAATTTTTACTACTACTGGAAAGATATTTATGAATGAAAAAAATAGTAGTAGGAGCTTCTCATCTTAAAAACCCGCTGAATCTGGAGAGAAAAAAATTATCTTTATTAGAATGATGAAACAATAATAATGATATTACTATTGTGTAATATATGTATATATTATTAATTTAATGCAATAATTTTACAATTATAGTATACTAGCCGAATGACCCGGGCAACGCCCGGGTTTTACCCTATTAAATGTACCCTATTCAAATACTATTCGTTACAATTATAAATTGGCGCCGTGGATGTCACTCTTGTGAAACGTCCCGCTCCAAACTTTGTGTCTGAGAAGCGATATTTTTATAGAAAGATGATCTGGCTTTTGTTTTCTGCTCGAATGAATGTTTTTCTGTTAGAATTTTGTTCCTGCGTACAAAATAATGAACTGGTTTCACCCGTGGTCTCTGCTTTTTGGAATTTTTCCCGATATAATTTTGTATCTGATAATCAAACATGATACAGCAATATCGTCATCATCATTTTCTGACTAAAAATATTAGTTTTAATAATTGATTTATATATATTTTTAAATAGCCTATCGTCTTCCCCGTATTCTTTTACCTATGTATGAAAATTTTGGTTTGAATTAGTGAACTACTGCGAATTTGTATACCGGACATACAAACAGACAGACAAACATACAAACATTCATTTATATATATATATAGATATAGATATGGTTTTTTACACTTGTGTGTGTGTTACTCAACAAAATATTTTTTCAAATGTGTAAGAATTTGGACCAGAGTAAATTTAGGAACTAAAGGAATTTCAACCAGGTCATTTAGTTCGATTATTGGACAAATCAAGTTTAAAAATATATGATTTAATATAAAGTCATATCACAAGTCTAATTTGAACAAGACTGAAATGATAAATAAATTAAATGAAGTGAATTCAAAATTACGTCATAAATATAGACACATTGGTTTATCTCAGGAAATATTAAGGCTTTCAATCACCGAATTCACTTGCATCCTCATATTTAAATGCGTCAATTGTACAAGCATTGAATTAGTGAATCCAATCCCTAATCGAAAATAATTCTAAATCACGTCATATATCAACTCCTAACCATATTGGTTGATTCCAACACATATTAAGAGTTATTATTATTGATATGATTTAAAAGAATATATAAAAAGAGAAGAAATAAACTATAGAAATCACTATGATTTAGTACATCAGCATTGCTATATCGGTCCATTCCCTGATGTAAAAATTTGAACACCATCGTCAAATACAATGGTATACATATGTGTAATAAATGCAATTTGACTCCACATATTTGAATGCAAATATTTATTTTATTTAAAACAATTAAAAGCTCATGATTAGTTATGATACTGCACAGCGTGGAGTATTCATTTTGAAGTGGGGCACAAAATTGGGAATCCAAGTAGACTGGCTATGCAGCATTGCCCAGAGGCGTTGCAAGCCTGCACACACCGAATATATATCAAAACGATATTCATTCTCAATAAAATAAAACAATAGAATTCCATGTAGTATCATATCTTCATTGATGACCACAATTTAAAGTAAAAAAATGTGCAAACTAAAATAATACAAACTCCAATGAGACACCACATCATAGGCGAGCAATTTATATATTTAACTAAAAGGTAAATAATTTCTTGTGAGTTTCTATCAAATTTAAAAATATTAAATATAAATTTGAAATAAATATCGTAAATAGGATTTTTTTAAATTGAGGTTCTATCATTTTTATTCAAATTATCTATATAATATTTATTATAATAAATATTGATGGAAAATACTCAATATAATCAAGCCAGAATATCTGAAGCCACTATGAATATGAATACTCTTCACAGTATTTTGAAAATGAGTTTGATTCATTCCCTATTCAAAAACAGAGGACGAGGTGGTGCTCACTTGATATAGATCATAAAAAACTTTGCCGTGAATTATATGAATTTTATACGAGCACTTTATACTCTGTGTAATGCTGCTTCCAGAAATACTTTTAGAATATAATAAGTAGCGCACTATATGTTATAAGAAATGTAAACTTTTTATATGGGTATGGTTACTTTCAAAATTTATATTTTTTAAATGTTCTTTTACGTCAATGATAAATCAACAGGAGAGATAGGGGATTAATCTACTTATAATTGCATTAAGGGCTGTAGTTAATTTTTTTCGTTTTGAAAATAATCATATGTGCGTTTAAAATAGTTTCAATTTCTCATTTGATGAGATGAATTTGATGTATATAGATATTTTATTACGGACATTTTAGGTATATTTGTAGTTTGAATTGATATTTGTCATATATGAATAGATTAAAATGTATTCTGTTTTTTGTTGTTATTTATTACAGCAAATGGTTGCAGGAAATTGAAGAATAGGCTAACTTACCCCAATTTGGATAAAAAGGACGCCGATCGTAATTGGACCACAGGGTGCATTTGGTGTCCCGAGTAACAAAACAGCCTTCTCCGCAGTTGATCCTGCAGGACTTTTCCTACACACATCCCGACAAATGTTTTTAGTATATAGAGAAATTAATGAATAATATCACACACACAACTCTATTATGACAACCGGTCATAATATTTGTGGTGCTATTCATGTGGAAAATATAAGAAAAATCAGTTTTTGATATTTTTTCGGCGTGAATATTTAGCTAGAAGTTATTATTCTGTTTGATCCTGTTGAAGAACATCTTAGCCAGAACTATAGAGAAATAAAATGGTAAGGAATCTTATCTCTGAATTGCTTGTTGATTTAATAAATTATAAATCGGATATGAACGCGTATTATATATATATATATATGTATCCTAATTCCTATCTTCTTAGATAGCAACAACGCTTGATTGTTATATAAATATAAATTGAAATTTTGTCAGAAGGAAATTGATCATTGAAAATAGAGGTGCTTCTCCCGCAAGATGGCGCTGAGTAAGAGCATCTATTTTGACAGGAGAGACGACTTATATATAATAATAATAAACATCAGAATTTACCGTGGATGAATTCTGGTAGCCTCTTCTCAGACAGATATCATGGTCATTCAGATTATTTTCTCTCCCTTGATATGTAGAGCAATTCTTGGTTGGGCCTGGTGTGGAGGTAGTGGTGGAGGTGGTGGTGTCGCCAGGGTCTGGGAGGGTGGTATCATCTGTCTCCTGGGCAGCTGCGACCAAACAAATTAAGCTTTTAAATTGATCTCTACTTCTTTTACACTATATTAATATATATATTTACCTTCTATTCATATTGATATTGAGTAGTTTTATATTTAAATGGAATTAGGGTGCAAATATATCTGAAAAGGTGGGTTATAGAATTTAGGGTTAAGTCATTTAGATTTATAATGCTGGTCAATTTGGGAGATTTGTCGTGCATGGGAGGTTTTACTGGGAGGTTAAACATCTGCTCTAAATATAATGACAATATTGGCCTTTTTTCTTTAGCTATAACTTATTTTCCCTTGCCTTTTTTTAACTGAGAAGCATATACTTAAATATGAAATGACAATTCATAATGATTTGATAAATGACCCTGATTCTTTCTGATTCCTCTTGAGTCCTACCTAAATTTATTCAAAAGAGATGTTGAATATTTGTATTATTATTAAAAGTAGTGATTAGATTAAAATATGGTAACATGTTATCAACTCTTTCGAGAGAGATCTCGAATTGTAAAAAATATTAAGATAACAATTTAATTCGCATATTTCATATTTAACAACTATGACAATAGCTTTTAAGAATTAATTTTATCTCCTATTAATGTCCATCTATGTGGCTAAATATTGTGGAAATATTAGTGGGGGACAAAATAAAAAAACCTTCCTTTCTTTTCATATAGATGTTGATTGAGAATCTTGACTCTATCGAAAAATATCATTATATTGACAGAATCTTCAAATCGGAGTAATCTATTATACAGGGTGATCCAAAAGTCCCGCACTATTTTAAAAATTAATAACTCCGCGAATATTTGCGCTAGAGCAATGCGGTGAACACCATTGTGTTCAGGATGCAATGGGATTTTTATGGCAAATAATGAAAAATTCGAAATTGATTTTAGTTACAATTTTATTCGCCAGATGGCGCTCTACCAGAATCAGAGATTCAGCGGCCAAAATGTTTGATAAATTGAAAAATATAACTGATCGACACGTATTTTTCCTTTTTGAATACCAGGAAAGAACCCTAATAATATCAAATAACAAATTAATAAAACACCACTTCGCCAAAAGTATGAAGAATTGGTTAACGATTTTCAAATACAATCAGAGATATGTAAAATAGGTAAATGCAAATTAAAACATGTAGCAAAAAGAAATTTGATATTTTAGATACGGTTTGTTTCTGAAGATAATAAATTTCTAATATTTTTAATTCAACTCTCACTCAGTATCGATTATATTTATTTTAATTCATTTGAAAAATATGTATCTATCTCTGATAATTTATTTTACTCTGGAATGCTGTTGTTGTTGTCGTGTCCAATAAAGAGCCTCAGATGTATCCATGCATCTCCATCACAGCAGCAGCAATGTCCACTATCTTGGGTGTATAAGGCTGCCTGCTCTGGGTCTATGTCAAATTTCTGCAAGGCTGCGGCCATTGCTGGCTATGAGAATATGTGGGTAGGGTAAGTTCCACACCAGGACAATTGTTGCATGCCCTATAGGTTCATGTGCCATCTGGATGTATTGTCATTCCTTTATAGTGTTTTGTTCTAAGTCTTGTTATAGTTTTTGTCATTTATCTCTAAGAGTTTATTTCGCATTTTTGATCTTTTCTTATTTTTTTGTTTAATTATCTTGTATTTTGACAAAGAATCAGCGTCAAATAATGACATTTGTTCTTTCCTTTGGCTCAACTTTCTGGCTTCCTTTGCCAATTCAAATGCCATTCATTACTCCCGATCCCAACATGGGCAGGGATTCAATGTAGAATGCAGTTATTCTCCAATGGTTCCAGTTGGGTAAGTAACGAGTGTATTTTCTGTGTGATTTTAGTATTGCTCTTCTGAATTGCTTCTAGAGCGGATATGGAGTCGCTGTATATTAAAGTTCCTTCTGCTTGATGCAGGGATGGTTGGTTAAGGCATAGATCAAGGGCTTTCCAGATAGCTGTCAGTTCACAAGTGAAGTTTGACGAAATCTGTCCTGCTCCTTCTTTGATTTTGATGTTTGTTCCATCTTTAGTATTATGTTAATTCAGGCCCCTCCATTACTCAGGGTAAGGTTTGAAGATCCATCTGTATATGCTGTTAAAGGGTGTGGCCTAGCATTTTTAATCAAGAATTTGTACTATGAGGACATAGCCGTTAATATTCCAAACACATTAGACCTCAAAGCCCAGGGTATCAAAGTCTACCTCAATCAAAACAAAGCCATCAACATATACAATATGTATCACCCTCCAAACAATACATTTATTGACGATGGAACAATGGCTCAATTTCTTACACAGACAACACTATTATTGTAGGTGACCTTAATGCCAAACATCAACTATGGGGATTTTCTACGCCAAACCCAAGAGGCAAAATACTATCAAACATATTTGACGACAATGCCTTCATGAGCTTA
>CP092880.1:38987023-39011860 GCA_030710605.1 Cordylochernes scorpioides
TTTCGGAACAAGATTGTTTTTATATAACAGGCGTTTTACTTCATGTGCCTTTACAACTGAAATGAATATAAAATACAGATAAACCTGTCTAAAGCGGCCCCTCTTAGGACTCACAAAATTAATGTTCAATAGAGAGGGGCTGCTATAGACAGGTCACTTTTAATGTAAATCGCATCGTACTACGTATTTTGAATCGGGCGCTATAGAGAGAAACAGAGACGCTATTTAGAAGGGGCGCTATAGACAGGTTCAACTGTATATGAAACCTACGAAATAAACATATATGACATAATTAAAAGTAACATTGATAATTATAATAAATACATATGCAAACAAATTTAGAATAAAATAATTGAAATAAATAAGCAACATGGTATAAACTGGAATAAAAGTGTAACAAAGATGCAATGCTGAGTTATGCATACATTTGGAATATATCAAAGATATTGTAAGTTACATTGACATATATATAAATTAATCATATATATCTGAGAGATTTCTATTTCTATATTCATGCTATAGTTATTTTCAATTTAAGCCCAGCTTCCTAGAAAAGGTCTGGAGTTATTGTCTTTAATATTCTTCTAAACTATTTCAGTTGAGTCGAAATTTGGTAGATAGTGCTGTTTTGGAGCCTGATCTACTTAAACGGAAATGAGGCTCTGCTTCTTGAGGACTGTCCTGTGTTGATTGGTTCTCTCTTTTAACGTTTATACAAGTATTATCTATTGTATTGTCTATTCTATGTATGTGGCGGGGTATGAATGGACCGTAATTCTCTAAATGATATTTTATTTTTAACGAATGTTCGGAATATGTTTGGTATCAATGGTGAGTGGAGAAGCGTTCTTAAGTTTAATGGTGTATGTTCAATTGTTTTGATATTTATTGAAGACTTTATTGATTCTTTTACTAACGTAGCTGTATGGGAGAGTTCCAGCTGATTGCTGAGATTGTCAGATATAAGGAGGAATGATATCGTGTTTTGATGTGTTTTAAATAAGGATTATTGCTTTGTAAACCTGATCTGATTCATTTATATGTAAATAGAGGCTAGTAATGGATGACTAATCAGATAACAATGATAAGGCAGAAGATATTTTATTTATGATGTCAGCAGGATTAGGCGACTATAATTAAAACTAACAAATAATTCACAGCCTGAGATTATTTAATAAAAAGAAAGCTATATAATATATACCGAGATTTCATAAATAGATAGTCATATTATGCTGTGCATTTTCATTGATTAAATACAAATTAAAATAGTTATAAAATTATTTCTTCGCTACATAACCTCCTCTTATAAATAGCATCGTTCCGATGCTCAGCAGATGCCATACGTCCTTAGTCTTAAGGCTCTAGGCCGAGTGATAGGCCCATATAAATTTACGTCTCTTGATCAGGAGAGCTCCTCCTTTGACAGAGGGGTTATCTTCTCTAGGCTAGAGAGACTTCTATTTGGATGTTTTATGAGTTATCTTCTGTGTCCTCTTCTATTTGGTCTTGCTGTTCTCTTGGGTCCATTTAAGGCTCTATCCTACAAACATTAATTATGTCAGTAATTTAGCGTGGCAATGTTGGTTTCCAAATGTCTCCACCTCGTATGTCACACGAAGATTTTTCTGGTGACATTATGTGGACCGAAGTTACATTGCATTGGTTATTTGAATATCCTACTCCCGCACAGGAATAAAGATTCAGAATAGGTCTCCAGGTTGGTACATTATGTTTCTGTGGTGAACATTATACTGGATTTTATTACTCTTTCAGACACCTCATTGAGTATAGACGTGCTGTTATCGTGCTGCTTCAGCTCTCGACTCTAGCGTTTAAATGAAGTCGTCATCTTCTGGGACTTACTTGGGATATAACAGTTAGAATGGTGTTTCTGCTTCATGTCTATCCGCCAGACCGAAAGGAGGAATGGAGTGAATCCAGTTGCCTCTTGCCTTGCTGTGTTGTATGCGAATTTCACAAATGGAATAATTTTATCCCAGTTTTTCTGATAAACGTCAACATACATTGACAGCATGTCTGCTTTGGCCTTGTTCAACCTTTCCGTGAGTTTATTCTTCTGAGAGAGATAGGCATAGGATTTGCCGTATAAGGAACAGTTATGACGATTTTACAAATACAGAGTAATTATCTGTTATTTCCATTGATAAATTAAATTGAATAATAAAATTTATTTTCTTTTTTCGCGCGCGCCACAATATAATAAAAAGGGAATATGTTCATTTAATTTAATAAGTCTGAATCTACTTTGCGGTTTATTATGGAATTGATTAACTTTAGAGTGGCATGAGAGGGATATGGTTTTTTATTTTGGAACTTATTTCCCATATTTTGTTTAAATTGTCTGTTACAATCACCTTCTTTTTTCAATATAACGCGGAAGGGCTTTAAAATTCTGATAATGAAAAATGTCTAATCGAACCTTATGTACGTGCTAAATCTTCAACTATTTGGAATCAATAATTTTGAGTTTAACTATTCTTGTCTATTTGTTGGTATTGAACACAGGTTCGGAGCCAATCAGAAATGTTCAAATCATGTCAGGCCAAATGAATCGACTTCTAATTTGTTTCAATATTGATTTAACAGATAAAGGAAAGATAACACTGGTCAACAACCTTTTTGCTCAAAATAACCTGATGGTGCTTCTAGTGTATCTTTTCATTCTGAACTCAAAAATCTAATCAGAAATTTTCCATCACCCATGGTTTTTGCGTGACATCCTTTTTGGTATTGGGAGAAATACAGCAAAATATATTATGTAAGCATTTTTGCATAAACCTTATTACATTACACTGGGTCATCAACAATTATTTTTCTTTGTCCCAAAAGAAACAGCATCATATCTAAATTTTACTCTTTGTGCTGATTCCATATACCATTAGTTTTTTTTCTATAACGCAAGATTTTTTAGATACACCTACTTGAAATTTGGAAATGTTTTTAATATATAGGCCTATATGAAGGAAATATATTTATTTTATTGAGAAGTAGTGACAGTGGAATTTCTTCTATACTTTGCTTGTGGTACAGCAGTAGTTAGCAAGCATAGCGGGACTCCATTTACCTTGGTACCGCTTCTCCATGCTTGATATATCTTGATGAAACCTCTCACCCTGCTCATCGCTAACTGCACCAAGATTGTCTGGAAAGAAATCCAGATGTGAATGCAGGAAATGGATCTTGAGAGACATGTTAACTCCCAGTGCCTTGTAGGAAAGCAACAGATCATTGACTATGTCTCAGTAATTTTCTACCTTGAAACTTTCCAAGAAGTTCTTGCAAACGTTTCTAAAGAAATTCCATGCTGCTGCTTCAACTTCATTCAAACTATTTTGAAAATGTCCATCCTGCAGCAATTCTCGAATCTGAGGTCCAACGAGAATGCCTTCTTTGATTTTCGCATCACTTATGCTAGAACATTTTTATTTTAGGTAGGCAAATCCACTGGCACTTCGATCCATTGCCTTGACAAAGTTCTTCATTAATCCCAGTTTAATATGTAATGGTGGTAAGTAAATATTTTCTGAATCGATCAGAGGAGGATTTACAATATTTTTATGTCCTGGAGTAAAGATTTCACGGTTTGGCCAGCTTTTTTTAATGTAATGCCCTTTCCTATCTCTGCTATCCCACTCACACAGAAAACAAAAAATTGTATATCCAAGCTTTAATCCACGCAAGAGAGCAATGACTTTCAAATCGCTGCATATTTTACAACCATATCTTTCAAATTCTATTTTTTTCAAAAGCAGTTTCATGTTTTCGTAAGTCTCTTTCATGTTGGATGCATGTGCTATTGGCACTAATGGTAACTTATTTCTGTTGTGAAGGAGAACAGCTTTCAAATTAATTTTTGAATAATCAACGAATAAACGCCATTCTTCTGTATCATAGTCATGGCCAAGCGCTACCATTAGACTAACAACATCATTGCAATATATTAAATCATTCTCTTGTGAAAAAAGTCTTGAAATTCATCTTAACGCTTGCGAAAAAAAGCAAACTTTTGTGCCTTTATGCAGCAGATTTCAGCCTTTTAACCTAACCCTAAAAGTTCACACTGTTTTTTGGATAAATCTGAATCACGTAAGGGGTCGTTCAAATCTCCTTGGGTTAACAAATGAGGTTCAGATGAAGCTCCTGCTTCAAAATTTGTGTCATCCGACTGTTGCTCTCGTCTATCTGAATCATCGTTACTAAACATTACATTTTCAGGAGGCTGTGGCACAGGTAAAATATCACTATGAGGAAACGGTCTCATAGCAGAAGGCAAATCTGGATATTCAACTGTATTTTTGATTTGGATGTAATAATGAGCCCAAGTCTTATCTTGGTTACCGACTTTACAGCCAAAATAAAGTTGATAGCACTTTTTGATGAGCGGTGTACAGCGGTGTAAACTTTGAAAGTTAATTCCCCACAAATGTAACAGAAAATATCAGGAATATTAATGCAACGCCTTGGCATATTGACATAGTCTAGTGCACACGATTTATAAAAGCAAATCGATAGAGAATAATAAACTTATCACTTCAAGTTTACCTGTCACTTCTGATGTAAATCTATCAAACAAATCGTTAGGTTCAATTTAAATTAAAACTGTTATTCAGCAAATAGCATTCCAGAGCTTGTCGTTATTTTTGCGTTGAAAGCAAACAAGATTGCATTTTATAAAATAAACATATTTAATTAAAATATCAATAATTTGTTATTTAAATTAATATTTTTGATTCTTAAAGAGCAAAATTTGATTAATAACAAATAAAATAAAGCTTTTGGCTCCACATATCAATTCTTCTTTTCAAAAATAAAGCGCTAGCTAATGTAATCATGTTTACTCAAAAAATTCTCACGTAACATTTTCTGCATTATTACTGTATATACCAATTTATAGAAAAAATGGTTATCCTGCAAGAACTATAGGTGATGGAAAACTTCTGATTTAATTTTTCAATTCAGCATGAAAAGTTGCATTAGAATCAACATCAGGTTTTCTCCGGCAAAAAAAAAAAAAGTTTTTTTTTGTAGACATGTGTAATCCGTAGAGGATTACACATGTCTACATAATCCGTTTCAACACTAAATTAATTTGTAACAAACAGACCTAGTATTTATGTTCAGGTGTCGCGTCAAAATAGATTCCCACATATGCCAATGAATATTGTTGGAATAACAAATGATGTTGGGTTATATTTAAATTGTTTATAGTCTAAAATAATTGTCTTGGTTCTATAAATGGCTTCATACTCAATAGAATTGCTCCATTGAATTTCGATAAGTATTGGAAATGGTATTGTCCATACTTTATATTTGTCGAATGTTTAGTAGATGTAAAAAGGATAATGTGCTAGAAGAAGCGAAAATACTAAATATTTATTTTTCTGCTTAATCAAAAAAAATCAATAGCTTCCAGTATTGCCTAAAGTATTTGATTCATAAATTTAAAGCTAAACCTTCTTGGTCGTAAATAAAATATTTATTTTTGCTCAAGCTAATTAATTTTTTTAAAACTGGTTTCTTTTAGCTCCATTATAGAAAATTAGAGCTGCACCAATCGCTGAATCGCTACATGTATCCTGCCATCGTGAGCTCTCCGAAATTGAATTTAAAAAAATAAGAAAAATAGCACAATGCCATTCTTGAGTCCAAAGATATATTTCGTCCTACAAGCTGAATTTCGCTTCTTTATCTAGCAGCAGAAAGGGGAATTCTTGAAAGAGGTTGGCGACTACGGAGTTCTGCTTTGTTAAGACAATTATTAAGGGTGTTCATGAATCGTCCAGATTTTTTGTGCACAAATAGAGAATATTTAATCAATGGTACTTTACTGTTTTCCAGTTTTCTACAACCATACTTCGAATTCTCCTTTTCCCCCTTTGTTGATACTCTCGGGCGATCTGATGCAGAATATTTGAACTTTTTCCCCTTATTCCCCCAAAGATATTATTAAATCCTTACAATAGACTTTAAATGCAATTAAATTGTCTAACAATTTCTCTAGTCGTAATTACACCTTCTCGGAGACCTATGATTCAGCCTCTTGCAAAATAAAAACCCTTTACCTTGGCATTCGATAAAATAAAACAAAAAATGCAAATACCTCTCACTAGGAGGCTATTTAAACACCTTTTATAAAATAAATAAATTTTATACACTCATATTTTTGCTACAATTGAGTATGCATATTTATAGAAAATTTACTGAGGTATTTATAGATAGTGCATTTTTATGGCCAGTGTATGTTACAGCTCATACTCGATATCAACTATTTCACACCACAATATATATATAAATATATATACATCACATATTATCTTATATTACTACATACTATACCACATAATTCTATATTATATCTCAATTTGTTACTATTCCTTCTTAACCACAACTTATTATATATAACTACTCATCTTAATCAAAATTCAATTCAAAACGCAACACATCACAAATTCATCACTCATTCTACTTCATAACCTATATACTAGGTCATAACCCATCCTACTTCATTTCTCTTTATACCTTAAAATTCAGCTTACTACATAATAAACCTTATATTACAACTCTTTCTATATCGAAATACTTCCTACATCAAAGCTCGTTATACTTCATTTAGATCATCCTATATTGAAACTTTTAAAACTCCATAACTCATCACCATACTTCATTACAATCAATTCTTTATAAAACACACTAAAACTCTTATAACTCATCCTACGTCACCACTCATTCTACTTCATAACTTATCCTACGTAGCAACTCTTAGTCTTAACACATTTAATTAACCCCAACCCATCTCACACAATAATATATTCTATATTACACCTATTCTATATAACAATTTATATCATAAATCTCACCACATATATTAATTAAAACTCATTAATAATTATAATTCATTCTACATCATAACCCATTTTAACTCACACTTCGGCACATATCATCATATCTTTCGATTCATATTATATTAAACCTCCTACTGCACACCCACACATCACAGCATATTCTATATCTAAAATAATATTGTATCACATCAAATATATTTTAACTCATCCTATTTCACACTTCACTCTATATAACTAGTTATTATACATAACAACTCTCATTCTGCGCAACAAATATTATCCTACATCACAACTTATTCTATCATTATAGATCCCCAGGTTTCTACAAATGTCTTTTATTTAACCATCTCAATATCCATAACGCCTCCGAGACAAAAATAAAAGTGAGAAATCATTAAATAACATATAGTAATGAAATATTATATTTCAATAAAACGCATCTCAAGCAGTCAATTGGAAGATGAGATGGAAAGTTAAAAAATGACGTAACAATTTTAACAACACAGGTTTAAATAAACGTATTAATAAGTATCACGTTATACAAGCTAATTTCAATTTGTTTCACTAAAGAAAAGGTCTACTTGAAATACATTATATTGTTTAAAATCAAATTACATTAATCATATGTACAAATATATTTTATTTACTACAATTTTTTCATTTGAAAATTTGAAAATCCTTTCCATTTACAAAAGATTCATCGCCTGACTTGTAAATTGAAAACTTTCGAACGAGTTAATTCCATTTTTTTTCTCTGTGAACATGTTTCACATTTCTTTATCGCCATATGGCAGAATGTAAACAACTATATTAAGTTTGGACTTCCTTTAAAGTTGTTATCCAATTAAAAAATCAATATGCAGTACAATGAATTGATGTTGAAAACTGCCAGCTGGGCCAACATATAAAATCGCCTGTTAAAAAGACGATATCCCATTCCTAGGAACGCCCATCTTGTTACAAGATGAATTTATACCTTGCTCTTGTTGTACTGGCTCTGGCTGGTAGCTGGGAGCTGAGAGGTGAGTTGATCATTGTCGAAATTCTGTTAATTGCTTCTAAATATTAAAAAATACTATTCTCTTACTTTTAATTTGTTATTTTCACTTAATATTCTCATGACTCGGCCTCAAAATATTTTAACCTCAGAAATTGAGTATGAACGAAAGAGTATTTTTTGTTTGTGTGTTTAGATGAAAAACTCCTATTTGAAAATTCTGAGAAGATAATATACAAAGGGGGATCAATAAATAAGGTGAATTATCTTATTTCTTAAAAATTAAAAAAGCAAAAATAATTTAAACCACAGAATATTAAAATACAAGGTATGTCCCATAAGTTTCCGGACTGGGTCCATAAAAAAATAAATAAATGAAAAATGTAAATGAATTTGACTGTTTATTATAGAAAAAATTTGATGAAAGAAAATCCTCGAACCACTTTGCTGGAGCTAGAGCAAGACACAGGCATATCTAAAACAACGATTGGAAGGATCGTAACCAAATCAAAAAGACTCCTGCAAAATTCATCCCAAGATTCCTCACTAATGAGCAAAAACTGTGTCGGCTTGCAACCTGTGAGGACATGTTGGAAATGACAAGAACGGATCCGGAATGGAAAGACAAGATAATCAAAGGCTACGAGACATGGGTCTATGGCTATGATCCTGAAACCAAGCATCAATCTGCCGAGTGGAGATGTCAGGGTGAGCTTAGACCCAAAAAATCCAGATTATTGAAATCCAGAAACAAGGTGTTGCTGGTCGCTTTTTTGGATAAAAAGGGCATTTTTCATCACGAGTATCTTCCTGCAGGCCAAACAGTTATCAAGGATATGTATTTGGGCATTCTTCGCCGTCTAAGGGAAGCGATTCGAAAAAAAAGGCCAGAAAAATGGACTAATGGTGGCTGGATCCTACACCATGACAATGCTCGCCCTCACACAGCGCACTTGATGACTAGCTTTTTGGCGAAAAAACGGGACACAAATCCTACTTCAACCACCCTATTTCCCAGACATCGCACCAAATGACTTTTTCCTGTTCCCCAAACTTAAAGCAGTTCTAAAAGGAAGACATTTTGACACCAGGGATGACATAATAGAAAAATCGCCTTTAGCATTGAAGAGCATTCCAAAAGAGGCTTATAAAAACTGTTTCGACAATTGGGCGAAACGATGGCGCTGGTGCGTTGAAGCAAGGGGGGATTACTTTGAAAAGTTTTAATAAAAAAAATTTTAAAAATCTTACCTTTTTTTATGGACCCAGTCCGGGAACTTATGGGACATACGTTGTATAACATCGTGAGAATTTTAAAGGTGTTCTGTTCTTTTTTCCCACGCGCGGCGCGAGACTTATAAATAAACTAAAATGGAAGCTCCCTTTATGGATTGCACCACGCTTGAACAACGTGCAGTTATTAGTTTCTTGAATGCAGAAGGTATTCAAACATCTCAAATATGCCAAAGAATGAAAAATATATATGGTGAGTCTTGTTTGTCTCAAAAAAAAAAAACATTTATAAATGGGTCAACGAGTTCAAAAATGGACGAATTACATGTTCCTCAGGTCTTAACGTTCGGGCGGTAAAGTTTTGTTAACAATTTTTTGGGATGTTGATGGACCAATCTGTCTTGATTTTTTATCCTCAAGGCAACGTATGAACAGCGACCTCTATTATAACATTCTTGTAAATAAGCTAAAGCCCGGTATAAGAAACAAAAGAAGAGGGAAGCTTAGTAAAGGTGTTCTCTTCCTTCATGATAATGCAAGGCCGCATACATTATGTAAAACTGCATCTACAATCATTAAATTAAGTTTTGAAGTTTTAGAACATCCTGCATATAGTCCAGACCTAGCCCCCTCTGACTATTTCCTTTTTGGACTACTAAAAAGGAGTTAAAGGGAAAGCGATTTGACTCGGATGAAGATGTCCAGAAAGTGGTGCAAGATATTTTTCACACGCTTCCTAAGAGTGCCTACAAAGAGGGTATTCACAAGTTGCCAGAACGATGGAGACGATGTATAGAAAGCCAAGGTGATTATTTTGAATAAAACAAGTCCTAATTTTTAATATCGTCCAAATTTATTTTATAAATTTATAATTCACCTTATTTATTGATCCCACCTTGTAGAATATAGTATTCGATATTCTCATGTTTCTTAATTAATTACCAATATCATATATATAATTTCATAATTTGTACATAACTGGATGTAATCCCGCCCCAATATGTATGCAATGTATGTTTTAAAAGATTTTAATAAAAACAAGGCTTAGAAATCAGGGAGAAAGGTTTAGAGAGAAAGGCCAATAAAGAGGAACGATCATTAGCAGGTTTTATTATCCAGGAACTCATAAAACTGGGTTCAAGAACCTAGTATTTCCGGGATCAGGTCAGAACAAGCTAAGAACAAAGAATTAGCAGAGATCCAACCAGAGTCCAGGAGGATTAGCTAGGAACCAATAGAAAGCTTACACGAGTCAACCAACAACCATTGAGAACCCAGAGAGGTTTTCGTGTTAAATCGCGAACTGAGTTTAGTTAGTCAGGAGCTCGCCGCCGTTGAGACCAGTTTGGAGCCAACACCCTTCTTCTCAACAATCAGATAAGTCCAATCCTCAATAATGTGAACAGCCATAGTTAATAGTCAAATCCGCAAAATAGCTTCAACCCCTTTCTCCCTAGATCACTGGCCTATTTCAATTCAATTCTGTGTCCTCGTTTTTTCCCCTGTATGAATACTTTACCAACTCAGCAAATACGACTGCGCCCACCACAATTAACAATCAACTCAACCCATATTGAAAGGTAATCGTCCAAACGCTACAGTGATAACTTCAACGTTACAGTGAGTCGATAGGATTCTACAGTGTAATACAATAATACTTCACACATATTACAGTGAGTCGACAGGATAAAATGGAACGTGACCAGAACACAGAAGTCAAAAATAGCGGCGACCTGTTGAGGGAGGAAGATACGGCAGGAAACGGGAGGGAACCTGACCCCCTAGCGGGCGTATTGCTGCAGTTAGCTGCAGTTCTCGCCCAGGCGAGGTCGTCCGACCGACCAGAGGAGGAACTTCCACCATTCGATGGATCCTACAGCGCCCGCCAATTCTTCCAGTCCTACGACCGGAAGATGGATGACGCCCACGTGGACGCCCCCGATAAGCTACTCCGGTTGCCGAAATTCCTGACGCGCCAACCCCTGGAACTCTTCAGGAAACTCCGGTTGGCCACCCAGAGCTACTTCCAGGTGAGGCAAATCCTCACGGATCTCTATCCGGAATCCAGCGAAGCATCCTTCGCGAACTACCTCGCCATATAGCTTGCTGGACAAGCAGACCTGGAGACGTATTACCGGGAGAAAACCGCCATGGGTTTACAACTGGGACTCCCACAGGAGGTGATATTCGAGACGCTGACGGAGGGGTTGCCGTTCTCTGACCAGCGCCTGATCCGCGTGGTACCTCCTGAGAGCCTGGGAGAGTGGTTCCGACTGGCACAACGGATCCACGGGCCAAACGTACCAACTGCACGACACCGCGAGGAACAACCGCCCACCATGTCGGGTCCAAACCCCAGCACACCCCGAAGAACAGGTGCATTAACTGCACCTACTCCGCCGTCAAACTGTAAGTTCTGCGGCGCTCGTCATTGGCACAGCGAATGCCGGTATAGGCCAGCCCAAACTCAACACGCAAACGCACAGGCAGTGCAATCAGCCCCAAATCCACACGCGAACGCACGGGCAGTGCAAATAGCCCAAACTCAACAGCCCGCCCGGCGTCCCACGCCCCCACCCCAAGCCGAAGACGTACAAGCCGCGCACGCCTTTCGGAAATGAGGTAAGAAGGCAACCCTTTGTCGTCAAGCAATTGACGCTGAAACTGTTTCTAACCCTTGAACTGTCGCCCCCATTTTTAATTGATACAGGCGCAAGTTTGAATATAGTGCCATATAATTTATATAAAACGTTGAAAACTAACCTCCCTAATTTAAAATTAAAGTAACAATCTATAGACCTACAGGCTATAAATGGTCTTGTAAAAACAATAGGTAAACTGACCCTTCCCCTGACAATAGGTAAACTAACTAAGAAGGAAAATTTCCATGTGGTGGAAGCACCTCTACTATTTGGAATTCTCAGCATAAATACCCTCCGTAATTTTAAATTAGCAATAGACCTCAACAAAGGCACTATATTCCAACTTGGCGTCCCATTGTCTACCCCTACCTACCATTTCCACCATGTACCCGATGAATGCACGTATTGGGAGTGCCAAGCGATGTCAAAAAAGACCCACCATGCACACCAACCTTCCGCACATGGCACCCAATGCGCGCATCCATTGGTCAAAACCCAATCACCCACATGCCAATCTAGTCACGCGCACGCACGACACAATTTTTTCACTAAGGCCAATTGCCTTTTTTATATGCCCTCAAATAACAACGCCACAACGGCTTCAACTTGCAACAACAATGCACAAAACGTGTCCATCCAACAGGACAGCTCACATACAGAGCACATACGTGACCACACGTCGTCACACAACAGTCAAACACACAACCAGCGCAACAAACGCGACACTCGCACTAAATCACAACAAATTTCTTCCCCATAAACATGCTACAATACGACACACAACCCTCACTATTCACCTCAATTCACCACACTTTTACAAAGATACAACCACATTTTTACCCAAAACAAATTCAGCGTACCATGCTTAAAAATACCACAAGTAAGAATACCCACGAACTCCGACAAAATAATCACCATACGTCCATATCGTGTTCCGATATGTGACCAACAGGAAATCCGCAACCAGGTCCAACAGATGCTGGAAAACGGCAGTATAGAGCAGTCTTTTTCACCTTTCTCTAGCCCTGTCACTCTCGTCACCAAGCGCGACAAGACCAAAAGGTTTTGTATTGACTATAGAAAGGTTAACGAGCTAATCAGCTCTGATGTCCATCCCCTCCCTAGGATCGAGGATATACTCGACCGTCTCGCACAGCCCAAGTATTTATCCACGGCCGACATATCCTCCGCGTATTGGCAGGTCCCAATACACCCCGATTCTCGACCACTGTTGGTCTTTGCCACGCTCGAAGGGTTATATCAGCCCACTCGATTGCCTTTCGGGTTGAAAACCAGCCTCCAGATCTACGAAAGAGCCATGAGTCAGGTCCTACAGAGGCACGGACTTGACTGTGTGGCACATTATTTTGATGACTTCATCATTTTTTCCAACACACTGGAGGAACATCAAAACCACCTGCGACAATTTTTCGCCTTTTGCGAGGTAGAGAAGTTACAACTTAACTTCGCAAAATGCGAATTTTTTAAACAGTCCATATATTTCTTAGGCTACACCATCACAGCTGGTACCACTACACCGCTCACACGCAACACAGACATCATCCACGCCATCAAACAACCGCACAACCGCAAAACACTACAATCCTTTCTAGGCGCTGTGAACGTCTATAACAAATTCATCCCGGAATACGCCCGCTTGCGGACACCACTTAACAACCTTCTCAAAAAGGATGTCATGTGGGTCTGGGATGAAAATTGCCAAAAGGCGTTCATTAGCCTGAAAGAGAGCCTCACACAACACCCCATTTTACACCTTTACAAAGAGGGCCTGCCATGCCAGGTGTATTGTGACGCCTCCACCCTCGGTATAGCAGGCATCCTCAAACAGGTTCACCCTGATGGGAAAATATATCCAGTCCAGTATTTCAGCCGCACTCTGCGTTCACACGAACGAAACTATTCCATCTCTGAACTTGAGTGCTTAGCAATCGTTGAGAGTGTGGAGAAATTTCGCATCTATTTGATGGGCAGAAAATTTACTATATTTTCTGACCATCACGCATTGCAGTGGCTGAGAACAATCAAAAACCCGTCAGGCAGATTGTTTCGGTGGAGTTTACGGCTGTCGAGTTACGAGTATGAGGTTCGCTACATAAAAGGAAAACAGCAATATGAGGCGGATCTCTTATCCCGTAACCCGTTCTGTGGTTTCTTAGACGCCTCCCTTATTAAGAACCATCAGCCTTCTCCATCGGGAGATTCTAGCCTGACCATTGATCACAATGGACTGCATACCGTTTCCCGAAAAGGTGTAACTAAAATTATAATGCCAAAAACACGCATCCACCAACTACTACAAACAGTTCACACACAATACAACCACCCAGGTATATCACAAATGACAAGACTCATCTCGGCTCAGTATTACTGGCAGGGCATGTCAAAAGACATTACACAAAAGGTTAAAACCTGCCCAACCTGCCAGTTAACAAAACGTCCATTGAGACCCACTTACTGGGAATTAGGTCAAACGCCGGAAGCCAAAGGACCCTTTGACCTACTATCCCTCGACACCATAGCAGGATTTGCCAAATATGGCAACACCAAAATATACCTCCATGTTGTAGTCGACCATTTTTCGCGCTACACATGGACGTTCCCATCCAAATCCACCAGCATTACCACCTATCAACAGGTACTCAAGCGAGTATTACAGGATGGCTCTCCGAAACGCCTTCTTACGGATAGAGCCCCTGCATTCACTTCGCCAAAATTTAGGAGCTTCCTGCTTAACAGGAGTATCCACCTGTTACTCACAACCAGCAATAATACACAAGCCAACGGTCTATATGAACGCCTAAACGTCGCCCTCACAGGAAAACTTAGGCTATTACATTTGGAGAATCCTAAGATCACATGGACCAAGTTGGTCAAACGAGTTACAACTATATATAACAGTACCCCACACTCTGTCACCGGTTTTCCGCCCATCTACCTGATGTTTGGCGTCCTACCCCCAGAACTCTCTGACCACACCACACCTTATCCCGACCTCGACAGAGCTAGGAAGATCGCACACTCACGAACCCCCCCCCCCCAAAAAAAACATACAAGATAAGAACACTTATGACCAACGACACAAACAACCACACTTCGAAATAGGTGATCTGGTATTAGTTAAATTATATCATCACCCCAACACAGGAAAACTCGCCACATATTTCACAGGACCATACACCATATTAGAGATCATCTCACCAAATGTGGTCCGTATCGATAGATCCAACCAACCTCTCCAAAGAGATACTGATACGATCCACGTCAACAAAATTAAACTATATACAGAAAACATCCAATATATAACACCACCCGCCATTAAGGTACACCATGTGCAACACAAAAACAATTACACGTTCCCGTTTAAACACCTCACACCCGAACTGTTTCCAGCAGAGCCGTTGAAATTCAAACCAACAAACAGCGAGCCTTTCAAGCATTTAGATCCTACCATTTTTTCCAAAAAACGATTTACGCAACTCACGCCTAGCCCCAAGAAATGCGATATAGCCCATCCACAAAAACACCCCGTTTCAAATCCGCCCCAATCAATAGAAGTCCAACCCGAAATTCAAGAGCCCCAACTCATGGCAAAACATGGGAGAAGATGTGCCAATATCCCATTTTTCACCTAATCTCTGTTATTTGTCTTCTGTTTCTACTCTATAGACTCGCCCCATTTATATTTATAGTTCTCATGCTAACGTATACCCTACGACCCCGACGACTGTACCAAATGCAGGAAAAAATCTTCCATATAGGAAATTCCGTCTTAAAATCCATCTTCCATATAGGAAATTCCGTCCATGAAGCCATCTTCCATATAGGCCAAGCAATTGTAGAATTCCTAGACCTCTCCTGTGGGAAATTCTCGGGGAAAACTTAGAAAAATTCAAAGGACCTCAGCCGACGTAAGTGAGAAACTTTCCAGAGGACAATTAGGGCACCCCAAGACGACGTGCAGAAATCAATTAGGAGGACAGGAAGTCTCAAATTACACAAGAGGGGAATAGATTTAGAGTCCCGAATCAATTAGAAAGCCGGAAGTAAGATGGAGACCGTTTGCTTCCCGCACGACAAAGACGCCAGCAGCTACATGTCATCAAATTACTTACACAAATGGAGGGTGGACAGATTTAGAATCTGCCCCAAAGGGCCCCTCGCACCGTCCCCCACATATCCGCTATAAATTGAGGTCAACGCGTCCTTCCCGATATGGACAATCTTTAGCGTCACCAATCTGGTATCCCAGTACAGCGAGCATACATATCGACTTTTACAAGCTACACAATTTAATTATATTAATAGTAATATACTAAAATATTAACAAGACACATCCCAATGAGTTTTTACATTTCTATTCTTATATATTTTTTAAAGACTTCCAAAAAAAACGTTACATTTACCCACATTAGACACACAGACGCAGATCTCAAGGTTAAATATGAACAAAAACACGCACACTACCACTTAAAATATAGGAACAATTTGATAGAACGCTCTCGAGCTTACGTTTCTTCGGCAGGGAATAAACAACTATTTTAGAAGGGTCGAGGACTATCCTCGAGCCCTGTATTCAAAGATTTTGACTCCGGTATTGAAACCCGATATAAAAAGTGGATATCGGGCGAGCACATCTTAAGTGCCCTAGGGAATTGCGTAAAAATCCCTAGAACGCATTAAGGCTCGGGACACATTAAAATAATACATTCGGCCTTGAGATCTCGAAAAACAACACAAACACAAAGACAAAATACACACGTAAGGTTAATTAGGTTCCCATGTCTCCTGTTTACATAATATAAAGCACAATTGGGAAAGATCATGTTTCTACCCATGAGTCGCACGGGAAAGACAAAAAATCTACGAGGCAAATAAAGAGTTAATGGTGCGGCGTGACATAGATCTTGGCATGTAATTTTGATTACAAAGAGGGTTTGCAAACCTCGCAATACATTTTTCTTATCTCATTCATTTACATTATTTTCTTATGTTTAAAATCAAAATACTTAATCAAATTTACCATTGTACCCTAATTCAAATACTTATTATCTATTTTAATCAATTATTTACCATTTATATAGCCACTTCTTTTTATTTTGATCATAATTCAACAACTAAACAAATTTTTCTCAACGAAAACTCACTGGTTTTCTTTTAAAATTAGATATTTTATATTTTTATTTTTTTTTATTTACAAAAGGTTTTTCTTTTTCTTTTCTCACCATGCACAAAGCATTCACTTTGATATATTCCAACTTAATTTATTTTTGATTTCTCAAAAGCCCTAATAGAACTCCCTCGATTTTATTCCCAATCTCGAGTAGAATGGTTTAGGCACTTTTTCTTTTTTTTCTCACCATGCACAAAGCATTCACTTTGATTTCTTCCAAATTATTTTATTTTTGATTTCTCAAAAGCCCTAATAGAATTCCCTCGATTTTGTTCCCCATCTCGAGTAGAATATCGTTTAGGCGCATTGTCTTTTCTTTTTATCCCACTATGTACCATAGCATTCATTTGATTTCTTACAATTAAAAATATTTGATTTCTATTAATTATACTCAACCTGTATATCAACACCATTCTATTTTATCTCTTATATCACTACCAATGCTTGTATATAGCCTCTCAATAACCACAACTAATTTTCCCATAAAAATTATTTTTTCCCTTTACAGAATTTTCTCAGGCTAACCCTTCTTGAATTCTTCACATGTAGGGGGCGCATCTGTCATAATTTGTACATAACTGGTTGTAATCCCGCCCCAATATGTATGCGCTGTATGTTTTAAAAGATTTTAATAAAAACAAGGCTTAGAAATCTGGGAGAAAGGCTTAGAGAGAAAGGCCATCAAAGAGGAACGATCATTAGCAGGTTTTATTATCCAGGAACTCATAAAACTGGGTTCAAGAACCTAGTATTTCCGGGATCAGGTCAGAACAAGCTAAGAACAAAGAATTAGCAGAGATCCACCCAGAGTCCAGGAGGATTAGCTAGGAACCAATAGAAAGCTTACACGAGTCAACCAACAACCAATGAGAACCCAGAGAGGTTTTCGTGTTAAATCGCGAACTGAGTTTAGTTAGTCAGGAGCTCGCCGCCGTTGAGACCAGTTTGGAGCCAACACCCATCTTCTCAACCATCAGATAAGTCCAATCCTCAATAATGTGAACAGCCATATTTAATAGTCAAATCCGCAAAATAGCTTCATCTTTCTCCCTAGATCACCGGCCTATTTCAATTCAATTCTGTGTCCTCGTTTTTTCCCCTGTATGAATACCTTACCAACTCAGCAAATACGACTGCGCCCACCACAATTAACAATCAACTCAACCCATATCAAAAGGTAATCGTCCAAACGTTACAGTGATAACTTCAACGTTACAGTGAGTCGATAGGATTCTACAGTGTAATACAATAATACTTCACACATATTACATATATATAAGTTAAAATGAGGTTGTATTTATAAATTCCTAAATATATTTTAAAAATATTTATATACATAAATGGACATACATAGTTGATAGAGTTATGTCTTGAAAAGCTATTTAAATAGTTTCGAATAAATGAAATATATTGTCATTGTAATATTTTACACAATTCGGGATGTATTTCGAAAGAGTTGATAACATTAATATATGTATATCATCAAATCCTTAAATAACTATAATAATGTTCAACATTTTTTTGAAGAAATATAGTTAGGGCTCTGTAATAAAAAAGAAGAATCCGAATGAAGTAGGGTAATCCATCTAGTTAATAAAAATTTTGTTATGTCACATTATAGTTTATTCTTCAGTTAGAAAAAGACCAGAGAGGCAAGAAAGGTATAGCTGAAAAATACCAATATTGTCATTATACTGAAGTAAATATGTTTTACAGAAAAATGTTTGTAACATTTATAAATATATTATAGAGTTAGGCTATCTTTCGTTGTAGAATCTCTGTTCCTTTGAAAACCGGCCTTTCACTTAAGGGAGTTTTATGTCAAGTTGGGTTTTAAAAAGATATCCCCTTTTTGTGAAATTGTGTATATAAATATAAATTTTTCCATATTCTATATGTATCGTTAGTGATGTTTTTGAATTTAATTTTGTTTCTGGGTATATAATTAAAGGTTTTAATGTATTATGCTAGGAATTTGAATGTGAACTCGTTGAGTCTGCTAGCTACCTATGCCGAAAGTTTACAAGTAGGAAGTTAGTGATAAGAATTTTACTTTACACAGAAAAGTTATTCATGTTAAGTTTGAATGCCTATCTCTTATTGACACAATCTTCCATGTACGACAAATATCCCCTTAATCTAATTTAAAAGAAGAGTAGAGTTCAATTCAACAGGCTGATTTGTGTGATCTCAGCTGCCCAGGATACTGGCAACACCACTACATCCACCACTACCTCACCACCACCACGTCCACCCCCACCCCGGGCCCAGCCAAGATTTGCTCCACATTTCTCAATACAGAAAGAGATCTGAATGACCATCATATCTGCGCGAGAAGATGCTACGAGAATTCATCCACGGTAATTGCTGATGTTAATTATTTTCTTTATATATATATGTAAAATACAAAACTATTTTTAAAGGCGTAAGATTCTTTTTGATATTAAACAATTTCTACTGCCCTTACTGCAATGAAAAAATTAATGAGAGGGCCTGGCTCATCAGTCGTGAACCCTCTCAGAGGTTTCGCCAGTTTAATCTACCATACCGCTGTTATATTGCATTTTTGGAACTTCCTTTTATAGTGATACTGTTGGTAGACTCTTTGAATGGGTATTTTAGAAGAACTATGGACATATGCTTTGAGGACAGTAGAATTACATACATTTATAAATATATAATTTGCTGTATGTAATTCTACTGTCCTCAAAGCTTATGTCCATAGTTCTTCTAAAATACCCATTCAAAGAGTCTACCAACAGTATCACTATAAAATGAAGTTCCAAAAATGCAATATAACAGCGGTATGGTAGATTAAACTGGCGAAACCGCTGAGAGGGTTCACCACTGATGAGCCAGGCCCTCTCATTAATTTTTTCATTGCAGTAAGGGCAGTAGAAATTGTTTAATATCAAAAAAAATCTTACGCCTTTAAAAATAGTTTTGTATTTTGATAACAGATGGCGCGCTAGTGCATCATATTATAAATGTTCTAATAAAAGAAACAATTTGATATTTGCGGAAGAGCGATTGCTCGAAGCAAATTATATATCTATAAATGTATGTAATTCTACTGTCCTCAAAGCTTATGTACATAGTTCTTCTAAAATACCCATTCAAAGAGTCTACCAACAGTATCACTATAAAATGAAGTTCCAAAAATGCAATATAACAGCGGTATGGTAGATTAAACTGGCGAAACCGCTGAGAGGGTTCACCACTGATGAGCCAGGCCCTCTCATTAATTTTTTCATTGCAGTAAGGGCAGTAGAAATTGTTTAATATAAAAAAAATCTTACGCCTTTAAAAATAGTTTTGTATTTTGATAACAGATGGCGCGCTAGTGCATCATATTATGAATGTTCTAATAAAAGAAACAATTTGATATTTGCGGAAGAGCGATTGCTCGAAGCAAATTATATATTTATAAATGTATGTAATTCTACTGTCCTCAAAGCTTATGTCCATAGTTCTTCTAAAATACCCATTCAAAGAGTCTACCAACAGTATCACTATAAAAGGAAGTTCCAAAAATGCAATATAACAGCGGTATGGTAGATTAAACTGGCGAAACCGCTGAGAGGGTTCACCACTGATGAGCCAGGCCCTCTCATTAATTTTTTCATTGCAGTAAGGGCAGTAGAAATTGTTTAATATCAAAAAGAATCTTACGCCTTTAAAAATAGTTTTGTATTTTGATAACAGATGGCGCGCTAGTGCATCATATCTACTTATATATTTGCCTTATTCTGTCTGTTTGTTTGTCTGTTTGTCTGAAGCTCACGGATAGAATGCGCGCTCATTGGCTGCAAGGGAACACGTGTCCTCCCTGCCCCCCTCTAGACAACCCTGTTATTCAAAAACCATACATCCAATCGCCATGAAATTCTGGGATATTATTAGGTATATCCCCGGAAAGGTTTTCGAAAAATAATTTCTTGAATATCTTGAATATCCTTAGAGTTATTTGCAGAATTGTAGATATAACTCGCAAGCAGCGCCGCCAGACGGTGATAGGCTTAAGCTTGCTGCTCCACCCCTGTTGACCTTGGGTCGTCGTGTGAGTCACAGCATGATGCAACGAAAAACACTCTCTCTGGGGATTGCGGCGTCAACAACCTGTAAGTTTGTGCCTCTCTCATAAACCTGTCTATACAGACCACCCTGTCTATAGCGACCACTCTAGACAACCCTGTTATCAGCTGTGTGATACATCCACCTGTCTATACAGACCACCCTGTTAATAGCGACCACCCAAGTCAACGTTTTTAGAATATATTCGCACTCGGGTAAACCCCGGGCGTTGCCCGGGCCATTCGTCTAGTTATATATATGTGGCAATATAAAAAGGTGGGGAAAGAGAAATAATCACACCACAAGTTGGAAGTGGAACCTAGGCAACCAGAAAGAAAGAGGAAGAGAGCCAGGCCCGGCACAGCCGGGCGTATGTTCGTGTCGCACACAACCCTCAACTGTCTTTTAAAAGTCCCGAAATTCCAATTAACGGGCCCCAGTAGTCGCCCCTTGGAATGTCGCTGAGGTCTAAAGTGACCGGTCCTTACCCGCCCGTCTCTCTCTGGGTTTACTGTAGGTTTGCTTTATTATTCCTGGAAGAGCATATATTATGACATATGACCCCCGTTGAAGAAGGCTGAACATGGTTTGAGTATACTTAAAGCTGGTGAAGCCAGGAATATAGAAAATAATTTTATAGTTGAAATTATTCAAGGTTATGGTGACATAGTTTTATTTAAATAAAATAATGTATAGTACACAAGTAAATATTATTTACAAGCAGTTTTACAACACCGGAAAGTTTGATATTTAAGGGAAATTTTGATAATATCAAAGTTATAAAAGGCTATATACAATAACATCTAATGTATTATAAGGGAAATGCAATTGAGGAGTGTGAAAAAGGAGAAGGGGAGTCACAAACAAATGATGAAAATCTTAAGGCCATTAAGACTGGGGAACTCTACACTTTAAGATATGTATTTCAGGCGGACATGGCAAGGGGAAGACTTGGCGTAGGTTTTTCTATGCTATAGGTGTAGAGTACGAGAAATGAGGTTGAGGGTGGAAATTGCGTGAGCTCAGAACTGAGGTAAATATAGAACTACATACAATGTTAGAATTTTGGCGAACAGAGCGAGGGGAAACTTGCATTGGGCCATTCTACCTTATCTATGCAGTTACTCGTGTAGCGAGTCCGAGGGGAAAAGTCCCGTGTGTAGGTGATGAAGTCACATGGACTTATAGTTAATTTGAGAAGTTAAAATAGTTCGAGATACAAAGGTATAAAATATAGGCGAACACAGAGCGAGGGGAAACTTGCTTTGGGCCTTTCTACCTTAATTATTTCGATACTGAGGGATTCTAGAAGTCTTAACTAATTGGAGGAAAGGGTGCGCACACAGTGCCAAAAATTGAGACGAAGACGGTGTTGTCCTTTACAATTAACAAGCGTCTCGGACACGAGGTGTTTGAACCGTCGTGAGAGCTTGTGCAAGGCGATGATTTCGCGGCGGGTTGAAAGTAAGACCCATGTCTGCGCGAAATGATGACGGACCGAACAAAATCAGCGACGATGTGTAACGTACCTCCGTGGGAAATATCGGACGTAGGTTATATCATGCTGGTATGGACAAGGGACAAACATAAATTTGAAGACAGGGCCCGTGTGGCGAATGTGTGGCGCGAGGAGAAGGAGCGAACTTTGGCGCTCGATGCAGATTGTTCAAGTGCGAACAAAAAGAAGTTGATAAACATCTAGCAGTTAGTCAATCTGCATCCTGTGACGAACACACCAGTGGCTAGATGGTGTGGGTCGGTGGATATGCTAGAGAGCAACTACAAAATATATTATTATAAATCAAGGGTGAAGATTAGAATTTTGAAATGACAATATAGTAGTTCGATAATTGATTAATCAATAATTCTATAGAAGGTCATAAGCTGATATAAGGTTGACAAAGTTGTAAGAATGAGAGGGGCATTCAGGGGAAGATTGATAAGGTTACTAAGGGCTGGTTGTAAGTAAGGCTCACGTGGTGGTTGGAATTCTTCGACGCCTGAACTAACAGAGTGAATTATAAGTCGGTTAGGGAAAGAAATTATTTTTCGTGAGCCGTGCTTACAATTAGGAGAAGTCATATCAAAGTGGTAAATAGGCGTGGAGAGAATAAATGGAACTAAACTAATTATGGAAATATTGGCATCAGAGTTTACAAGGAATGAGTTCTTTGAAGAATGAATGGTAGGGGTAAAACAATTGCACTTACAGGTTATGTTACCTAGGCAACCAGAGAGAGAGGGAGAGAGCCGGGCCCGGCACAGCCGGGCGTACGTACGTGTCGCACACAACCCCCAACTGTCTTTTAAAAGTCCCGAAATTCCAAGTAACGGGCCCCAGTAGTCGCCCCTTGGAATGTCGCTGAGGTCTAAAGTGACCGGTCCTTACCCGCCCGTCTCTCTCTGGGTTTACTGTAGGTTTGCTTTATTATTCCTGGAAGAGCATATATTATGACATATATAAGTAGTCTTTCCCGTCAATAAAGATACTATTACAAAGGGTCATCTTGCGGGAGAAACGAATTTTATTTTTATTGATAATTTTTCTTCCGACAAAATTTCATGTCATTTTATTGATTTCTATATATACTGAAAAATGTGTGTCGCGATGTGTGTAGGAAAAGTCATGCACTATCAACTGCGGAAAAGGCTGTTCTGTTCGTCGTACTCTTAATTCACCGTGTGGTCCAATTATCCTCGACATTCTTTTTATCCGAATTGGGGTAAGTTAGCCTATTCTTCAATTTCCAGCAACTATTTGCTGTAATAAACAACAACAAAAAAGCAAAATACATTTTAATCTATTGATATATGACAAATATCCATTTATACTGCAAACAAAATACATATTTACAGAAAATTGTAATATATCAAACTGCAGATATTTATTTTGAAATACCAATATATGACAAATATAGCGTTGTTGGGGTTTATTATATTTTTTAATCTATGTATTTATTATTCTGTTTACATTGTTTTAATTTAATTTGACCACGGACGTCTGGTCACATGTGTATTTAGAGATGTATAAATTGTGATGGAAAATAAAGTAAAGTGGAGTATTCACCAGTTAGTAGTGTCAGTCTCATCCTTGTGAGTTGGTAAAATTACTCCCGTGTGCGAGGTACCGCATCCTCCAAAGAACAGAGCCTCCCTCATCCTTAGGTCGCCGGCAGTCGGATCTTCCCTCAGAGAAAACAAAGAATACAGTCCTCTAAAGGCGGCGGAGTGAGGTATAACGGGTTAGTGACTTTCAAGTGGAACACCTCCTCCAGCCAAGGTTAAACATTATTGGTCCTAATCGAGCAGGATTTCAAAGAAACTAAGAAAATTAGGGAAGAAAATAAAATAATTCTAAAGACAGAAAATTTGCATGCTTCTGAAAAAATTAAAAAATTTGGTTGATAGTTAAAAAGGAAATTTGCAAATTTATTTAACCAAGTGAAACATTGTTGAGAATTCTAAATGAAAAAGAATCAGAAACTCCGAACGCTGTTGCGATCATCTGCAGCATAGAGTATAAGGGAAATTGATGCGGAACTGGAGAAGGAATCTCCATCTCGTGAGACCATCGGGATAAAATTTAGAGTGTTGGAGACTATTGAAAACCAACTTAGGGATGCAAATGTCAGGTTATGAATCTGATATTGGGGGATGAGGCAATATCTCCGCATGATCTGAAGAAGGAACAGGATATGGTGGTCCAGTATGAGGAGAATTTTGTACGAACCGAACTTAGGGTGGCTGAATATCTCCAGTTCGAGGAGAATGGGCAACAAGGCCGGGGCAATCTGGACCATAGGAGCGCCCAGGAGGGTATGTCGTCGTGCAAGCTGC
>CP092880.1:39011960-39161338 GCA_030710605.1 Cordylochernes scorpioides
GAGGTTTTGCGTGTATCTGTGCGAAATATAGGGTGAAATAATTATATTTGATCCTCAAAATTGCAATATTTGAAATTATTGAATAAATGTGAAGGTATAAAAATATTGATATAATATATAGGTACCCTAGAAAGAGGCAACTATACCTTCAAATATGAGTTAGAACAAGGCATCAACAAAGTAAAGTTTAGTAAAAACCCAGGACACTAGTTTGACAAATTCAAACAAATTCCAATCTGTATAACATTGTCTGAATTTCCCAAAACAGGTGTTGAGACTCATTCCTTGTCACTATTAGTAGAGAATTTTACTAGGGTGATAAAATAATGTATGAATCTGAGGCATATTATATGAAGGGAGATGTGACTGTTTTAGTAAATAAATATTATCCTATCGCAAATTTGATTTATTATTGCCTGAAATTTGACAGTTATAATTTCACCAGGTTAACCATCTTTTTTATTAAAGTTGACAGATTTCTTAACCCCTCTCTCTTGAATGTTATGAAATTGAAATTTTCCCTGTACTGATTAGGGCGAAGGTCTGAAACCATAATATACAAGTTGGCTTTCTGTATAAATTTGTAAAACCTGGTGTTGTGGCTCATTATTTATCATCAGTAATGAAGTATTTTGCTAGGAAGATAAAAATGGCGCATTTTTTTCACGTGCATATTTAAAGGACGAGGCGGCTCTTTCAATACATAAATAATATCCTATCGCAAATTTGCTATTCATATAAATATGCCCAAATGAAGATATTTTAGCAGAGCACCATCTGGTGGAATAAAAAAACATCTAAACTTTGATGTAGGCTTATTCCATGATATTTGGAAACCCACTTTCTTGATAAACCAAGAAAGGCTAATCACGAAGTCGTTTCGGGCATTTGGCCCTCGTGAGCGTTTTGCAAACTGTACCTCAACGATCGATTTTTGGTCCAAAAGGCTTCTTGATAAATCTAAAAATGAGCATTTGATGTCAAATTTGCGTAAAACCGTTGGTTTCCGATCGCTACAACCCGGGATCGAATCCCACATTGGGCACTTTTTTATTATTAAATAATGTTCCGATGGCCTCCTAATCCTAAAAGGTTCAACCTCACAAGCGAGGGCAATGAATATATGGGTCATAAATCAATTATAATTTAGTTATATCATATTTTATGGGCAGAAACAATATATTGGATAAGTAAATGAAGCTTATAACTCATATCGGCTAGTCAAAGTCGACAATAGCAATAATTAACTAATTTACATATTTTCTGGTAATTTATCAATGGAATTATATATTAATGAATTTTTACTACTACTGGAAAGATATTTATGAATGAAAAAATAGTAGTAGGAGCTTCTCATCTTAAAAACCCGCTGAATCTGGAGAGAAAAAAATTATCTTTATTAGAATGATGAAACAATAATAATGATATTACTATTGTGTAATATATGTATATATTATTAATTTAATGCAATAATTTTACAATTATAGTATACTAGCCGAATGACCCGGGCAACGCCCGGGTTTTACCCTATTAAATGTACCCTATTCAAATACTATTCGTTACAATTATAAATTGGCGCCGTGGATGTCACTCTTGTGAAACGTCCCGCTCCAAACTTTGTGTCTGAGAAGCGATATTTTTATAGAAAGATGATCTGGCTTTTGTTTTCTGCTCGAATGAATGTTTTTCTGTTAGAATTTTGTTCCTGCATACAAAATAATGAACTGGTTTCACCCGTGGTCTCTGCTTTTTGGAATTTTTCCCGATATAATTTTGTATCTGATAATCAAACATGATACAGCAATATCGTCATCATTTTCTGACTAAAAATATATAGTTTTAATAATTGATTTATATATATTTTTTTAAATAGCCTATCGTCTTCCCCGTATTCTTTTACCTATGTATAGAAATTTTTGTTTGAATTAGTGAACTACTGCGAATTTGTATACCGGACATACAAACAGACATACATACAAACATTCACTTATATATATATATATGTGATTTTTTTACACTTGTGTGTGTGTTACTCAACAAAATATTTTTTCAAATGTGTGAGAATTTGGACCAGAGTAAATTTAGGAACTAAAGGAATTTTAACCAGGTCATTTAGTTCGATTATTGGACAAATCAAGTTTAAAAATATATGATTTAATATAAAGTCATATCACAAGTCTAATTTGAACAAGACTGAAATGATAAATAAATTAAATGAAGTGAATTCAAAATTACGTCATAAATATAGACACATTGGTTTATCTCAGGAAATATTAAGGCTTTCAATCACTGAATTCACTTTCATCCTCATATTTAAACGCGTCAATTGTACAAGCATTGAATTAATGAATCCAATCCCATAATCGAAAATAATTCTAAATCACGTCATATATCAACTCCTAACCATATTGGTTGATTCCAACACATATTAAGAGTTATTATTATTGATATGATTCAAAAGAATATATAAAAAGAGAAGAAATAAACTATAGAAATCACTATGATTTAGTACATCAGCATTGCTATATCGGTCCATTCCCTGATGTAAAAATTTGAACACCATCGTCAAATACAATGGTATACATATGTGTAATAAATGCAATTTGACTCCACATATTTGAATGCAAATATTTATTTTATTTAAAACAATTTAAAGCTTATGATTAGTTGTGATACTGCACAGCGTGGAGTATTCATTTTGAAGTGGGGCACAAAATTGGGAATCCAAGCACACTGGCAATGCAGCATTGCCCAGAGGCGTTGCAAGCCTGCACACACCGAATATATACCAAAACGATATTCATTCTCAATAGAATAAAACTATAGAATTCCATGTAGTATCATATCTTCATTGATGACCACAATTTAAAGTAAAAAAAGGTGCAAACTAAAATAATACAAACTCCAATGAGACACCACATCATAGGCGAGCAATTTATATATTTACCTAAAAAGTAAATAATTTCTTGTGAGTTTCTATCAAATTAAAAAATATTAAATAGAAATTTGAAATAAATATCGTAAATAGGATTTTTTTAAATTGAGGTTCTATCATTTTTATTCAAATTATCTATATAATGTTTATTATAATAAATATTGACGAAAACACTCAATATATTCAAGCCAGAATATCTGAAGCCACTATGAATATGGATACTCTTCACAGTATTTTGAAAATGAGTTTGATTCATTCCCTATTCAAAAACAGAGGACGAGGTGGTGCTCACTTGATATAGATCATAAAAAACTTTGCCGTGAATTATATGAATTTTATACGAGCACTTTATACTCTGTGTAATGCTGCTTCTAGAAATACTTTTATAATATAATAAGGAGTGCACTATATGTTATAAGAAATGTAAACTTTTTATATGGGTACTAGACGAATGGCCCGGGCAACGCCCGGGGTTTACCCGAGTGCGAATATATTTTAAAAACGTTGTCTTGGGTGGTCGCTATAGACAGGGTGGTCTGTATAGACAGGTGTATGTATCACACAGCCGATAACAGGGTTGTCTAGAATGGCCGCTATAGACAGGTGTATGTATCACACAACTGATAACAGGGTTGTCTAGAGGGGGGGCGGGCAGGGAGGTCACGTGTTTGCTGGCAGCCAATGGGCGCGCATTCTATCCGTGAGCTTCAGACAAACAGACAAACAGAATAAGGCAAATATATAAGTAGATGATTACTTTCAAAATTAATATTTTTTTAAATGTTCTCTTACTTCAATGATAAATCAACAGGAGAGATAGGGGATTAATCTACTTATAATTGCATTAAGGGCTGTAGTTAATTTTTTTTCGTTTTGAAAACAATCATATGTGCGTTTAAAATAGTTTCAATTTCTCATTTGATGAGATGAATTTGATGTATATAGATATTTTATTACGGACATTTTAGGTATATTTGTAGTTTGAATTGATATTTGTCATATATGAATAGATCAAAATGTATTCTGCTTTTTGTTGTTATTTATTACAGCAAATGGTTGCAGGAAATTGAAGAATAGGCTAACTTACCCCAATTTGGATAAAAAGGACGCCGATCGTAATTGGACCACAGGGTGCATTTGGTGTCCGAGTAACAAAACAGCCTTCTCCGCAGTTGATCCTGCAGGACTTTTCCTACACACATCCCGACAAATGTTTTTAGTATATAGAGAAATTAATAAATAATATCACACTCACAATTCTATTATGACAACCAGTCATAATAATTTGTGGTGCTATTCATGTGGAAAATATAAGGAAAATCAGGTTTTGATATTTTTTCGGCGTGAATACTTAGTTAGAAGTTATTATTCTGTTTGATCCTGTTGAAGAACATCTTAGCCAGAACTATAGAGAAATAAAATGGTAAGGAATCTTATCTCTGAATTGCTTGTTGATTTTAATAAATTATAAATCGGATATGAACGCGTATTATACATATATATATGTATCCTAATTCCTATCTTCTTAGATAGCAACAACGCTTGATTGTTATATAAATATAAATGGAAATTTTGTCAGAAGGAAATTGATCATTGAAAATAGAGGTGCTTCTCCCGCAAGATGGGACAGGAGAGACGACTTATATATAATAATAATAAACATCAGAATTTACCGTGGATGAATTCTGGTAGCCTCTTCTCAGACAGATATCATGGTCATTCAGATTATTTTCTCTCCCCTGATATGTAGAGCAATTCTTGGTTGTGCCTGGTGTGGGGGTGGACGTGGTGGTGGTGGAGGTAGTGGTGGAGGTGGTGGTGTTGCCAGGGTCTGGGAGGGTGGTATCATCTGTCTCCTGGGCAGCTGCGACCACACAAATTAAGCTTTTAAATTGATCTCTACTTCTTTTACATTATATTAATATATATTTACCTTCTATTCATATTGATATTGAGTAGTTTTATATTTAAATGGAATTAGGGTGCAAATATATCTGAAAAGGTGGGTTATAGAATTTAGGGTTAAGTCATTTAGATTTATAATGCTGGTCAATTTGGGAGATTTGTCGTGCATGGGAGGTTTTACTGGGAGGTTAAACATCTGCTCTAAATATAATGACAATATTGGCCTTTTTTCTTTAGCTATAACTTATTTTCCCTTGCCTTTTTTTAACTGAAGCATATACTTAAATATGAAATGACAATTCATAATGATTTGATAAATGACCCTGATTCTTTCTGATTCCTCTTGAGTCCTACCTAAATTTATTCAAAAGAGATGTTGAATATTTGTATTATTATTAAAAGTAGTGATTAGATTAAAATATGGTAACATGTTATCAACTCTTTCGAGAGAGATCTCGAATTGTAAAAAATATTAAGATAACAATTTAATTCGCATATTTCATATTTAACAACTATGACAATAGCTTTTTAAGAATTAATTTTATCTCCTATTGATGTCCATCTATGTGGCTAAATATTGTGGAAATATTAGTGGGGACAAAATAAATGCACCTTCCTTTCTTTTCATATAGATGTTGATTGAGAATCTTGACTCTATCGAAAAATATCATTATATTGACAGAATCTTCAAATCGGAGAAGTCAGTGTATGTGTGTTATATTGGCAATAAAAATCCTCATTACGTACCTAATCTGGCTTAAATTTTATAAGGATTTAGAGAAAAATATGGACGAGATATTTGTAGCACTTTTAGCCAAAAAATATTGAAATTGACGAAGTTGTGGGAAAAATAGTTGTTTTTAGTTAGATAATGATAATGAAATATTTTGCGTCATGTTTAATTAACATATACCAATTTATTTCGGGGAAAATTCCATAGAACATATAAAGTCAGTTCATTTAGTAGCAAGAACAATTATCTAACAGCAAAACATTCACTCAAGCAAAATACACGAAGCTAGGTCATCTCTATATATAAAAATCGTTTCTCAGATTTTTGGCTAAGATCATAATATATATAAATAAGTCAGTGTATTTTTGTCGGCTCTACAAATCCGCAATATGGACCTAATCCGGCTGATATTTTACCAGGAAATAGAGAAAAATATGGAAGAGATATTTGTCGCTTTTTTGCCAATAAAAATAGAAATTGACAAAGTTGTGGGAAAATAGTTTGTTTTAGTCAAAAATGATATTACAATATTGCTGCATTATGCTTGATACTCAGATACAAAATTGATTCGAGGAAAATTCCATAAAGCAAACATAAAATCAGTTCAATTAAAGAAAGCAGGAACAAAATTCTAACAGCAAAGCACTCACTCGAGCAAAAAAGACGAAGTCAGATCATCTCTTTATAAAATATTCGCTTCTCTGTTTTATGGCTGAGATTATAGTTTTCCAAGGCCCTATGGAGGCTATAGGCCTTACCTACAACCGAGTCGTGGCGGTATACCCACTCCGGGTTTGGAGGAAATGCCTACTCATACCAAGTCGTGGTGGAATAACACTCAGGGTCTGGAGGAAATCCCCACCCGAAAAGTGTAGTGTTGAATTTTTAATATTTTGGAATAGTTCAATAAAATGTTTTAAATCTATATCTATTTATGAAGTTGTAAGAAGTTGTAAGCAGTCTTGTGAAAGGTTTCTACTTACCCACCTCTGTGGCCAAGCGAACAACAAGCCGACCCAATAAAGAAAGTTGTAAGCAGTCTTGTGAAAGGTTTCTACTTACCCACCTCTGTGGCCAAGCGAACAACAAGCCGACCCAATAAAGAAAGTTGTAAGCAGTCTTGTGAAAGGTTTCTACTTACCCACCTCTGTGGCCAAGCGAACAACAAGCCGACCCAATAAAGAAAGTTGTAAGCAGTCTTGTGAAAGGTTTCTACTTGCCCACCTCTGTGGCCAAGCGAACAACAAGCCGACCCAATAAAGAAAGTTGTAAGCAGTCTTGTGAAAGGTTTCTACTTACCCACCTCTGTGGCCAAGCGAACAACAAGCCGACCCAATAAAGAAAGTTGTAAGCAGTCTTGTGAAAGGTTTCTACTTACCCACCTCTGTGGCCAAGCGAACAACAAGCTGACCCAATAAAGAAAGTTGTAAGCAGTCTTGTGAAAGGTTTCTACTTACCCACCTCTGTGGCCAAGCGATATTTATATATATCTTTTTAAAATCGAAAAAGTCATCAGAAAATATCCACTCTCTATGTTTAATCAATTTTTATAAAGATATACATATATTAATAAATGTCCTCATAAAATTCGAATCAGCAGAGAGATGTTTGCTTGGAAAATATTTTTTATCAAATAAATATTTGCAAGTAAAATCCGGGCAAACCGGGTACATCCGCTAGTTCTATTTAAAGGTATAAAAAAATTAAGCTTCCTTCATAACAAATTTCTGAGTTTAAAATGTTTTAGAACCGAGTTTTGAGAATATAAGAGAAAAAAATCTAATGTGAGATGATGGTTTTTTAAAAAGAGTCGTAGAAGCAGTCAACAGAATGTCGGCAATGATCAACTCACCTGTCAGCTCCCAGCATCCAGCCAAAGCCAGTACAACAAGAGCAAGGTAGAATTTCATCTTGTAACTAGATGGGCGTTCCTAGAAATGGGATATCGTCTGTTTTTAACAGGCGATTTTATATGTTGTCCCAGCTGGCAGTTTTCATAATCAATTCATGATTCCGCATATTGATTTTTAAATTGGATTACAACTCTAAAGGAAGTGTGAAATATAAATATAGTGGCTTACCTTTTGCCATATGGCGATAACGAAATCTAAAACACGTAAACACAGAGGGAAATAATGGAATAAACTCGTTTGGAGGTTTTCCATTCCAAGCTCTAGAGATTGATCTATTGTAAGTGGAAAGGTCTTCCCAATATCGAATGTTAAAATTATTGTAAACGATTCTAAAAGATTTGTGTATATGATAAATATAATCTCTGATTAATAAAAAACAATAAAATGTAACTCAAGTAGACTTTTGAGGAAACGACAATATTTGTATATATGATACATGTAATTTGATTGAAAACAATAAAATGCAACTCAAGTAGACTTTTTAAAAATAAAATCAAATTCCAAGTAGCTAGTATAACGTGGTCTTTTGTAATACGTTTATTTATTCCTGTGCTATAGAAATTCTCTCTTTATTACCCAGCTTTCCTTCTTCAACCTCTGATTGACGGCTTTAGGTATGTGTTTAATTGAAATATGATATATCAGTACTATATGTTATTTCATGATCTCATTTATTCTATTAATGTCTTGGATGTGTCATGGATATTAGGATTTTTCAAATAAATGGCATTTGTGGAAGCGAGGCGGACGAATAATTATAAAAATAATTTGTGATGTAGGATGAATTGTTGCGCAGAATTAGTTGTTGTGCATAATAAGTTGTGATATAGGGTGCGGTGTGGCATGGTAAGAAATAAAATATATGTTTTTTAATATAAGAAGATTTGCGAAATATAATAAACTGTGATCCAATAGGAGTTTCAATTTAATATCAATTGAGAGGTATAATGATCTGTTCCCAGGTGTAAGTTGTATTTTAGATAAGTTAGGATGTAGAATCAATTGTTATTTAGAATTAGTTTTTATTTAAGATGAGTAGTGATTCAGTATGGAAATTGTTATATATGATAAGTGTAATATTGGACGAATTGTTACATGAGGTATTTGGATGAGAATGAGTTATGAGGTAGAATGAGTAGTGCAATTGAATGATTTACAAAGCATTTCAGTGCAATGCAGGATAATGAAGAATAATTAATGAATAATTAATTGTAATAAAGTAGGGAATGAGTTATGAAGATCAATAGGTTTAAACATAGGATGAAATTATAAGTATAACAAGTATGAATATACGGAGGATTTATATGGAAAGAGATGTGATGTAAAATATTATGTAGTAGACTGAATTCCGAGGTATAAAGAGAAATGAAGTAGGATGGGTTACAACATAGCATATAGTTTATAAGTAAAATAGGTAATGAAGTTGTGATGAGTTGTGTTATGAATAGAGTTTTGATATCAAATATGATATGATGTAAGGATGAGTATTAATATATGATAAGATGTGGTTTAGGGTGAATGGTAACAAGATGAGCTATAATATTAAATTTTGTAGCTTTGTATGTCGTGATATAAGCCAATTTGTGATGTATCAAATATATATTCAAAATAAAGAAGGCATATTCATACCAGGAGCACATGTGCCTTTAATAAAAATTATATATATATATAGTAGTGTAAAGTTGATATGTAGTTTATATTGAGTATGAGCTGTAACAGTGTATTTAAATAGCTTCCTAATGAGAGTTAATTGAGGTTATTTTGTTATTTAGCCTTCATTCTTAAGATAATATTTATTCTATTGAATACAAAGGCAGATAAAAGGGTCTCATATATGAAAATTTCTTATTTTACAAGAGGCATGATAATAGGCCTCAGAAGAGGTGTAATTTCGACTAGGAAAATTGTTAGGCAAGTTGGCTGCATTTAAAACATATTATGAAATTTAGAAATATCGTTAGAGGAATAGAAAGGTTCAAGTATATTCTGGCTTAGGTCGCTAGAGAGTAATAACAAAAAGGGAAAAGAAGAATTCGAAGATTGATTGTAGAAAACAGAACAACTGTACTGTACCATTGATTCAATAAGCTCTATATGTTCAGAAAGAATCTGGACGAATCATGAACACCCTTAATATTTGTCTTAACAAATCAGAACACTGGACGAATCATGAACACCCTTAATATTTGTCTTAACAAAGCAGAACACCGTGGTCGCCAACCTTTATTAAAAATGTCCTTCTCTGCTAGATAAAGAAGCGAAAATTCAGCTGGTATGACGAAATATATCTTTGCGCTCAAGAATGTCATTCTACTAATTTTCTTATAGATGAAATTCAATTTCGGAGAGCTCATAATGACATGATAGTGTAATAATTGCATATAAATGTTTATATTTCATCGATTGGTGCAGCTCTACAATTACATGATGGAGCTAAGAGAAACCAGTTAAAAAGTTAATTAGGTCCAGCAAAAAGATATATTTATATTTACGACCAAGAAGTATTAGCAATAAATTTTAGAATCAAATATTTCAGACAATACTAGAAGATTATAATGACGCGCTTAGGCTGGAAAAATATATTATATGTATTTTCGCTTCTTCTAGCACATTATCATTTTTACATTTAAAACATTCGGCAAATATAAAGTATAGAAAATACCATTTCTGATACTTCATAATTCAATGCAGATGATTCTATTGAGTATGAAGCCATTTATAGAACCAAGACAATTATATTAGACTTAAACAATTTAAATATAACCCAACATCATTTGTTATTCCGGCAATATCCATTGGCATATGTGGGAATCTATTTTGTTGCGACACCTGAACATAAATACTACGTCTGTTTATTACAAATTAATTTAGTGTTGAAATGTATCAACAACTCTGCGGATTATCTTTCCTTCATCTGTTAAATCAATATTGAGACAAATTAGAAGTCGATTCATTTGGCCTGAAATGATTAGAACATTTCTGATTGGTTTCGATCTTATGTTCAATACTGATAAATAGATAAGAATAAATTCAAAATTATTAATTTCGAACAGTTGTGTGTGTGAAGATTTACCACGTACATTTGGGTCAATTGGACCTTTTTTACTATCAGAATTTTAAACTGTTTCGCGTTATATTCAAAAAAAGAAGGTGATTGTATCAGACAATTCAAACAAAATTCGGGCCACATTGCCTTGGCAACCATAGATTTCCACGGCGAGGAGATGACGGCAATCAACGTTTATCTGGCTCACGAACCCCGCGAGAGGAACCAACAACTAGAGCTCCTCGCGGCGACAACGGCACAGGAGGAGGAGGGGGCCTGCTGGATCATCGGCGACTTCAACATCAGGGATCAAGGCTCCTCCTCATCATCATCGTCCTCCGCGGATGCCCTCGCCGCTCTTCTGGACCTGGCCGCGCTGGTCGACGTGGCCTCCCAGTTCGACGCCGCCCACCTGCCCACCAGAGTCGCCAGGCACGGCGACCAAGTCGAGTCCAGCCGCCTGGACCGGATCCTCGTCCCTGCTGGCGCCCTGGATCGCGTGTCCACCTACGCGACCAGCCACTACCACCTCTCGGACCACCGCCTCGTGCTGCTCCAGGTGGGCCCGCCTACCGCCGTCCCCCCCAACCCCACCCAGCCTCGCTTGGCCCCGATGCTCCGCTCGGGCCTTGCACTGGAACATCTGGCTGGCTACATCCGGGAGTTGGAGGAAGACATAGCGCACGATGACGACGACGGGATTTTATGGGACAGGTGGACCACCATCAAGGCGGGGCTGTTGGCGGAGGCCAGATCCCTGCACGACCCGCGCCACGATGCCAGCGACAGCTACGTCTACAGGGCGAGACGTTACATCCCGGCGCAGCTCGAGGCCTCCTCCATCCGGGCCGACTACCCGTCGCTGCCGGACCTGGCGCGCGCCATCCGCCTCCGACGCCCGGTCAGCGTCATCAGGGACGAAGACGATAATGTCATCGAGGGCCCCGAGCTTCGGCGGAGGGCGTACGCGACCTTCCAGCCCCGCTTCGCCCGTCCCACCAGCGACCCAGCTGCGGGAGCCGCCTTCATCGCCAGCAGCGCGATCACCACCCGCGAGCTGAGAGAGGAGAACCCTCTCCACCGGCCAAACATCAGCCCCAGTGAGATCGTTGCCATGCAAGCTCCTCGTCGCCTTCAACGAGGACTTCTTCGCGGGAGCTCTGGCCCGGGTGTTTGCGGCTTCACGGCTCCGCGGTGCCCTGCCTCCGTCGACGCGCCGAAGCTGCATCTGCCTGGTGCCCAAGGCCCGCGACGGCGGTCGCGGCCTTGAGGGTTATAGGCCCGTCGCGCTGCCCTCGGCAGACTACAGGGTGCTTGCCGCCATTCTTCACCGGCGCCTCAAGCCCCACCTCAGAACCCTGGTGCCAGAATGCCAGACATACGCCGTCCCCGGGAGGTCCCCGTCCTGGAACATCGCCATGGTGACGGACGCTATCGAGGAGGCCACCGCCCTGGGCTCGCCCCTGGCCATCATGGGCGTCGACCTAGAGCCCGCCTTTGACTCCCTAGACCGCGGCTTCCTGGAGTCCCTGTTGACGTCCCTCCGCCTCCCGCCGGCCTTCATGAGCTGGATCAACATCCTCTACGCCGGGGCGGACGCCACGATCCGGGCCGGAGGCTTCTATACCACCGCCTTCCCCCTCCTCAACGGCCTCAGGCAGGGTTGCTCCGTGAGCGCCGCACTCTTCAGTATCGCCACGGGGCCGCTGCTATGTCGCCTGGAGTTGACCCTCGGCGTGGGCAACGTCATCGCCTACGCAGACGACATCGTCCTCCTATTCCCTCGCGACGGAGACTTCGAGCGGGTGGCGACCGTCCTCGAAGACTACAGGCAGGCCTCCGGAATCGGCGTGAACCTCCGGAAGAGCGCGGGCCTCTGGTGCGGCGCCTGGCGTAACCGCGGCGAATCCCCTCTCGGCGCCTCCTGGTCGACCACCTCCATCAGGGTCCTCGGGCTCGACATCGCCCCCAGGAGCACCGTCGCCCACCGAGAGCAGCATCTCCTGCCTGCCGCAGATGTCCCTTCACCCGCGGCCTCTCCCTCGTCGGGCGAGCTAGACCGGCGAACTCGCTGGTGGGGTCCACCATCCAGCACCACCTGCATGGCTACTTACCATCACCCCCGACCATCGCCAAGCTGCAGGCCCGACTGGCGAGGTTCGTCTGGGGGCCTGACCACACGGCGTGGCTTCCCGCCGTCGTCATGGCGAGGCCCGTTACCATCGGAGGCCTCGGCCTCCTCGACCTCGCTACCCAGCTCCAGCTCGCCTGCCTCAAGGGTGTGCAGGTCGCGCTCCGCGGGGGCAGGAACGGGTTTGACTGGCTCGTTAACAGCAGCGAGGCCTGGATTCGCCCTCCACCAGAAGGCACCCGTCTTCAGCCCCGCCGTCTCCGGCTGCTGAAGCTCTGGGAGGAGGCCTCCAACATCCTGGGCCTCAACCACCGGGCGGTCCCCACAGCTCAGCTGCTAGACCTCCCCATCATCGGCGGCTGCCGGTTCCTCCGCCCTCCCGACCTCCCGGCCCCCGCCCGCTGGCGCGGAGCCCGAGTCCGGGGCCTTCTAGTGGAGGACCACCTCATCGCCCGCCCTACACGTTCCGCCCTGGCTGACGCCGCGGCCCTGGGCGCCTTCTGCCGGAGGCTGACCTCCGAGAACGCCGTGGGCTTCGGGGTTACTTCCATCTTCATCATCATTAGCTACGGCCGTGGTGCTGGGCGGAACGGCCACGCCGTTGCTCAACGGCCTCACGACCCGCTCGGCCCGACGGGCCCTGGATCGTCCGCGCCTCGCCGCCACGCTCATCTCCAGATTCCTGGCGAGATGGACGCCCACCATCAGTCCACCATCCAGGATCGACTGGGCCTCGCTGCGGCTTCTAGGGCCACGAAGCAGAGGCGGCCCTCAAGTTGGCCCTCCACGCCCTGCCCCATCCGGCCCATGCTGCCTCGGACGGCCCCGCGTGTCCTGCCTGCGAGTCCGTCGACCGCTCCCTCGGCCACCGATACTGGTGCTGCCGATCCATCAGGCCTCTCATCAGAGAGGCCTTCAACATCATCGGGCGGCCCCCTGACCTGCAGGCCTGGCTCTTCGGCGGGTCCGCCCTTGAGGACGACGCCCTTTCCATCCTGGCGTCGGCAAAGTTGCGAATATATCGCCACTTTGTCCAGGTTGGGCTCGGAGAAGCAGTGGAGGACCCGCTCATCGCCTGGTCCAGGACCCTCCAGCGCCGAGGTTTCCTTCTACCTTCATCTTCCATCATTTCGTAAAATTGTATCATATATATTGTTACACCAGGTTGCGGCTTGGCAGACTCTTCAGCCTGGATTCTCTCCTGTGCTGGGTCTTGCATCTTACCAGAGCGTGTTTCAACCATCCTACAAATTTATAAAAGGGAATAACGAGATAAGTCTTCTTTAAGTAGCCACCAGAATCCTTTCTTTATTTTCTCACATCAAAGAGAGCAGTGAAGTCACAGTGTACCTAAATACAAATGATGATAAATTAATAATCTGTTTTAAATAAATATCATAGAATATTTTATATAAAAATAAATAAATATATAATTTAAATTTCAAATATATTAAAACTAATATAAGAAATACGCCATTAATCATGATGTAACACTTCCCCCTCTCCAGAGGTCGTCACGTCCTCGTGATTGACCTCATCAATTCTTTCAAAATAGGGTTTGATTCTTGAGACATGGACAATCAATGGGTCTTGGCCAGGATTATCTTTTGGTTCAATTAAGTAATTTACGTTGGACAGCTTCTTTAATATTCTATATGGGCCAAAATATTTTCTCAGTAGTTTCTCACACTTTCCTATTTGGTGTCCAAACTGCTACTAATTCTCCTGGTTCGTAGCTTCTTTCCATGTGTTTCTTGTCATAGTTCTTTTTCATTCTTTCTTGAGTCTTTATTGTGTTGTTAATAACTAATTTTCTTGTTCTGTTTATTTTGTCTAAGTGATGTTTTATGTATTCATCATAATCATCTTTGTCAATGTCCACCGAGATATTTCTGTCGTCCAAAAGAGACGTGGGTTCTCTTCCAAACATCAGGAAAAAGGGAGAATATCCTGTGGTTTCCTGAATTGTAGTATTGTAAGCGTGAGTGATGAAAGGGAGTATTTCGTCCCAATTTTTCTGATCAGTGTTCACATACATACTGAGCATATTGATCAATGTTCTATTTAACCGCTCTGTCAATCCATTAGTCTGGGGATGATAGCTCGTTGTGAAGCAATGTTTAATCTTGCACGTTTTCATCACCTCTTTCATTAAATTACTGGTAAATTGAGAGCCTCTGTCACTAATAAGATATTGTGGGGCTCCGTGCCGAAGAAAAATATCCTCTACTAGAAATTTAGAAACTTCTTTCACTGTTGCTTCCGAGACTGCTCTTGTTTCTGCATATCTAGTGTAGTAGTCCGACAGCACGATTATCCATTTTTTCCTGTTTTTCGTAGATGGTAGTGGACCAACAAAGTCAATTCCAATTCTTTCGAAAGGAAAGTTGGCTGGGGGGATGGGCTGTAGTAGTCCAGAAGGTAATTGGTTTGAGCCTTTCCTACTTTGGCAAAGGTGACACGTCCTAACGAATTCTGAGACATCCTTTAGCATGGATGGCCAAAAGTATTTACTCTTTATTCGGTACATGGTTCTGGCGACGCCCAGATGGCCATTCGACATATGATTGTGACATTCTTTCATAATTTCTCTCTTTTTATTCTCTGGAACCACAAGCAACCACGCCCTGCCTTCAGGGTTCGGGTTTTTCTTAAAGAGGCATCCATCTTCTTCTTTAAAGTTTTGCGCAATTGATCGCCTGCTTCCATTAAGGTTTTTCTTAACACTTTCGATAAATTTATCCTCTTCGTCTGTTATTTGATTTAAAAATAGCCTTTCAAAATCCTCATCCCAATCAGTTTCTGGTAAGGGCCCCCTAGATAAGCCATCGGCGTCCAGATGCTTCTTTCCCGATTTATGTATTATATCGAAGTCATATTCTTGAATTTTCAATGCCCATCTTGCCAATCGACCTGTTGGATCCTTCAAGTTTTTGAGCCAGCATAAGGCGTGATGGTCTGTTACTATTTTAAAGTGTCTTCCATAAAGGTAGGGTCGTAATTTTGACATTGACCAGACAACGGCCAGACATTCTTTTTCAGTGGTTGAATAATTTTGCTCCGTTTTACTTAGGGTACGACTCAAATATGAGATCACCTTCTCTTCACCACCGATGTCTTGGACAAGTGTTGCACCTATGCCGATGTTGGACGCATCAGTATGAACATAAGTAGGTGCATTTGGATTGAAGTGACCTAAAATTGGTGGACTTAATAGTGCTGTTTTTAGGGTTTGAAACGCTTCCTCTTGTCTTTCTGTCCAGGTAAATGATACACTTTTTTTTATAAGGTTGGTCAAAGGGTCAGCAATTTTTGAAAAGTCTTTGATAAATTTTCTATAATATGAACACATTCCCAAAAAGGATTGTACTTCTTTGACCTTTTTGGGTCGAGGAAAATTTCTGACAGCTTTGATGTTATGTTCCGCGGGTTTTATACCATGTTTGCTCGTTATATAGCCGAGAATCTCCAATTCTTCAAAAGCAAATCGGCATTTTTTGTCGTTTAACCTTAAATTAGATTCACGAAAACATCTAAAAACAGCTTCAAGTCTTTTGAGGTGCGTTGGAAAATCCGGGCTATATATGATAACATCATCCAGATAACACAAACAAATTTGCCATCTCAGATTTCCAAGCATATTCTCCATATTTCTCTCAAAGGTAGCAGGCGCGTTACAAAGTCCAAAAGGCATCACGTTGAATTCATATAATCCATGCGCTGTAGTGAAAGCTGTTTTCTCTTTGTCTCTTTCTTCGACTTCAACTTGCCAATATCCAGATCTGAGGTCTATTGCTGAGAAGTGTGTAGATCCTTGGAGAGTATCCATAACTTCGTCTATTCTAGGGATCGGATAGACATCTTTTACTGTCACATTATTCAGTTTTCTGTAGTCCACACAAAATCTGTATTTACCATCTCGCTTCTTGACCAATATTACTGGAAAAGACCAGGGCTAGAAGATGGCCTAATTATGCCTTCTGTAAGCATCTCGTCAATTTGCTCTTTTATAATATCTCGTTCTTTAGCACTTACCCGGTAAGGCTTGTGTTTAATTGGCTTCGCGTCTTCTGTGTCTATCCGATGTTTTGCCAAATTGGTTCTCCCTAATCTCGATGAAAAAAGATCTCCATACCTTTCTAAAACTTGTTTTAACTCCTTCTGTTCCTTTGGTGAAAGATTTTCGTTTATTTGGAATCTAGGTTCTTCGTTCTTTTCTACCTCTCTTTCTCGACTCACATTTATTTTCGCTGGACTACTTCCAAAAGCCAATGTTTGGTTTTTCATTATTTTTAACGGTCGAGGATACGGATTAGTTATCCAGATGTGTGTTTCCCTATTTATAACATTGATCAAGCTTCTTGCTAGACGAAGTCCATTTGTTTGAAACATTTTGCTGCTCTCCTCGATAATATATTCTCCATCCTCTGTTTCTACCAATGCCTTGATCAATTTCATGGAACATTCCGGTACAATGGAATCCTTGGCACTCTTTATTTTCAACATTTCAAAATTGATTTCGTCATGATTATTCGTCAAATCATATTTTATAGTTTCTTGCTTACAATCTATTTTTGCGTTCATTTTCTTAAGGAAATCTCTCCCAAGAATTAATGTCCGTAAATGCGTTTTCAATATCACAAAGTTGTGTGATAATGTTTCGTCATCAATTTTTATATTTAAAAATATACTTCCTACCATGTCCAATTTTTTTCCATCGGGTCCTGCACAAATTTTTGCGAGTTTACTTATACCATGGCCTGTATCGAGGGCCGTTCTGAGGTCGACCACTGAGAGGTCAGCACCTGTATCAACCAAAGCTTCAGAAGTCCCTATCTTGTCCACATTAATTTTTAATTTGTATTTAGGGTCCAACTTCTTGATTCCGTTTATGGTCGACTTGCTTTGATTGACAGATTCAGGCGCGACGCTTAGTTTAAATCTTCCAACACGGAATATCTATTCCGGGTAGGAATATTTGTCTGTGTGCTATGACATACATCAGCATAAAGCCGAGGTCCTGATTTCTCTGATATTTCATTCATTTGGCATTTTTCTTCGACCTTCTCTTGGGTATCTGCTGGATCCTCTTCTAGGATTCTTATAAACTTGACCCTACAATAACGGGCCACGTGCCCTGGCTTGTTACATTTAAAGCAGATTGGTCTTCCATCTTCCGTCCTATTTTTGCTCACTTCTTGGCTTTTATTGTAAGTGTTTCTCTGAAGGTTTGGTTTCGGCACAAAGTTAGGATTATAAGGACGTCTAGGGGTAGAGGGCTGGGGAAAGTTGTTTCGATACTGTCTGGGGGTAGGATGGGAGTCGTTCTTGTAATTATTTGAAACAGGGGCTTGGGGCCTGGAAGTGGTCTGGTAGTTTCGTGCGGCAGTCGGCGGCACGTACCTCGATTGTTGTTGGGGTCTAGAATAGCGTGGACCGTTATATAGGTTTCTGGATTTCTCCACACGTTCCCGATACTTCTTTTCAAAAGAATCCATTTTCTTGCACACGACAAGAAGGTCATCGGTCGTTTTAGGAGGGTTCAGGTAGAGCGCGAATGAGTACTCTTTTTTCAGTCCTCCAATAACATGTTCAATTTTTGTTTCTTCTTCCATTGCGGGGTCAACCTTGTTGCACAACACTAGAATGTCTTCCGCGAACCTGATTGCTGGTTCATTCCAGTGTTGCATTCTGTTGAGCTTCATTCTAAGTTCTTCTTTATTCGCGTCCAAAGAAAAATCCTGAATGAGGCGGATTTTAATATTTTCCCAGCTCGTGAAACTAGCTTTGTGTAAATTCAACCAGGTTTTAGCGCTTCCCGTCATGTTCATGGCGGCATAACGAGAGATAATGTAGTCTGCCCAATGGTACAAGAAGCCAATTTCTTCAAGAGATTCAATCCATGGGCGAGGGTCTTCCGTTCCATCATACTTGGGGATGTCGATGTTGGGATTCAGGACAACTGGGTCGGAACTAGCATCTCTACCAATTGTTACACCAGGTTGCGGCTTGGCAGACTCTTCAGCCTGGATTCTCTCCTGTGCTGGGTCTTGCATCTTACCAGAGCGTGTTTCAACCATCCTACAAATTTATAAAAGGGAATAACGAGATAAGTCTTCTTTAAGTAGCCACCAGAATCCTTTCTTTATTTTCTCACATCAAAGAGAGCAGTGAAGTCACAGTGTACCTAAATACAAATGATGATAAATTAATAATCTGTTTTAAATAAATATCATAGAATATTTTATATAAAAATAAATAAATATATAATTTAAATTTCAAATATATTAAAACTAATATAAGAAATACGCCATTAATCATGATGTAACAATATATATATATATTTTTTTTTTTTTTCATTTTTCAATTTCATGTATATACCTCTCTCTTCTCTCTCTCTCTCTCTTTGAGATGTAATATTGTCTAGAACAGGGATGGCGAACCTTTTTATATTAGAAGGCCAATTTTCATTTTACCATTTTTTGAGAAGGCCGCATCCATATATATATATATATATATATATATATATATTTAATTAAAAAGGCATATATTTGATCAAAAATAATATATATATATATTATATACTAGCGGATGTGTACCCGGCTTCGCCCGGGTTTTATCCGAGTGAAAGTTTGCCTAACGAATATTATTGATAATAATATTCGGGAACACACAGAATATTATGATATTATAATTCGTTATGTCATGTATTTATATAATACTAGCCGAATGACCCGGGCAACGCCCGGGTTTTACCCTATTAAATGTACCCTATTCAAATACTATTCGTTACAATTATAAATTGGCGCCGTGGATGTCACTCTTGTGAAACGTCCCGCTCCAAACTTTGTGTCCGAGAAGCGATATTTTTATTGAAAGATTATCTGGCTTTTGTTTTCTGCTCGAATGAATGTTTTTCTGTTAAAATTTTGTTCCTGCATACAAAATAATGAACTGGTTTCACCCGTGGTCTCTGCTTTTTGGAATTTTTCCTGATATAATTTTGTATCTGATAATCAAACATGATACAGCAATATCGTCATCATCATTTTCTGACTAAAAATATATAGTTTTATTAATTCATTTATATATTTTTTTTTTAAATAGCCTATCGTCTTCCCCGTATTCTTTTACCTATGTATGGAAATTTTGGTTTGAATTAGTGAACTACTGCGAATTTGTATACCGGACATACAGACAGACAAACAGACAAACATACAAACATTCATTTTATATATAGAGAGATATGAAATTTATTTTCCGAGCAAACATATCCACTCTCTACTGAATATATTTTTAAAAAGATATACATAAATAAAAATATCTAGAGATATACTACATGATCTTAGCCAAAAGGCCGAGAAACGATATTTTATATATAGAGATGACCTGGCTTCGTGTGTCTTCTGCTCGAGTGAATGTTTCGCTGGTAGAATTTTGTTCCTGCCTACTATTAATCATTATCTGGCTTTACCCGTGGTCTGCTTTAGTGAATATTCCCCAAAAGAATTTTTTAATGCAATCAAGCATGATACGGAAATATTGTCATCATCATTTCTGACTAAAAAAATATTGTTGCTCAGTACTTGGTTAAATATAATTTTTATTAGTTAAAGCGCGACAAAAAACTCTTCCAGATTTAACTCTCTGTCCTGTTCAAATTTCAGCGAGATTAGTTACATATTGAGGGCGTGCATAGCCGACAAACATATTAGAAACGAAGTCGATATAAACGTGGTAATTCTCTTTTATTTTATTTAATAAAAGAGAATTACCACGTTTTTATATCGACTTCGTTTCTAATATTATTGCGTGGCTACGTCATGTCTGATCCTAACTTCGAATATATACATATACTAGCGGATGTGTACCCGGCTTCGCCCGGGTTTTATCCGAGTGAAAGTTTGCCTAACGAATATTATATATTATGAAGTATAATAAACAATGTTAAAGATTAGTTTTAATTATTAATCAAGATTGTGTGTGAATATGTGAGAAAAATGTAATAGCGTTGTTGTTTTCTTGGCCGACTGTTTTACATATGGTGTTATCTTAAAATTGCTTGTTTTGAATATTTTTTTAGATTGAGATTATTAGCTAGTATGTAAAAAAAATTAACTCTGTTGAATTTTTTTTGTATTTATATATAAATAAAATTAACTCTGTTGATTTTTTTTTTTTGTATTTAATCGATAACACCGAAGTTACGCATGTTAATGTTAGGAAAAATATTTTGATGTTAAGCAAAACCTGCTCCATCTCGTTTTACATAAATGTTGAAAATTTAGTCGAAATTGATGCATTGTAACGAAAGTTTTTAGCGAACAACACTTATGAAATTTCCATTTTATTAATATAGATATATGTTCCCGGCTTCGCCCCAAGTAAAAGTTTGCTTAACAAACATTTGTTAAAACGATTCTAGCAAACATCCAATCCCTACTGAATCTATACTTGTCTACCTTCTCGATAATTTTTTCCCGGTCCCTTGAAAAATACTCGATAAGTTGAAAAAAATCAGTATTAATTGGTCCACTCGGTAATTTGAAGTTGAAGGAATAGTATCTTGCCACAAACGAAGATTTGTAAATAACTGTATTTAGCGAATGTACCCGGCTTCGCACAGTTTTTATCCGAGTAAAAGTTTGCCTAACGAACATATGTTAAAACGATTCTAGAAAACATCTAATCCACCTATATATCACATATAATAAAGCGTTTGTTCGTTGAAGCCGAATAGGATTGGTCCATTCTGTGCCACGTGTTCAAGTTACGTATTCTGTGTCACGTGTTCAAGTTACGTAGTTAAGTGACGTGGCCGGCTGTAGGTCTGTTTGGTTTTTGTTTTCATCCTTTATTTTATTCTATTCTGACCTTATTAGTCATTTTTTGCTTTCGGCAATTTATTCGGTGAATATTTGAGGAATAATATTTTTTAAATAATTTTATTTTTTTAATTTAGCTTGATTATTTTATTTTTATAAACAATGTCTCCTAAAAGAGCCCTTTCTATTGTTGAGGCCATCGAAGCAAAGCAACGTCGTATTGAACAGCAGCGACAAAGACGTTTAAATTCACCCGTAAGAGAACGGCATAATGAACAACAACGGCAATACCGAATGAATATGAGCGAAAATCAAAGAGCCCTTCAAAGGGAAAACAGTAGGCTGAGGATGCAAAGAATTCGACAGGGAGATAATCTACCTTTGCCAACAGGGACATGTTTCGAGGAAGATCAAATTCCCCTGCACCTTTGTGGCCAACTTGATCAAGTTTGCCCAAAATGTAAAGCAAAGTATTTCGAATTGGAACAAACGACATACAGTAAAACTTTTCATAAATGCTGTTCCAAAGGAAAAGTCGAACTTGAACCGATTCAAACTTCTGAACTACTTGAAAGTTTAATGACTGGAAAGCATCAACTTTCAAAGAACTTCATGGAAAACATCCGTTCCGTCAACAGTGCCCTAGCATTCGCTTCAATGGGAGCAAACCTTGCACCTCCTCCTGGATATGGGCCCTATTGTTTCCGAATCAACGGACAGATTTATCACCGCTCAGGTGCCTTGCATCCTGAAAATGATGATCATGTTGCAATGATGATCATGCAAATGTCATTATTTATGATGAAGCTACCATGGCACCAAAAGATGCTCTTAGATGCATTAATAATCTCTTGAAAGAAACCATGCAAAAAGAAAAACCACTTGGTGGTAAAACCATTGTGTTTGGAGGGGACTTCCGACAGACTTTGCCTGTTGTTCCACATGGAACTCAAGCTGCAATTGTAGATTCAAGTATTAAATTTCATCCTCTATGGAAAAAATTTAATATTTTGAAATTAGACAATAATATTAGGTCAATTGACCCAGAGTTTAGTGCCTGGCTTTTAAAGCTTGGAAATGGCGAGCTAACAAATGATCTTGGCTTAGACTCCGATACATTTGAAATACCATCTGAAATGGTTTGCAATGGCGATTTAGTCAAAGAAATTTATGGAGATAAATTGCTTCCTTCTGACTTTGAACAGTATACCGATAAGGCTATACTTTGTCCCAGAAATGTGGATGTTGATGATATCAACAACCGAGTTTTAGATATCCTTGAAGGTGACTCCATAACATATTTCAGCTCAGACTCAATAGATGATGCGACACCTGAAGATAATGAGAGCTATCCACCGGTATTTCTCAACAGCCTTAACCCTTCGGGAATGCCACTTCATAAGCTGAAGCTATAAGTTGGAGCAATCATAATGCTTCTTCGAAACTTAAACACAAAGCGAGGTCTTTGTAACGGGACGAGATTAGTAGTAACTAAATTGTTACCTAATTTAATTATTGCAAAAGTTCGGACTGGCACTGCAGTAGATCAATCTGTATTTATTCCGAGAGTTTACTTGGCCCCAATACATTCTGAGATTTCTTTCATTCTCAGAAGGGGACAGTTCCCTGTAAAATTAGCCTTCGCCATGACAATAAATAAATCACAAGGCCAAACCCTTGAAATGGCTGGCATCTATTTACCTGAACCAGGTTTTAGCCATGGTCAGTTATATGTTGCTTTTTCTAGGGTGAAAAGCTCTAAGTGTGTTAAAATAAAAATAATCCACGGAAGCAAGCAAGGAAGGCTTCTTGAAAATAGTTCAGCTTGCTTCACCAAAAATGTTGTTTACAAAGAAATTTATTCATTGTAAGTTCACCTCTTTTAAAGTAAAAATGTTAATTAAAAAAATATATCAATAAAATGACCCGAAAGGTAAAATGTTGCAACGCTCGGAAGGGGATCGATCCCTGACGGACCATGAACGTTATTTTACCTCGAACGCTTCCGATTACATATTATTAAGTATCAAAAAGGAATGTGAGAAATAAAATTAGGAATCCACCTGCTCTAGCCGATCCCGTCCTTGGACGGGCTTTTCTACTATTTGATTTATAAACGTATATAAATATAAATATTGTTATATGCGTTTAAATATATTTTTGAAACACATAATTTTTTGAAAACATTCATTATATTTTAAATAAGATATTGTCACTTTTGTGAATTTGATAATTATTTCTTTTTTCTCAATGAATTATATATATATTAATTTAAAATTTCATTTTTGTTATCATCATCACATACAATGTAATTTTTTTATATAAGCAAACGATAATAAACAACAACAATTAGGGGCTCAAAAATCATTTATTATGGTTAGCAGCTCCGTAAATAAAGATATTTTCACAACAACAATAAAAGTTGCATCATCATTTTTATAAAACAACAGCAAATTAAATTAACAATGTAAAAATATATTTTAACATTACATTTTAACATTTAACCCAAAAAGGTTACAATTTTTTTCTTTAAATATATATTAATATTGAAAGTATTTTTACGTTATTGGAATAATATATTACTAAATTCTCAAATTAAATTTATTATACTTGGAAAACATTTTAAGCATTGTTACAATTTATAAATATAATTTCACCAGACGCCGCTAGAGGCGCTGCTTGCGAGTGAAAGTAGAAAATTTGCAAATAAAATTGCAAAGAATATTTATTTCAAATCAAATTCAAACCAGAAATCTTCCCAGTAGTATAGTAAATAACTTCCTAAAGTATCACGGCGATTGGATAATCTTACCTTTTAAAAACATTCATCGTGTGAACAAACTAACATTCATCGTGTAAACAAACCACGTGTTAATTATTAACCAATCAAATTCATTTATCGTGGCGACCAGTGCTGCGCCCAAGCGGTAAAAGACTGGAACTAACGCCTTTTGGTTTTTTATTTTTAAAAAAAGCACATCAACTTTTTTAGTTTTTTTGAATAGTCTATATGTTAAGCGAAATCTTCAGCTACCTACATGCGAAATTCCATAATGATTGAGTCAGTAGATTTTGCGTGAAGCGATAACAAACATCGATTTCGCATTTCATTTTTATAGATATAAGGATTATAATATATGACATTCCTATTAGATATTTTCAATAAAATAATGAAAGTAATTGAAAACTGCGAAACAAAAATTATAATTTTGAATTTATGAAAAGGCCACAACTTGGGCAAGAAAAGGCCACATGCGACCTTAAGGCCGCAGGTTCGCCACCACTGTCCTAGACCCTTTATTTATAGGCATTTCTATGATCCTTCTGTCTCAAAGTCCACCACTATACACAGAGCTGCCTGTTTCCTACCATATTCTACTTCATCACTTGCAATATCCAGAATCCTCCGTCCTTTTGGAATTAAAGTATACTACAATAGTTCTCCATGTTTGGCCACCATATTAAGACATCCAATCACCAAAGCTGACAATCCTAACCTTCCCATACATTCTACAGGAGCAGTATATGTCGTCTCATGCCAAGATTGCTCATCCACATATGTGGGTGAGACAGGCAGAACGACATATATCAGACTAACCGAACACAAACGTAATATCCATAATAAAGACCCTAAATCATTAATATATCAACACACAGCACAAACAGGTCACCAGTTTAATTTAGATCAACCAAAAATCTTATAACGTAATATACACAATAAATACAATAGACTTTATTTAGAATCAGTCATATCCAACCAAATCAACAGCATTAATAGAAAAATAGATATCCCAAACATATACCAGGTTCTTTACAAATAATCATATACTTTTCTGTTCCAATTTGAACACATGTAGGTGGGTCTTCTGTATCTTGGTGTCTAGCCCAATTTTATTGATCGCTAAGTTGTATATATTTTAATCTCTATATATATTTAATTTTTAGATTAAACCGTGGTAAATTATATGTCATATACGTAAATTTTAAATTTTCAATTTTTAATTCCCCAATTTCATACATGCAAATTCTAAGTCATAAATTTATTTTATTCCTTTTAGTTTTTACAGATATATTTATGTAAATATTGTCCTCTTTATTATGGCTCAATGTTAGGTTATACTCGTTAGTATTACCACTATCCATGCCTGTAGAAGGACGTCTAGTCCGAAAGCTTGCGCATTAAAATTTATAAAAGAAGCTCCTCTTATCTTTTTTATGCTTATGCGTTTAAAATATTCAAATATACATAGACTTAAAATATCCCACGTTTTTGCACAAAAATTATATATAATGTAATGGGGGAGAATGGTAGGTATGCAACAAAAGAAGCACTTCTCCCTTTTAAAACAATGCATTTACGTACTACTATGAGCAAAGAGTACTGAAAAATAGTTTTTACCGTGGTTTCAGAACATGGCTCTCACCAGTACAGGGGGCAGCTTCGATTGGATAAAATTCTACAAGAGGCGTTATGAAATCGTTCGAATTTACAAAAAGGTGAAGTGGTAAAGTTCGATCTTCAGGCCAAAATACAATATAATGATACAACCTTCTGAAAAATGATGAGATCCACAACTGGCCATCAGAATTACTACACCAAGAAGAAAGGCAAATATTTTGGACAAATACTGGGAATAACAAATTTTTACATTTTCAATAAATTTGGGGGTATGGATCCTAAGGGATCAGTACCAAGAAAAATCACCTGCGGCGGCAATAACAGCACTTATACGCCTGGGCCGAATGGCATGTACAGGTTTAACATCCTATGCAGCTTCAACATCGACAGTAGTGACTGGCGTGTGGTGACGAGGCAGTAACCCAACAATAATTGACCAGACGTTTTCTATTAATGACAAATCAAGGCAAAGTGCTATCCAGGGCAACAGCCGAACATTTTCTGTATGTAGGAAGGTCCGTTCCATGCAAGCAACATGTGGTCGTGCATTATCCTGCTGAAACTGCGTTTTCCAGACCTTGAATGGAGGGTAATACCACGGGTCTCAACACATCTAAAATGTAACGGGAACTGTCCAAAGGGCAGTTAATGCAAACAAGAGGTGACCGAGACGTGTATCCAATGGTACCCCATACCTTCACACCATGTGATGGGTCAGTATGGCAATGTCGATGTCGAAGGCCAATGTGCCTTCTCCAAACTGCCTGCAAACAGAACCTGGATTCGTCTTAAAACACGATGTCACACCATACCTGCGGTCAGATTCATCATTGATCACACCATTGAAGATCCGGTCTATGATGTAACGTCAAGGGTAGCCGAAACCATGGTCGCCGAGATGACAGTCCATGATCCTGAAAATGTCGTCGAACTGTTCTTGCAGACAAATTTTGACTTGCAAACGACCCCAATTTTTGACTCAGGGCTCGTCGTGGCTGTACAAACCAATAAGGCTATGTCGGTCTTCTCGGCTGTTAGCGATAGCGGGCTTCTCATTCTTACACGAGGCATCAAGACAACTTTTCACATCGAAGCAATGTTTCAAATGTAATTTCTGTGTGTAGGAGAAACCTGCTGTATAATATATTCTTTTCGATACATTGTAGATATCGCTATTTTTCATAAATGCATTGAAAATCTAATCATTTGCATTTCACAGCATCCTCTACGTATCGTGCAAATTTCACGTCTGTAGAGTGTCGCCTTTTTAATGTCGCTATTTTAATGGGTAGTACTGTATTTCAATGAAATGTTTACGATTTCCAATGGTAGAGGTTTAATATACAACGTATATATATATATATATTCATTCTCTATTTCCACTATTTAAATTGGCTGTACCATAACATTCCTGTGCCAAATTAAACTAGTTTGAGGCATTTTAAACCATAATATGTCTATGACATATCCTACATTGAAATGCTTAGCTTTACGTCCTTGGTGATACAAATGCATTAGTACTTCTGGCAGGGCCGAATTGAAAAAAAAGTATTCTAAGTACACTTGGTACCGTCCATGATAATCATGGCGGATAGTTAGCGATTGCTTAGTACACCACATGTCTTCAAGTGTAAAAAAGCTGTTCAACTTTTGCGCTTACAAGTATGCGAAAGCCCAGTTTAGTTACGTCCACTCACTGGTGAGTTTTTACTTTAGCAAAATTCAAAGGTCATTGAAACAATGCGGGCAGAATTCGATACCGGGTCTTGGCTCTCGAAACCCCCGACAGCCACATAACACTTCACCCTCAACCCCGAACTTCTAAACTGATTTGATTGATAATTATTAATTGATATCTATAATATTCTTGTACGTGTTGAATTTCTCCGATGGTGTGGGCAGCGGTGAACTCGGTGCTGGGTGGTACAACGGGAACCGTCATGCTACTGGGGGACGTGGCGTACCTACAGGACCACGCGGTGTGGTACCTGGATCCCGCTGTCAGCCTGGCTTTGGCGTGTCTCATGGCGGGCTATGGCGCCGTGTGAGTCCCTTAGCTGTATCTCTCGTATTTCTCTCCCTACTTGAATAACTACATAGATGTATTATATGGAAAATCTGCCGGGAAGAAATTAATCTATGGAAGCAATGGTCGCCTCTCCCGTCAAAATTAACGTCAGAATCTGACGCCATCTATTGACCGTCGCCGCAACTAGTTTGCCAAAGTTGGTGTTGTGGCTTTGTCACCGACCCGATGCCGCTAGTTGCGGCGACGGTCAATAGATGGCGTCAGATTCTGACGTTAATTTTGACGGGAGAAGCGACCATTGCTTCCATGGATAGATATATTAGATACAGGACTAGTGTATTTAGGGTCATATTTTTAAAATAGCTCTTTTTTATTTTAATTTCTCTATTATCATTTGAAAAACAAGGAGTTTTTGAAAACTTTCCTTTTTCTGCACTCAATGCAAGAATTTCATTGTTACATATGTAATAGTTTATCTGTAACAATGCACCTTTTGCATTGCGCACAAAAAGGTTTTCCGAAAACTCTCTCTCTCCTCGTTGTTTGAATGATTTAAAAATAAGGTGAATGGAATTAAGTATTTATTTCCAATATAGGCGACACCTAGCCCTCCCTGACTCCAGGAGCATACAGAAATGGTCAACTGCCCGAACATATGTGGAAACTGATTTTAAAACTGGAGCATTATCCCCCACACATATGATACGGAGTATTCCAACAATAACTTAACCTTAAAATGGGGCGATATAATAAAAACTATTTATTCTCATGCCGATAAAATTCTAACCATTGCAGAATAAAATATTCAAGCACATCAGAAACCTATAACAAAAAAAAAGAATAAAAAAATGAGTGATAACAAAATTTAATTCATTAAAATATATATAACTCTGAAATTAAATTATTTTTAAAAGTATAAATAAAATGACCAAAAAATGATGTCGCGAAAAATAAGAGAAATTTCGAAAGTTGAACCCACGATCCTACAATTTATATAGAGCTTCGTTGCTCAATGCAGTCACCGAGTTAAAAAAAAAAAAAGTTGCACGCTGATTGGCTAATGAATTTAACGCTGATTGACTGATTATGGTCACGTGACAGTGTACGATCAGTCGGCGAGCGAAAAAGGACATAAACATTTGAGCGTATATTAGACACGTCTCAATTTTCATTTATTCAAGTTAGTATAAGATATTAGAGCACCATTTGTAAATGAGAGTGGTAGTCATTTAACACTGATTCATGAAAATAAAGAATTTCCCTCCTTTTCTACTTTCTTATCTCCACTCAATCATATTAGGTTATCAAGTCTGTAGAGCCTTTGACTTTTGATGGTGTCTGCCGGGGATGAGTATAGCTTATCAATGGATGATCCGATAAAGTCAATGATGTCGTTTAGGAAAAACCTTGCAACCATTCTGAAAACTCATTGTCCGTAGATAACCAGATTTAAATCTGGAAATCAGGAACTACTGTTCCCTTTGGGGAAAAAATTGGTGCTTGTCCATCCTGCTCTGTTCCAGTCATGTGCAGCAGTAAATTTCCATTCCTGCAGGCATCGAGTCTTGATGGTATGGAGGTCTCTTTCGTCTAGTTGGGTGGTAGATTTTCTGGTCTTTGGTGGCCAAGAGGTCCAGATTTTTCCAGATACTCTATAGTTCATTTCCGTGAATTCCAACGTGAGCTGGAATCCATTGTACTGTGACAGATCTGTTGGCTGGAAGTCATATTTTTCTTGAGAAGGGGTTCTTGGCTGGAGAAATAGGTTTTAAGGGTGTAAATGGGGCTGTTTTTGAGTCAGAGTAGATTACTATTCTAATACATAGCAATAACGCGACATTTATATAATAAAAATTTAAAAAATCGAATGTTTCTTTTCACAAATTAATCAAACTTCTACTGTCCTTGCTTGTGGAAATGTTTTGCTTGTTCTACTGTTAAATATTCTACTGTTTTGCTTGGTGAAATGATGTTGAAGTTGGCTACCATCAGTGCAAATTGCGATGTCAAATAGGTCAAGGAGGCTTTTTTTTTTCAATGATTTGGAGGCCAAGAGCTTTAAGTAATTCTGGTTCAGTTTCATGTTTGTGGGGAATGGCTGGGAGATAAGGTATACAGGCGAGTTCTGTTTGGAGGGTAGAAAGTTTTGTGTTTGGCATTAATTGGGATATCTAAAAGATTGAGAGGAATGGGGCGTTGAGTCTATGATTTGGGTCCCAATTTCGAATAAAATTTCCTGTAAGGTTTTCTTTGGGAGAATTAATTTGTTTAAATATGAATTTTGAGAAAAATATGTTCTCCTGAGCATTATGCTGTCAATGTGTTTTTTAAAGGTGAGAGCAGGGTGAAGTGTGACATCAATATATCTTGGGAAATCTGAATATTTAATTATTGAATTATTCAAAAAATATATATTTAGAGTCCATTGGCGAAAGCGATTGTTAATGGTGAATAGGTCAAAATATTAAATTTGCTTATGTTAATAGATATAATTTCAGTTTCTGAGTTACCTTTTGTAGATTTTTATAGCCTTGTTCAGAGAGGTTGTTTGTGGAGACCCAGATGATTATGTCATCTGCGTAAAGGACTGGTGGTTTTATGAAGGTGTATATATCATTTAGGAAGATGTTGAAGAGAATAGGGCTTAGTATTGACCCCTTGGAGTAACCTTGGTAAATTCTGTAGTTTTTTTATATATGGTTGTTGAAATTAACCTGTGGGGGGGCGTTTGAATAGAAAATTGTTGATCCAACTCAGCATACTTCCTTCTATCCCAAGTTCACAATTTCCTACTATCTTACAGCAATGAGAAAAATATTGCAAGGGCTTGGGTCATCAGCTGGCTCAACCCTCCCAGAAGTTTGGCCTATTTAATTTAGCAAACTTCTTTAGTATTCTATTGATATGATCCGTTCACAATGCCAGCAGGGGAATTCAATCTTATTTTACGAAAATTTCCCCTTTTTATATTATATCAATCTAAAATGTAGATGGTAAAACAACAATTTAGTTGTTTTCATGTTTAAATATATATTTTTCTATATATACCTGAATAGGGCTTTGTGTATAAATTTTTATTTTCCTCTGTGAATAGGGTTTTTTTTTTTTGGGTATAAATATTTATTTTTCTCTAACTGAAAATATTTTTATATATAATTTTGTTTTCTATAACTAAATAATTTTCTGTGTGTAATTGTTGATGTATCTTTAAATAATAAAAAAATTAAGAGAAAGGATGTTCTCAAATTTATGCACCTCTCTGGGTGGATCAATGAGAGAGTTTGATCTTTAAACGTCAAAAATATAGGCTTTTTTATTATCATTTACATTGGAAAATATACTGACTTAGGAAAAACGCAGCATTGCACACTTGCTGTGGAAGAGCATATGCATTGCACCTAGGTCAATGACCGTCCACACCAAGAGTATAAAATCTTTCAATAATTCTATATACAGTTACGAGCGTCTTTCCTAACCAGTCATCTCTCTCTGTCACCGTTTGCTTTTTTTTTTTTTGGAATGGCGCCCTCCTATTGGTTGGCTACGGTCACGCCACCTTTGCCCCCTCCCCCCCCCCCCCCCCCCCCCCCATCATGCCCCCCCACTCGCTATTTATGTAACTATTGTGTTGGAGCGGGTCGCTCCCTAATATTAGATAATAACCAAATGGAATCCTCTCTTTCTTTTTCCCAGTAAGAGACGCCTACGGAAGCCAACAGTACATAGACAGATAAAGCACATAGGCTATAGTTATTAACTAACATATGCAATTAATTAAGGCGCCAATTTATAATTGTAACAAATAGTATTTGAATCAAAACATTCAATCGGGTAAAACACGGGCGTTGCCCGGGTCATTCGGCTAGTTTTATAATAATGGGCAGTTCTTTCTAACTACCGCCATTATTGTGACCAAATATCAGGAAAAGAAAAAGTGTTTTATAACTAAACCAGATATTTAAAGTAGCATAAGGTTTGTTACAATTCGGAGGAAATTAACAAGACCACCTGAATTAAAATACATACGTTTTTATTAAAGGATTTAACACGATGATATATTCATAAAATGAAATGATATAAAATCAAATATTTAAAATAAAGCAGTTATCAAAATTATCTACCTGACTAGTAACCTCTTGCCCACAGAGAAATTCCGATCACTTGCTATTCTTTATATCAGATTGTTTCTAAGATCTCTTGCCCGCAGGAAAATCTTGATCACTTTCTGTTTTCTATTTCAGTTTGCTTCTATGAACTCTTGCCCAGGAAAGGGAAATCCAATCCATAAATACAACAAATTTCTTCTTGGAAGCTCAGCGAAGAAGTGGGATCAATTTTCTTCCTTTAGTCTTCCATTCAAATCAAATTAACCGACAAACAATTCCAGAACGGATTTTTTGCATATTTCCTTAAACTTCAAAGAAGCATATTTAAAAAAAAAAATCAATCCGCCGCCGGTCATCCCCCAGAGCTTTTTATACCATGCTCGCGCAGATAACTGCACTGCCTTACCTCATTGACTCCTTTCGGCACATGATCATATAAGGGCAAAAATATATAAATACATATTTCTAACAGTCGTAATGCTGTCGGACCGCGCTCCGAGTTGCCTACATCGTCACAAATGGTCACCAGCCAGAACCTGACTGTTATGATTGAACTGACATGTTGATCGGGCAACACGGCAGACTCGACTTGTAAACATTCTTAGATATATAACCATGTTATAAAAAGATACGTTAATAAATAAAGAACTTAGTTCAGTTGCAGTCTGCGTGATCAAAGAGGCACAAAGAACAACATAAACAACATGGTGGCAGTGGAAAAGAGTGAGTACTTTTTCCAAATAAATATATTATTGACAAATATTAGTGAAAAAAAAAGAAAACATGGACTTTGTTAGGCCTAGCGAACTCGCCTTGCACGGAAATGTAGCGGAAAATTGGCGAAGGTTCAAACAGCGATTAATGCTTTATCTTGAAGCAACAGAAAAAGCCACAAAGCCTGATAAACTGAAAGTTGCCATTTTATTAAATTTTATTGGCGAAGAAGCCTTGGAAGTTTTCAACACATTTCATTTAAAAGAAGATGAAGCAGAAAATTTCGATCTTGTAATAAACAAATTTGATGATTTTTGCGAGCCTAAAAATAACGTCATTTTTGAAAGATTCAAATTTTTTTCAGCGACCCAGAAGGATGGTGAATCCATTGATAGTTTTATAACAGAACTAAAAGGATTATCCACATCATGTGAATTTGGATCACAAAAGGATAGTTTAATTAGGGATCGCATTGTGTATGGAATACAAGACAAGGCTTTGCAGGAACGCCTCTTAAGAGAGCCCAATTTAACTCTTCTAAAAGCCATTGAAATGTGCAAAACAGATGAAATAAGCAAGCAACAGATCAAGATCATGCAGAACAACCAGAACATCTGTCAAATAAGAAAATATGAAAAGAAACACAGTCCAAAACAAAATCAAGAATCTGAAAAAGAATTCAAATGCCAAAGGTGTGGGAAGTCTCACAGAGCAAAAAATTGTCCTGCATGGTCCAAATGCAAAAAGATGAATAATTTTGCAGCTTTCTGTAAAAGTTCAGGTATCAGAAGTCTGAATGATGAAACAGAAGAAACTGTATGGTCAATACATGAAGCAAAAGTAGTCCATACTTTGGAATGGAAAAAATCCATCATAGTGAATGGAAAGGAAATATGTTTCAAGTTGGACTCTGGAGCAGAAGTAAATGTTTTGCCATACACATTCACCAGACAAATGAAAGGTTTGGAAATATTTCAGACTAACCGAAAGCTAACATCATATACAGGACATGAAATCAAGATAAAAGGAATTGCCACACTAAATTGCAAAACTAAAAATAAGACGGAAAGTCTAGAATTTTTCATTGCTGATGGATACTATCAACCAATTTTAGGAATAGAAGCTATTGAAAAGCTTTCACTAATTAAGGAATGTGATGCTGTCCAAATACAGCAGAACAATTCAGCAAAAGAAATTTTGAACAGGCACAAAAATATATTTGAAGGCATAGGAAGACTGCCAATTGAACACAAGATTAGACTAAATGAAAATACAACTCCAGTTATTGCTCCAAGCAGAAAAAAATCCTTTTTCCATTAGAGAAAAAGTTAAAGCAGAATTGGAACGGATGGAAAAACTTGACATTATTGAAAAAGTTGAAGAACCAAGCGAATGGACACACCCTATTGTAGTGGTACAAACACCTTCTGGGGATGTCAGAATTTGCATGGACCCCAGGGAACTGAACAAATATGTTCAGAGAGAACGCTATTTTCTGCCAACAGCTGAAACAATATTTTCTGAACTGAAAGGTGCTACAGTTTTCTCTGTATTTGATGCATCATCAGCTTTCTGGCAAGTCCCATTAGACAAAGAAAGTACCAACCTGTGCACCATTGCGACTCCCTTTGGAAGATTCCGGTTCAAGCGACTTCCCTATGGATTGAACAGTGCATCGGAGGTATTCCAGCGATGCATAAACAATATTCTTTCAGGTCTCCAGGGAACTGCTTGCTATATGGATGACATCTTGATCTATGGAAGCACAATGGAAGAGCACAACCGAAACCTTGAAACAGTTCTTCGAAGGTTGGAAGAAAATAATGTCAAGCTCAATGCTAAGAAGCAGCAGATAGCTGTCGACAAAGTAAATTTCTTAGGCCATATAATCAGTCGAGATGGAATAGCCATTCAAGCTTCAAGAGCAGAGGCAATACAAAAGTTGAAAAGACCTGAGAACAAGACTGAAGTCCAAAGATTCTTAGGTATGGTAACGTACCTTGGCAAATTAATTCCTAATCTTTCTGACAAGACTGCACCTCTAAGGAAATTGATAAGCAACAAGAGTGAATGGAAATTTGGAGGCGAAGAAAATGATTGTTTTGAAAAACTCAAGGATATGGTTTCGAATGCTCCAATATTGACATTTTTTGACCCAACCAAGCCAATCACCATTTCATCTGATGCAAGCCAATATGGTATTGGTACAGTGCTCATGCAAGGGGGACAAGCAATTGAGTATGCGTCCTTCAGCCTGAATGCAACTCAAAGAAAATACGCACAGATAGAGAAAGAACTTTTGGCTATAGTCTTTGGATGTGAACGCTTCCAGTACTATATTTGGGGAAATGATGTTATTGTGGAAACTGACCACAAACCTCTTCTGAGTATTGTTAAGAAACCTTTAGAAAAGCTTTCCCCAAGACTGCAAAGAATGGTCTTACGTCTCATGAGATATCAAATATCTTTGAAGTTTACACCAAGGAAAAACATGTTTGTAGCTGACCATCTGTCTAGAGATCCATTAAAAGATGAGGTGGACACAAGCTATTTAGAAGGTCAAACTGAATCAGTGCACATGTTGCTGGTTACCACAGATGAAAAAAAATAAAGAGACTACAAAAGGAAACTCATGGGGACCACACCTTGATACAACTAATAGAGTATGCGAAGAATGGATGGCCGAAATATAAAACTAAGGTCTGTGATGAAGCAAAACCCTACTGGCAATTTCAAGATTAAATTCATGTGAGTGACGGAATTGTTTACAAAGGAAATTGCATCATGGTGCCATCGACTCTTCGAAAAGAAATCCTGCAGGTTGTTCATTCATCACACCAGGGCATAGCAGCTTCCAAAGAAAAAGCAAGATCAGCATTTTACTGGCCAGGCATGATAACACAAGTAGAAAATGAACAGGAACAGGTCTCACCTTAGAGCGAGAAAGTTCAGTGTAGAAGATTCTGCCCCAACAATTCAAAGTCCAAGCATTCCTGGATCTCAAGCAGGGACAGCCATGGATGACAACATACAAGATCATGGAAGACCCACTTCCGAAAACAGAAGAGCATATGATCCAAGGGAGGACGTTGCCAAGAAAGGTGAAGAATCATCTACTTCTCCTAGTGTGCGAACCCGCAGTGGTAGAACAGTGAGAAAACCTTTGCGTTGTAGAGACTAGGAGAACTGCAATCATTTTTTATTTTTGTTTAAAGGAAACATGTTATGATTGAACTGACATGTTGATCGGGCAACACGGCAGACTCGACTTGTAAACATTCTTAGATATATAACCATGTTATAAAAAGATAAGTTAATAAATAAAGAACTTAGTTCAGTTGCAGTCTGCGTGATCAAAGAGGCACAAAGAACAACATAAACAACACTGACCTCTCTCTTTCTCTACAAATTGTAGCGCTTTACAACCCGATTTTGGTTCTCGCATCATTCTGTGTGGTCTTCACTACAACGCCGAAACGTACAAAATATTACATATACTTAGGTATTATATAAGAAATGCAGTAGTGTGCATGTATTCTAGGTCTCATTTAAACTTGGTCCCATCTGCTTACCACTCAGTAAAGGCTGTGGGTTACAGGGTTATCATAAAACAGTACCGCACTGAAGAAGACCCCTGCAAGAAACCTCTGACCCGCTGAACATTGGATGTTGTGAATAACCCTGAATAAAAATATTTTGATTTACGTCTAGCCTTCATTCGTATATATGCAATTTAATATTCGCGGATAATGTGAAAGATATTTATTTGATACAAACTCGATTTCTATTCTAGAGATATTAGTATCAATATATAAATGTTACTAGCATAATATATATAAATTTTTGAATAAAATGTTTAAAAATATATTTTCTATAACAAAAATTCTGTAAAGTCGGCCGCCAGATAGCACCGCTTTATAATATATATATGTTATAGATTAGAATTTTTTTGTGTTTGATTGTTGAAAAGAGGTGCAGTCGTGGAAAAATAAAAATAATTATTTACCTTTCAAGCAGATTTTTATTTTTGAATCTCTTGAAGTAAAAATATACATAAAATTATTTATATCACAGAGGAATATAGAATTTATATAATGAATTCTATAATCGTGGATAAAAGATAGGTAGGGTTAAATATACATATTTACAACAATAATAATTAAAAGTGATATTTTTTTGAATATATGGTCAAAAATGCAGAACAGTCAATGAATGAAAAAATAAAATATATGTTTTTAAAAAATATATATATATATTTGTATTTTAGATTATATAATATATATATATATTATATAAATAAAAAAAAAAGAGATGATTTTCTGTTGTTTTGGATCATCTTGATGATTATGCTATGGTGGTGCAGTCGTTGCATGAATCTTCTTGAAAGTAAAATAATAAAAATAGTACTTATAAATGACTGCGGCGTATAATTATAAAGCTATACAACCAGTTTAACCGCATAAGTTTCTTTTTATTTATGAAAAATCATTTTTAATTTCAAAGAGAAATAATTTAATATTTCTAACTTTTGGATGACGTATGAAAAGGTTGAATATATGAAGAGTGATGGTCTATATATGAATGGATGACGTATGGAGGGTGAAAAATATGAAGAGTAATGGCGAACGGAAAAATAAAAGTGTCCTGAACACTTTTATTTTTCCGTTCGCCATTACTCTTCATATTTTTCACCCTCCATACGTCATCCATTCATATATAGACCATCACTCTTCATATATTCAACCTTTTCATACGTCATCCAAAAGTTAGAAATATTAAATTATTTCTCTTTGAAATTAAAAATGATTTTTCATAAATAAAAAGAAACTTATGCGGTTAAGCTGGTTGTATAGCTTAATAAAAATAGTATATCGTGAAGATAGAGGCTGCCTGGCCGGCATTCATATTTCTTGAAAAAAGACACCTCGGCCGAGGTGTCTTTTTTTCAAGAAAAATAGTATAGATTAAAAATTGCTTTAATTGAGCTATAAGATAAACATAATTCTGTACAAGTACCGCCTGGCTTAAGGCGTAAGAATAAAAAAATGAAAAGCGTATTTACATAATGTACAAATGTTTTGGGTCGGCCAACGAGGAACAACAACAATGAGTTTTTATATGCAAAGCGTGACTTCTGGCGGCCGATTTAACAGAATATTTTTATCTATGAAATTATAATTTTAAATAAAATATTTTAATATAACATTTTAAATAATATCTTAATATAACATATATACATATATTAAAAATAAAGAAATCATACCCTGACCAGGAGCACATGTGCTTTACAGAAAGCAGAGCGCCATCTGGTGGAACAGAAATCAACTAAACATTAATTCAGCCTATTCCCTGATATTTGGCCAACCCAATCCCTTGATAAATCAAGAAAAGCCATTCACGAACGCGTTTCGCGCTGTTGGCGCTCGTCAGCGTGGACTAAGCTGTACCACTGCGCCCAAAAATAATTTTGGTCTCAGAGGCTTCTTGAGAAACCAAGAAATGGGTATTTAAGACCAAATTTGCGTAAATACGCTTAACATATGAAAATACAATAGAAAAAAAAATAAAAAGGTAGGTCAGGTGTTGATATTAAAAATAAAGAAAGCATATCCTGACCAGGAGCATATATGTATATGAAATAATGTTGAAGTCCTGGTAGCTCTTGTTGTACTGTGTTGACCGAGAGGAACAGTCAGGATGTAGAGTTTTCCAGTACCTCTCTGCACCTTGGAAGACCTTTAAAAGTTCTCACAAAATACAGGCAGTCGTGGTCGAGGCAGAGTGGAAAGGCTTGGGGATATCCATACACAAAAAACGAAGACACAGTTGCACTAAGAAAGTTCCGTAAACAGATAAAAGTTGAGCCAGGAGCGAAAGATGGAGATAGACGAGTTCTTCCTAACTACATGTTGGATGAGATCGACATAACATACGACCGACGCGGCTTGCACTAAGGGTGAACTAAACTCAACTGAACTGAACTGAACTGTCAAGTCACTGTAAAGGGATTGTATTTATAGGTTAAAGACGGCGGGGACCTTATGTGACAGGGGCGTTTCCTGAGAAAAAGGGGGCCTTGCATGTCCAGGTGTGACCAAGAGGGGTCTCTGCATTCCACCACATGTGAACCGTGTGGGTTAAAAATGACATTTTGTTTGATTAACAAAAAGATGATTAAAATAAAATGATGACATAAAAATTCACATTCTAAGAGAATATTGGTGGGCGTTGGACAGGGTTAGTAGTTAAAGAATAAGCAATTGTGAGATTTACACATGCAATCAAATACTTAGGTCCAGGTGCAAAGCGAGGATATGGACTTGAGCGTCTTCCTAGGCAATGTTTCACCTGTGATCCTGTATAGGGTAACAGTGCTTTGTCACAATTGTAGTGTCATTGGGTTGAAAAGTTGTTGAAGAATATGTAATTGTTAGAAGTGCCCATGTAAACCAAATACTCAGATCCAGGTGCAAAGCGAGGATATAGACTTGAGCTGTCTTCCTTGGCAATGTTTCACTTGCGATCCTATATAAGGGTTACAGTGTTTTGTCACAATTTTAGGATTATTGGGCTAAAAGTTGTTGAAGAAAAGTTGCTTATTAATATGATTGAGAAAGGAGTGAAATAGAGCCATGCGATAAGTAGAATTGTAGCGACAGTAGGTGATCTGACTTGACTCGAAATCAAAGGTTGAATGTGGTCCGCTAGAGATGAAAAAAAAAGTTGAAAGTTGAAAAAAGTGAACGCTTTGTGTATGCGTTGGTGATTTGCTCTGCGGATGAAATGAAATAAACTCTTGAAGCGTGTTCAGACCAGAAGTTTGGATTTGTAAGTCTGGGGAACTGTGTTCTCAAAGAGTTTGTTGAATTACGAAATAAAAAAATAAATTGTCAAGCAGTGCTGTCGTTTTTCTACGTTGATGTGACGCAATGACTGAAAAGATAGTGATGAAAAATATAGGGAATTGGTTAAAGAATATGATTGTTGAAAACGATTGTTGTAGATGCCCGATAGTGGATGATAAACTTTGTCAGATAATAAAGGTATTTAAACAAATAAAATATAGTGAATAGAAATATAGAAATATGATTGCGGGCACAAAAAGTGTAAGTGGACAAAATTAAACCTGTAATATATAAAATATATAATAAATAATAAAATAAAAATAATTTTTGAAACAATTAGATGTTTTACAATACTAAAATAATATCATGAAAAATAAAAGTAAATTTGATTAAAGGTTTTTTTTTTTTTAAATGTTGGATTAAAAAAATTGTTTATATAATTGAAAGGTAAGAATAAGAATAATTATTCAAGATTTTATACAAAATTTATAATATAATTGAAGGTTATTAATGATTGGATAAATTTTAAGTAGTGTAAAATTGAACAAAAATTGTCTCTTTTGACGAAAAGTTACAGTTGTGGTGTGTGACTAGATTATATCCCTTTGGTAACATCGGTGTTTCTATGACTCTGATACTGGGAATACGTGAAATGATCTTTTCGTTTGTCCTCAATGCTGGTATGTAGAGAATGATTTCTCTTTCGCGTTAAAAAGTCTATATAAGACTTAACCAAATTGTTTTAATTGGTGTTATCAATTAACATGTAAAATGTTTAATGTATGTTGTGTTGTGATATCTCGTTGGTGAGATTTGTGAGATTCTCGAGGAAATCTAAATGAGTAGTGTGACACATGTGTTCAAAATGGCGTCATGAAGCTAGCGGTCAAGAAGATCTGCCTTGAGGGGGAAGAGAGGGCATGTCCAAAGATATTCTCAAAATATAGTAGTGACCAAGGGAGTGACGTCAAAAAGGGCGTCCACTTCCCCCCTTTTTTTTTCACGGAAATTCTATTTTTGGGGTGGTCACACATGTGGGATGGCTTGCTATGTTTGAGATTTACTCGAAACTGACTTTCTCTCTCTCTCTTCTTTTGTTGAGTTTGGCATATTTCTTGCCTATTTGAAAATACTGGGGTTTAAATGCAAAAAGGGTTGTGAGCTTGTAGGCGGTATAATTCGGACTAGTTGCGTCTCGAAGATATCTGGAGTCAAATGATTGAATTCACTGAAATATACATCTTGAGACAATCGCTGTGGGTTTTGAGCAAATCGGGTTTGTGGAGGTGTAATGTACAGAACATTCTCTGTAATATTTTAATTTATTGACATGTTTGGTGTCACTGTCTCTATTGAGAGGCTGATTGGGGCGATCAAATCGAACGACATTGGGTGATATTATTTAAATTATTTTGTATGGTCCAGTAAAATATGGTGCTAATTTACCTGTGTCTGGATGTCTGTAATTTTTTACCAAAACAAGATCATTCACTTCGAAATGTGGTGTTCTGTGCTGCTTATCAAATGTTTCTTTATCTTTTTTATGCTTATTTTGAGTACGAGAGTTTGCTATCTCTCGAGCTATATTTATTTCGGGGTATGGGTCAAGATGAGTTCTTAGATCTGGGGGGATAACATTGAACATTAAGTAGGTAGGTGGAAAACTTGTGACAGAATGGGGCGTGTTATTGTACGTCTGAGTGACGCGTTTAACTAGTTGAGTCCAGGAAGCTTTCGGATTTTTTAGATAAGCTAGTCTGAGCTTGCCTGTAATGGTCGCATTTAAGCGTTCTATTAAACCGTTTGCCTGTGGGTTATTGCTGGTAGTTAGTAGAGGTTGTATACCATGCGTTATTAGAAATTTACGGAATTTTTCTGAGGTAAAAGCGGGCGCTCTGTCAGATAACAGACGTTTTGGAGATCCTTGCTGTAGTACCGTTTTGAGGGTTTGAATGTATGTTAGGGTACTGGTGGACTTCGATGGAAAGGTCCAAGCATATCGCGTTAAATGATCCACTATTACGTGTAGATATGTCTTGGAGTGTCCATATTTCGAAAATCCAGCTATGGTATCTATAGAGATTAAGTCGAATGGTTGTTGAGGTGGTGGAATTTGTCCAAGGGCACCATAGGGTTTACCTTTGGTCCTTTTAATGATTTGACAGGTGTGACACGACTTGACAAATTTTTCTATAGATTTAGAGATACCTTTCCAGTAGTACTGGGCAGTAATTATGCGGGTCATCTGAGAGATGCCTGGGTGGTTATATTCTTGGTGAACTTTATTCATTAGAGTATGTTGCAGGGTTTCGAGAATTATTATTTTAATTACACCTTTTCGGGTAATGGTATGTAAGCCGTTTGTATCAATGTTGAAGGGGGATGCTGTTGGTTGATGCTGTTTGATAATATCAGCACTGACAAATCCTACAAAGGGGTTTCGCGATAACAAATCTGCTTCGTACTGTTGGCTGCCTTTGAGGTAGTGAATTTCGTAATTATAGGTAGATAGTCTCAGGCTCCATCTAAAGAGTCGTCCTGACGGATTTTTTATAGTTTTAAGCCATTGTAAAGCTTGGTGATCTGTGTATATGGTGAATTTTATACCGGTGAGGTATATTCGGAATTTGTCTACACTTTCGACGATGGCGAGGCACTCGAGTTCGGAAACGGTGTAGTTTCTCTCATGTGCTCTAAGGGCGCGGCTGAAATATTGTACAGGATGTACTTGTCCGTCTGGATGTACCTGTTTGAGTATGCCTGCGATCCCTTGGGTGGATGCGTCGCAATAAAGGCGGCAAGGTAAACCGACTTGATACAAGTGTAGTACTGGTTTACTGGTTAAACTCTCTTTGAGAGTGGTGAAAGCTTGTTGACAATCTGGGTCCCAATTCCATTTCACATCTTTTTAAAGTAGTTTATTTAAAGGTGCTCGTAAGCGGGCATAATCTGGTATAAACTTATTATACACGTTCACTGCTCCTAAAAATGATTGTAATGTCTTTTGATTGGTAGGTGGTTTGATGGCACTTATGATATCAAGGTTGCGCGTCTGTGGTGCATAAGTACCTGCGGTAACAGTGTATCCTAAGAAATCTATATTTGTTTTAAAAAACGAACATTTGTTATAATTGAGTTCGATGTTTTCGTGTTGACATACCGTTAGAAATTGTTGTAGGTGTTGTAGATGATCCTCTAAGGTGTCAAAAAAAATAATGAAATCGTCGAAGTAATGGGTAACAAAATTTAGTTTATATTTTTGCATGACCTGATTTATGGCACAATGATATATCTGTGGCGAATTTTTAAATCCGTAAGGAAGTCTGCAAAATTCGTACTGACTATCTGACTGGACAAAATTCCATTAATAGCAGGTATAGAAACATCCATCACCGGCCTAAACATGCAGGATAAACACTCCGTTAGGAACCACGTCACATCTGTTTTAAATAGTCCTACAAACGACTTAGCCAACAGCCATCATACCAACCAAATAATAAGAACTCTGTCCAAGAATAATAACATAGTTATCACACGATCAGATAAGGGATCCAGAACCGTCATTATGAACACTTCGGACTATATTTCAGGAATGAATCAAATCTTGAGCAACTCAGAAATATTCACCCCGGCCACAGTGGAAGAACATACTACCTCGAATTCCAAGTACAAAAAAGAACTTAGGACACTATGTAGGAACAGGATCGTAACAACTGATGAACTCCAGGGTTTCCTTTCGAATCTGCATGGTCAGGCCTACATCTACGGCCTCCCTAAGGTACATAAGTTAAATATCCCCCTTAGACCAATAGTAGCTTTTCACCTCTCCCCCACAGCCCCGCTAGCTCAGTACTTAGCTAAGATTATCATACCCAAACTTAAAGAGGGCGCCGCCCCGACGTCCATCTCTTCCACACCAAAATTTTTAGACCATATACAGCAATTACAGGTAGTCCCCAACAGTCTTATGATCTCTTTTGATGTCATCAACCTATACCCCAGTCTCCCCCACTCCCTCATCTTAGAATGCACCAGGGAATTCCTCCGGACGCATGGGTACACAGCAGATTTGATATCTAAGTTTTCCACCTTAATTTCGATCTGTCTTAGCAATAGTATTTTCAATTTTGATAAATGTTACTATAGGCAAACAAAGGGTACTCCCATGGGTAGCCCTTTGTCCTCACCACTCTCCGAAATAGTTATGCGAAAAATTGACAGTTTAATTACAAGTCACTTCCCAGCAGATATTCATACCTGGTTTAGATACATAGACGATATTTTCTGCATAATTAATATATATATATTGCGTATGATATTGTTTTTTACAGCACAATACAACAATGTTGGCAAGTTTCTCTAGAGTGGAATGTCGAGGTGACGAATCCACTCCAGGGCCTCCTCTGTGCACCGGTGGATATCCCCAAGTGTTCCCTGGAAGAATCTTCGAGGACAGTCCCTTAGGATATGGTGCATTGTTTGTATTTGTCCACAGTCGCAGTTCTGGTCTGGACTCATGTTCCACTTATTTAGTAGGTAGTTGCATCTACCAGTAGAGGTCCTGATTCTATTGAGGGTTGACCAGGTCCTCCTAGGTAGGTTGTAGCCGGGAGGTTTGGTGTTAGGGTCCTCCACCAGGTCTTTGTTGGCGATGGCAAGATTGCTCCATCGGTTTCTCCACTCTTCTTTAAGATCTACATTTTCATCGGCCACCCATGCAGGATTCCTTGATATTAGTCGAGTTGGGGGAGGAATTTCGAGAACAGTGTTGATTGGAAGCTTAGTGTTAGCTTTAATTTTACTGAGAAGGTTGGAGGTAGATTTCTTTCTTCTGAGGTCAGGAGGTGCTATGTTAGAGAGATATGGGAGCCAGTCTATAGGGGTAGGTCTCATGTTTCCCGTTATTAATCTCATAGTTTGGTTAAGTTGAGCATCTATGCTGTCTGTATGGGAGCTTCTTTCCCACACAGGGGCGCAGTACTCCGCAACTGAGTATACTAAGGCGAGGGCAGTCGTGCGTAGAGTGTCAGCACCACAGCCCCACGTGGTGCCTGCCAACCTAGTCATGATATTATTCCTTGTTTTTAATTTATCTCTCGTTTTTTCAAGGTGTTGGCGAAAAGTGAGAGATCTATCAAGGGTTACTCCCAGATATTTGGGGCATGGATCATGGCTGAGTGGTTTGTTGCAGAATGTGAGTTTCAAGGGTCTATTGGCTTTATGGTTATTCAGATGGAATACTGATGAGACTGTCTTGGAAGGGTTGGGAATCAGGTGCCATTTTGAGAAGAAATTCTCCAATTTCTTTAGGTCTTCATTGAGTATCTGTTCCAGAGTTGAGAAAGATTGTTCTTGGTGAAGAAGAGCTATATCATCAGCATACAGAAATATAATTAATATAGAATCCTTGGACAGTATTTATACTAAATTAAATTCACTATTTCCGGACATCCAATTTACATTCGAAAAAGAAAACAATGGTTCCTTGGCATTCTTGGATATCATGATCACAAGACAAAATTATAGGTATATTACCAACGTATACTATAAGCCCTCCTTCCATCCCTCCTATATACACTATACCTCATACTGCCCCCTTACCCATAAAATTAATACGGTCAAAACCCTCTCAAAACGTATTTTTACTCACTGTTCAACATCTGAATTTAAACATACAGAAACCCAGATCGTGATTAATCACCTAATGAACTCAGGATACCCCAGAAACTTCATTCTCCGACACTTTTACAATCCACAACAGCAGCTAAGCAGTCAGACTTATAGATCGACTTGCATCATCCCTTACTCTGCCCATAGTGTCAACATAGCCAGATACTTAAAAAACAAACACGGAATACGTACCTTCTATACCAACAATCCTAAATTAGAAACAATAGTTAGAAACCCCATCACCAGAAATAGTTTTCCCATTACCCTGCCATACTTTACAAACTCCGTATATTCCTTAAAATGCTCAGATTGCAATAGTTTGTATATAGGAGAAACAGGCCGTAGAATTAAAGATAGGATAGATGAACACCATAGAAACATCAGAAATAGTGAACCTAGATCCCTTATAGTACAACACATTAGACAGACAGGACACTCTTTCGATACTTCTCAACCACAGGCATATTACTCAGGAATCACGAACAAATACAGAAGGTTGGTCGTCGAGGCGTTGCTCTCTTTAAGACATAACAGTATTAACAGACATATAGACATCCCCGATATATACAATGCAATATTGCCATAGTGTACCTTAGGTGACCATTGCTAGAGCGTTTTATTTTATTTTATTTTGGATCGTTTTACTATTGCAGTCTTAAATTCAACCGTATCCTTTTGTACAACTATTTTTGATTTTACTTCTTAGCATACTCAGAACACGCAGCTTTCTCTTATTTTTACTTTTTCACCAATTATGTTAATATGTTTATAGTTTTCTTGTATATATGCTAATTTTCTCAATATGGATATGTATATAAGATGCACTTTTACTCAGATATGTTGTCCTGTAGAAGGGTTGATAACCCGAAAGCTCGCCCATATTAAAATCTTTAAGAAACGCATCCTCGCATGCCTTGAACTCTTATACTGACTATCTAACGTCACGAAAGCTAGTAGATTACGTGAGTTAGGTTCTACTTCCACTTGCCAATATGCGGATGCTATATCTACAGAAGAGTAGTATTTGGCTTTTGACAATTTGTCAAGAATGGTTTCTATTAAAGGTAAAGGATGTACGTCTGGAGCGATGATTTCATTAAGTTTTCTGTAATCAATACAGAAACGTTTCGTTTTGTCACGTTTTGTAACAAGAGTTATTGGACTGGCATAAGGTGAAACTGACGGGGCAATAATTCCATGTTGGAGCATTTGCTCTATTTGGGTTTGTATTTCTTGTTGGTCGTGTAGTGGCACTCTATATGGGCGTAATGCTATTATTTTATCTGTGGTGGTATTGATTTTTACCGGTGGTATGTTCAATTTGGGCACATTGTATTTATTAGTAGAGAACACATGCGAGAATTCATATAGAATTCGGTGGAGTTCGTGTGGACAATGTTCTAACTGAGGTGTCGCATTAGAAGGTATAGAAATCTCAATATCATGGGTAGGAGATATAGTGGGTGAAACAATAGTGGGGGAACATATAATTGGGGTAGGGTCCGCCACGTGTAAACAGGATTGGTTCGAGGGGAAGGTGGTAAAAATATCCGTTTCTCTCGGTTGAGTGGGACATAAATCCTGTTTGCACTTGGTGAACTTATGGACATTCGTTGGGAGAGCATCATCATTTTGATAAATTTGGAGATTATTAAAATCTATAATTAATTTAAATATTTTAAGGGTATTAATAGATAAAATACCAAAAGGTAGTGAAGCTTCTACTATAAAAAATTTTAGTTTTTGAGTGAGGTTACCTATTTTAAGTTTTAAAAATATATATCCAAGGGTATTTACATTGTGGGCTATTGCGTTTATAGTTAAACTGTACTGATGTATAATAATTTTATATGGTAATCTATTTTCTATGGTTCTTAAAATATCTAAGTTAAGTAGGTTTATAAATGCTCCCGAGTCTATTAAAAAGGGCAAATTTACATTTGGTGACAATTCAGTCCATATTATAAGCTGTTCAACGAAAATAAGTTTCAGGTTTTCCTACCATTGAGCTGCTCGCGGGGCTTGTAGAGTCGTCTCGGCTTGCAGCTTGGACTTGGGGAACAGGGCTTCGAGATTGGACCTTGGGCCGGGTACCAGATTTTGGTACAGTGGTTGTGCGTGGTCTGACTCTGTAGACTTGGCTTGTTCGGTCTCGTTGGAACCGTTGTTCACACTGGGAGTGCCAGTGCATAGCATTGCAATACTTGCAAGGCGAGGGTGGGGGTGCAACTTGGTACGTTACACGTGATGACCGCTGGTTGTTGTGCCGCGGTGGTGGGTTGTGGTAGGTTGGATGTGGGGCCTTGTCTACTTGGCGCTGGTACACTGCACTGGTGGCACACTGGGTTCTTCTTATTCTCGACACTAGGTCGAACCATTCTTTAATGGTGTTTGGCTGCACCGTGGCGATTAATCGCTGATCTGCGACGGGTAGTCCTTCGGTTAGAGAATCTATTAATATGTCGGCGGGTAGGTTTAATTTCATGCTCATTACCGTTTTGTTTTGGTAGTAGTCTTCTAGGGGCATTTGGGGTGTCAATTTGATGGCTAGGAAGCGTGAAAACGACGCTTCTGTCGCTGTTGGGAATAAATCTATCAAGATTTGGCGGACATCAATATAAAATAACCTATCTAACCGTAGGTTTCGGAAATATTGTAGGGGCTTACCTTGCAGGTAGCGGGGTAACTTGCGTAGGCGGTCCGTGTAGGTCAGCTTAGCTCGGTCTGCTTGGGCATCGAAGTTGTCGAAAAAGCTCTGGGCTTCAAAGGTACCATCGTATGGACTCACATCTATCTCCCTCGAAGATCGGGCGACCAGCAGCTTATTCAGGGCTTCGGCGATCTGTGTCAGCGGGTCTGCGGAGGTCCCTTGGGGCGGCGACGTTTCCTCCTCTTCAAATGTCGTCTCTTGTTGGGGAACAGATAGCCCTGTCGCATCGTTGGACTGTTCGGTTTGCTCTTCCATCTTTGCACTTTCTCGCTTCTATCTGGACTATCTAGCTTTCTTCGTTTGGTATCCTTCGTTTTGGTTATCCTGTCGGCTACTGAAATAATGTTGAAGTCCTGGTAGCTCTTGTTGTACTGTGTTGACCGAGAGGAACAGTCAGGATGTAGAGTTTTCCAGTACCTCTCTGCACCTTGGAAGACCTTTAAAAGTTCTCACAAAATACAGGCAGTCGTGGTCGAGGCAGAGTGGAAAAGCTTGGGGATATCCACACACAAAAAACGAAGACACAGTTGCACTAAGAAAGTTCCGTAAACAGATAAAAGTTGAGCCAGGAGCGAAAGATGGAGATAGACGAGTTCTTCCTAACTACATGTTGGATGAGATCGACATAACATACGACCGACGCGGCTTGCACTAAGGGTGAACTAAACTCAACTGAACTGAACTGAACTGTCAAGTCACTGTAAAGGGATTGTATTTATAGGTTAAAGACGGCGGGGACCTTATGTGACAGGGGCGTTTCCTGAGAAAAAGGGGGCCTTGCATGTCCAGGTGTGACCAAGAGGGGTCTCTGCATTCCACCACATGTGAACCGTGTGGGTGGTCTGGTCCCTTTTTAGACTTGTTGTTTTGGCAATACTATGCTCGATCTCTGCTTCAGCTTAACTCTTAAATCTATTACAGAGTTTATTTATTTATCCACTTTGTACAAAGTACATTACATATGGCGATGCAATGACACAGATTAATCATGCGCATAATTATTTATAGATGTGTTTCTATATACAACATGACAATCTTATTATAAGTTATCTACACAATATGAGGTTGTTGGTTTAAATTACCATATATATATATTATAAGAAAAAATATATTCTGCTGTTTGAATTTTTGATCATGTTGAGATTATCTTAATTTTGGTTATCTTGAGGATTATTGTAATGGTGGTGCAGTCGTGGTTAAATTCTTGATTGAATAATAATAAAAATATTGGTTTTGATCAGTCATTGTTTTTATTGTGCTAAAGGAATATATAAAACAAAAGCTTATTTACATAATGTACAAAAGTTTTGGGCCGACCAACGGGGAAGAACAACAACAAGTTTTATATTCAAAGTGTGACCTCTGGCGGTCGATTTAAACAGAGTATTTATATCTATGAAATTATAATTTTAAAATAAAATAATACTTTAATATAACATAATTTTAAATGAAATATTTTAACATAACATATATATATATATATATATGTAATATTGTTGCAAATGTCGTGGCATGGATAAGCTGGCAGTTGTGTACGTGAGGCGAGTGTTGATGTTCTTCCATGATGTTCTGCTGACCCCCTGCCAAACCTGTCCTGTTTACAGAGGTCGTCTATATAAATCCCTGGAGAGTGTTGGGCCCATCTGTCTGGGCGTTGGCATTTTCCTCTGTCCCCAGCTGACCGCTCTTTGGATCTTTATTTTGACGTCACCAATTTTAGTTTAAATACAAATAGGGGTTTACGGGTATTATTAATAAAGATATAGCATATATACAAAATATGGGGGTGGTAGCAAATAGAAACGATGTACATTTTAATAAAAGGGTAGGATCTTATATGGTATCGGCTCTAACTAATTGGAAGATATGTGACATATACTAAAAGTGTCATTATTATACCGTTTAAAATATACGATATATATATGTTATATAAAGGTATTATTTGAATTGTTACATAAAGGTATTATTTAAAATGTTATATTAAAATATTATTTTATTTAAAAATATATTTCACAGATAAAAATATTCTGTTAAATCGACCGCCAGAGGTCACACTTTGCATATAAAAACTCGTTGTTGTTTTCCCCGTTGGCCGGCTCAAATCTTTGTCCATTATGTAAATAATATTTTGTTTTCCTTGTTCTACTCGCCTTAAGCCAGGCATTACTTTAATCAAATTATGTTTCTCATTTATATTCTTTAGCTCAAATAAAGATATCTCTGATCAAGACTTTATATTTTCAAGATTATTATTTCAACCACGACTGCATCACCATTACCATAGTTTAATCCTCAAGATAATTAAATACAAGCAGAAAATCATATCTTTTCTTTATTTATATTATATATATATATATAAATAGTACAAATGTAACATTGTACTGGGATAAGGTGCATAAATTAAGAAAAAGGCATCTCCTTATCGTGCAACTGAAAGTTGCTGATGGCTTGCGCCATCTATCGGAATAAATATCAACTATTATTAGACGTTAAGTCTATCAATTATTAACTGTTACATTTGTACTATTTTTTCACATTGTGTAGCGTCCTCACGCAATTCTGGCCTTAACTACCCGTTTCATGATTTTTCAGGATGCCTTAATGACCAATTTTTTGGACGTTGAGGTACAGCTTGCACCACGCTGATGAGGGTCAACAGCCCGAAACGCGTCCGTGGTTAGCTTTTCTTGATTAATCAAGAATGGGTATTTGGCCAATTCTGGAATAATTAAAAATCAACGAGAATAGTTGATATTTATTCCGATAGATGGCGCAAGCCATCAGCAACTTTCAGTTGCACGATAAGGAGATGCCTTTTTCTTAATATATATTGTGCACAGCGGTTCCAACTTCGAGAGGCCCCATGGGACGCCTGTCAATCATCCCTGGACACCAGGGGGGTGAGGGGTTCGCGGAATCTGGCCGGCGGGGGGAGCTGAGATCGCTAATGAGGATTAACTCTGGCTTGGGGTAAGTCGTACACTCTATCTCTAAGTCGTACACTCTATCTCTCCCTTATAATAAACTAATTATCCCCAAACTTCCCCTTGCTTTATTTATCTCCGCGACATATTTTGGTGGAGATGCTGGGTAGCGTGACGGAACTTCGAAGAAGTCGACGTCTACAGGGACGTGAACCAATTCTTCAACCTTTGCCACAACGAATAGAAATGGAAGACGACCACAGACCTACTGTTAGCGGATCCTACCTCCCTTGTCAGCGCCAACGAGATCCTTCTACCTTTTCTGGAGATGGAAATATAAACCCTGGACAGTGGTTGAAAGAGTACGAGAGAGTGTCAAAGTACAACAGATGGGACGAGACCATGAAGCTTGCCAACGTCGTATTTTACTTGAACGGAACTGCTGGAAGGTGGTTTGATAATAACGAAGAATCACTCAACTCGTGGAGAAGCTTTGAAGACGCATTCCGCGGTGTGTTCGGACTGCAAGAGGATTCTGCTCGACGCGCCGAGGAAGTTCTGAAGTCAAGAGCACAGAAGGCCGAGGAATCCAGCGAGTCATACATCCAGGAGATTCTTAGTCTCTGCCACCAGGTGAACCCTCGCATGGAAGAAGGTGAGAGAGTTGCTCACATTATAAAGGGAATTTCGGAGGACACATACCAGGTATTGGTGGCGAAAGACATACAGACGGTAGATGAGATCCTGAAGTTCTGCCGTCATCTGACAACCGTCAAGCAGCGCCGGATCGGCCGTACGAAATTCGCCAGGTTGTCAAACGTAATGCCCATTTCGTGTGTTGACGACTCAGACGACTTGGCCGGCTTAATTCGCCGCATCGTTAGAGAAGAGATACAAAAGGTTTTCTCAGCACCTGAAGTGATCAATCCGCTCCGAGAGGTGAACGCCCTGGAACAGACTGTGAGGGAAGAGGTCAGCCGTGCTCTACAACCTACCAGACCACAAGTCAACGTGGTACAACAACAACCACGAACGCCCTATTATAATATCGACCGACCAACCCAACCCAGAAAGACGGAACATTGGAGAACCTACGACGACAAACCTATCTGCTTCCACTGCGGACGACCCGGACATGTCGTCCGTTATTGTAGGGAACGACGGCAGGTCTTTGCTGAAGCCAGGACAAGGAATGGCGGAGAAGGAAGAAATGTTGGATTTTCGAGTCGACCCCCGAGATATGACGCCGACGACGACTATGTAACGCCCCAAACCTCGACGTACTTCTACCGGAGCTCTTCCCCACATCCAAGCCGCGCAAGGTCGCCAGCCCGAAGACAATCCCAGTCGCCAGCCCGTCGTTTCAGCCGTTCTCCCATGCCTCAGAATGTGAAAAACTAAGTGGAGCGGCTTCTAACGGGGGTGAGGTCGCCATTGAGGAAAATCCTCCAGGGTACATCGCCGCTAAATTAAAAGAAAATTTTGTTATGGTCGAAATAAATGGACGCAAAATTAAAGCATTGGTGGATTCAGGAGCCGACTTTTCTGTTATTTCAGACAAATTTCGACGCGAACTAAAGACACCTCTCTTCAAAGAACCAGGTCCCATTCTTAAAGCCGCAAACAAAAATTTAATAGAGACCCTAGGAAAATGTGTCCTGAACATAGAAGTTAATGGTCTGAATATCTCATTTGAATTCGTTGTTATGGTGGAATGCAGCCATGACATCATATTTGGATGGGACTTCTTCAAGGCCACCGAGGCCGTCATTGATTGTGGCAGAAATGAACTCCATCTCGGGGAAACCTCCGTCCTGGAATCTCGAGAGGAGGAAAACCAGAGATTGTTTGCTTCCGACGACTTTGTCATCCCGCCTAAATCAATAAAGAAGATCAGCGTGATAAACGAAGAAATATGTGGTGTTAGAGATGTTTTAGTCTCAACTTCTAAGGACTTATTATTAAGAAAGGAAGTTCTTATACCAAACTCATTGGTTACATTTCGACACGGCCGAGGTAGCATTTGGGTGGCGAATGGAGCGTCTTGGCCGCAACTGATTCCATCAGGAATGAATATGTGCACCATGGAAAGTTATGATAATGGGAATATCTGCAGTCTTATTGAATCCAGCGATAAGTTACAAGAAACGCAGCTAAAGTCACGTGAATGGTCACAGAAGATAAACCTTACTCTAGATCCAGGGCTGTCTGAAATTCAAAGGTTACAGCTTGTTTCATGCCTTGACGAGTTTATTGGCATATTTGACTTTGGGAGTACTCCTATTAAGCCCACCAGTACTGTGAAGCACAAGATAAACACAGGCGACCAGTCTCCTATCAAACAGCGGCCCTATAGAGTAGCACCAAGTGAACGACGACTAATTCAAGATGAAGTGAACAAGATGATTGAAAATCACATCGTGAAGCCCTCTGAAAGTCCTTGGTCATCTCCAGTTATTCTAGTTCGAAAGAAAGATGGGACCTGGAGATTCTGCGTTGATTACCGTCGATTAAATAAGACAACAAAAAAAGATGTTTACCCGCTGCCACGCATTGACGATGCCTTGGACAGTTTAGCTGGCTCTAGTTACTTCTCCACGATGGATCTTCGGTCCGGGTATTGGCAGATTGAAGTGGACGAAAAAGACAGGGAGAAAACTGCTTTCATCACTCCAGATGGGCTGTATGAATTCCAAGTAATGCCTTTCGGTCTTTGCAACGCTCCAGCAACGTTTGAAAGGATGATAGATAGTGTTCTGGGCAGTCTTAAATGGAACATGTGCCTTTGCTACCTGGACGACATCGTAGTTTACGCACCTACCTTTGAGGAACATCTACGTCGTCTACAACTTGTATTAAGCTGCATCCAGAAAGCTGGACTAAGCTTGAACCACAAAAAGTGTCTTTTTGGATCAAGGAGGATAAAGATTTTGGGACACCTTGTTGACGCCAATGGAATTCATCCAGATCCAGATAAAGTTGAAGCCGTCTCTAAATTTCCGAGGCCAAGGAATATCTCTGAACTGAGGAGCTTTCTTGGATTATGTTCCTATTACCGAAGATTTATTGAGAACTTTGCCGACAAAGCTAGATCTTTGCATGACCTACTGAAGACTGAAAAGCAATTCTATTGGGATGCAGCTCAAGAGAAAGCGTTTGAAGTCCTTAAAACAGCTCTAATTTCAGAGCCTGTCTTGGGACACTTTGATGAATCCGCTGATACCCATCTACACACGGATGCAAGCGGACATGGTATTGGAGCTGTTCTTCAACAAATACAAGGTGGGAAGGAGCGGCCTATAGCTTATGCATCTAGAAGCTTGACAAAGGCTGAAAATAACTATTCTACAACGGAAAAAGAATGCCTTGCTGTAGTCTGGTCTATTAGCAAATTCCGCCCATATTTGTTTGGTCGACCATTCACGGTTGTCACTGATCATCATTCTCTATGTTGGTTGGTAGGGCAGAAAGATCCTTCTGGCCGCTTGGCAAGATGGGCGCTGAAGTTGCAAGAATTTGACGTGACCGTTATCTACAAGAGCGGACGCAAACATAAGGATGCCGATTGTCTGTCAAGGAGCCCGCTTGAGAACGATCAATCAAGTGCTGTGATGTCACTAACCAACGCCGATATAGAGCAGACTAAAGACCCGGATTTAGCTAAAATAATCGATAATTTAAACTCGGGCTACACCAGAAAGGAATTCAGCATTATCGACGGCATCTTATACAAGAAAAACTATAGCACAACTGGAAGACCCTGGCTTATGATGATCCCTAAACACTTAAGATCGGAAGTTATGGCAGATTTACATGATGCTCCTACAGCTGGGCATTTGGGTTTCGCCCGAACGTATGACAAAGTCAAGAAGCGATTCTATTGGCCTGGCCTTTACAGAACTGTTCGCCAATATGTAAGCCATTGTCGGGAGTGTCAACGAAGGAAGAAATTGCCTCGACGTCCGGCTGGACAACTTGTATCCATACCGCCCGTAGAAAAACCATTCTATAAGATCGGGGTTGATCTCCTTGGAAGATTTCCAGTTTCTAAAGATGGAAACCGTTGGATCATTGTGTGCACCGATTATATGACAAGGTATGCCATAACGAAAGCGATCCCAAACGGAGGAGCAATCGAAACAGCTAAGTTCCTGGTTGAAGACGTCATCTTGAAGCATGGAGCTCCTAGAGAAATGATAACAGATCGCGGCAGAAATTTCATTTCTCAAGTAATAAAAGAGATCAATGCTCTGTGCGGAATTGTGCACAGATTTACAACGGCCTACCATCCCCAGACCAACGGCCTGACTGAAAGGTTCAACAAAACTCTGGGAGACATGTTGTCCATGTACACAGGTGTTGAGCAGAAGGACTGGGACCAAGTTTTGCCCTATGTAACTTTTGCTTACAACACTGCTAAACAGGAGGCGACCGGCTACACCCCGTTCTTTCTTGTCCACGCCCGCGAGGCCGAGACCTACATCGATGCCGTACTACCCTACCTACCAGATGAGATCTCTGACGACTATGTTGGAGAACTTGTGACCAGAGCTGAGGAAGCGCGTCAACTCTCCCGATCACGCCTTTTACAATCACAGGCGAAAGACCGTAGACTTTACGACCAGAAACATACTCCAGTCTATTACCAGAAGGATGATCTTGTGTGGGTTTTTACTCCCATCCGAAAAGTAGGACTATCAGAAAAGCTACTGAAGAGATACTTCGGTCCCTACAGGGTGACCAAGAAGCTTTCAGAAGTTACCTATGAAGTAGAGCCCGTGGACCCCTCTCCCCGATCACGGAAAGCCAAGGATATCGTCCATGTCATTCGGATGAAGCCCTACCTGGACCCTGAAGAACAACATTCTATTCTACTGGGGAACACCAGCCGTGATAGATTTCCTTCCAGAACAAGGGCTGAGACAAGCTAATCAGCGGGTCGCTGTTTCTCTAAGGAGGAAGTAATGTCAAGCGGCACAGCGGTTCCAACTTCGAGAGGCCCCATGGGACGCCTGTCAATCATCCCTGGACACCAGGGGGGTGAGGGGTTCGCGGAATCTGGCCGGCGGGGGGAGCTGAGATCGCTAATGAGGATTAACTCTGGCTTGGGGTAAGTCGTACACTCTATCTCTAAGTCGTACACTCTATCTCTCCCTTATAATAAACTAATTATCCCCAAACTTCCCCTTGCTTTATTTATCTCCGCGACAATATATATATATGGTAATTTAAGCCAGCAACCCCATATTGTATATAACTTATAACAATATTTTAATGTTGTATAATAGAAACACATCTGTAAATTATTATACGCATGATTGACATGTGTTATTACATCATCATATGTAATGTACTTTGTACAAACTGAGGATAAATAAATAAAACTCTGTAATAGATTGAGCTAAAGAGGAAGAATTCATAACGTCTAAATTCGAGATAGATGGAAGTCACAAAACAACATCTAAAGATAGATTGGAAACTGTCAGGATGGCGCCAGTAGAATTTCACCAGACGATCCACGCCCCTGTCGCATCTGTTGAAATGCAACATTCCCTTTCTCAGAAAATATATAAAAGGCCCCCGTCTTTAGCCAAAAATAGTCACTTTACAGTCACTTGACAGTTACTTCACCATCTGCGTGAGCCCTCGTCGGTTGTACCCCAGGTCCACCTCATCCACCATGTAGACCAGTAAGAACTCTTCTATCTCCATCTTTCGCTCCTAGCTCAACTTTTATCTGTTCGCGGAACTTTCTTAGTGCAACTGTGTCTTCGTTTTTTGTATGGACATTCCCAAGCTTTTCACTCTGCCTCGACCACGACTGCCTGTACTCTGTGAGAACTTTTAAAGGTTTTACAAGGTGCAGAGAGGTACTGAAAAACTCCCCATCCTGACTGTTCCTCTCGGTTAACACAGTATAGCGAGAGTCGACAGGGAACACACCACAGTTTAAGTCGACAGGACCTCATCATCACATTTAAAGTCGACTAGATACCTCACCACAGTTTTAGTCGACAGTATTCTACAAGAGTCAACCGGACCTCATCACATATATATATGATGATTTAAGGCCATAGAATAATTTTAATATATCCAAATATATTAAAAATGGCATATCCTGACCAGGAGCACATGTGCTTTACAGAAGGCAGAGCGCTATCTGGTGGAACAGAAATCAACTAAACATTGATTTAGCCTGTTCCCTGATATTTGGCCAACCCAATTTCTTGATAAATCAAGAAAAGCCATCCACGAACGCGTTTCGCGCTTTTTGGCGCTCGTCAGCGTGGAGTAGGCTGTACCACTGAGACTAAAAAAGATTTTTTGGTTCCAGTGGCCTTCTGAAAAACCAAGAAATGGGTATTTAAGGACAAACTTGCGTAAATACTCTTAACACAAGAAATTGGGTTGGCCAAATATCAGGGAACAGGCTAAATCAATGTTTAGTTGATTTCTGTTCCACCAGATGGCGCTCTGCCTTCTGTAAAGCACATGTGCTCCTGGTCAGAATATGCCATTTTTAATATTGATTTCAACACCTGATCTTTTTAACTTTTATTTTTTTCTTTCGTTTTTTCATATCCAAATATTTTTTACCACACCTTTTTTTTCCTCACCTGTTCTAATATGTAGATTGAATAAGCACATGCTAGATTATAAATAGTATTTATGGTAAGGGTAGTCTTGATCCTATATGTTTTTGTTCGGTCTGTGTCAAATCCACTGAAGTTGCCAGAATTAGACAAACGATTCAATCCTTGGTCTGTCGACGCTAACTTCTTTGTTTCAATATTGACGCATACATCTGATTTGAGTAGACCGAGACGTATCAACTTATAGTCCTAATATTTTATCATTTTCCATAGTTTAAGAAAAATTTTGGAAAGAAAAAGTACATCTTGGATTATAGTTTTGAACTACGTGTAGGGGATATGTAAAAATATTGTTTTGTAGTTTTATTTTATGTAAATTTTATTTGCTTTTAAAAAAATCTGATTTGTTTGTTGCAAATATGCAAAATTTTTATTATCTAATTTATATAAATATTTTCTCTATTTAATTGAATTATTATTATTATTCTTCCTCTCATTCTTTTGGTTGCCTGAACAAAATAGCCATAGCGAGGTGTAGCCATAGTGATCGTAAATAAAAGGCTTGATTTTATAAAGAAATTATTTATGTGAAGTGTCATTGCTTAACCACCACATACGTATATGTAAGTTTAGATCAGATTAGGTTGATAGTTTTTGTTGTTTCAAAGACAAGTTGATTGACTTCATTAAACAAAAGATTTAGTCCTTTGTTCTAATAACTTTGGCTTTAGCTACCAACTCCTTTCAATTAATTTTAAAATTACTTTCTTAATAACAGGCTTTATATTCCGCTCTCTTAAATCCCTCCATATGAACCCTCTCACATCCGGGGCCATCATTTAAGACCATGGAATTATTGTAATATATCCAAATATGAATTATCACATGTGTCACCACGTGAATGTACATAACTTGCTATTTACTGCAACTATGAAACATCTAATAAATTCAATCTGTACTGCTTAAGACTGTAGTAAAGTATAGCAACTGTACAGATAGAAGGAATAGAGAATTACAGGAGAAACTTAAGTCTAAAACTGATCAGGCCTAGTACAAATTAGGAAAGGAGGCTTCCCAAATCAGTCCAAGTTTTATGAGGTCATGGCACTCTTAGCTGATATACTCCCCCCCCCCCCCCCCCCCCTGATTATATCAGAAAGGGCAGTGACCTGCCTGGACCCGTTGAAGCTATAAAAGGAGGCTTCCGAACCTAAGTAGTTAGTACGTTTTTTTTTTTCGTTAGCGAGAGCCTTGGTCCACGTCCCAATGATTGCAAGGTAACCCTTTCCTGCCTCAATCCTCCTCTTTCCATTCCTTCTTGACGACAGCCGCTTCTTCTGTGGAATCTCTGTTTGCTTATTTCACCTTTGGTCAAGCTGTGTTGCCTTCCCCACGACTGCCCGATAGCGGGGACATCGAGGCTCATCTAGTATCAGGTATCACTGGTCCGAGAGGTCCCAATATATCACAGCTAGCGATCGGAGAGTCGACAGAATAGTGGACGCCAAGGTACAAGTAAGCAAATTGACCACTTACTGTACAGAAAGATGGAACAGGAAAAAGAGGAGGATTCAGGAGCACCTGGAGTCCGATCCCGATTCTGAAAGTGGCGAAAACACCACTTTTTCCAAGATAGTAAACTACCCACGGTAGGACGCAGGAAGTCACACCCAGCCAGGAGAACAACGCCCCTCCACCGCCGGTGGTATAAAATTGTCTTCGGGAGTTTGGCAAGGACGTCGCATCAGCTGTCTGCTGCTGCCGAACCGGCGCGACTAAGAGGAACCCACAGTGCTTCACAAGCGTGCCAACAGACGACCAAAAAAACTCCCAACCCTTCCTTCGCACCGTCACCGAGGTAGAGTGCTCAGCGATCGTGGTCAGCACGGCCAAACTACGTGGGCCAATCCACCCCCATCACCATGCAGCACCCTACCGAGTTACCAGCACGCGGGCGCATGTTACCTGCTCCCCTGACCCCCTCTATACCACGAACCCAGCCTGAACGGTGAACCCTAGATGTCCCATGGGTACTCCGACCACGGCACCAAACCAGGCCTGTCCCGACCCACAAGACAGCACAACAGTAGGTGCTACATCACATAACTTTCGTTGAACAATTGCTCGTTCGAGCTGAATATCCAATAATGTACACCTACCTCTACTACCTGATACAGGAGCCTCCTTCGATATAATTAGTCGGAATACTTTTAAAATAATCGAAACCAGTTTAAAAATAAAATACCTGTCCACCCACTTAACCTAACTATTAACGCCATAGCTAACAATATTTTCTAATGGGTTATATATTTTTTAAACTTAAAATTCCATATTATAGATACACCTTTGCTTTTTGGCATACTATCCCTTAATTCCATAAAAAGATTTCAACTAATTATAAACTGCCTCAGCTAATCCTGTATCAGGATAATATACCCCTACCAACTACATTGTACAAATTCGCCTCGTGCAAGCAACACGTGTCCCAGGGAAAAGTTAATACAACTGTCCCATTTACTAAGTCTTCCTCTACTGGAACGGGTTGCTTATACGTGTTGAACTTCAACGCTCTTATTTGGCCTCATTGTAATGTTCCTGATCCTATTTTCAACGCCCCAATGTCCTACTATTGAATTGAATAGCTTTAGGTACAAGTAACCTAGGTCACTGTCCCTATAATTTACACAAGGTGCTGCACCAATTCGCGTCCGTTTTCCATTCTCCAATAGAAATAACAAAATATATACGGACATTCAACGCTGTGAAGTACGGGATAAAGTACTGGTAAATCAATGCCAGAATTGCTTTGAGTTTAATCCTAACCATCGCAAAAATAATTGCCCAAATACTAAAAGGTGCACCAAATGTGGTCTGGAGGGCCAACACCAATGCTCAATTAATATGAATTGTTGCAATTGCTCAAAACATCCGTATTTTAAGAATAGAAATTTAGAACATAAACCTAATTCAAGAGAATGCCCTATCTACAGTAAGCAAATCGATTTAATATTACAACGAACTGATTACAAAATTCCAGAGATAGCAAGTCTCAAAGCAATTAATTAGCCTAAAATCATTTTCCCTGATTTTTTAAATTAATATATACAGTCATCAGCGTCATGCATTCTTTCTTAATTCTGTCACCGTTTGCTTTTGGTTTAGTGGTAGAATTCTATATACAGTTACGAGCGCGTCATGCGTTCTTCATCTCTTAATTCTTCAGTTTTCATCTCTGTCACCGTTTGCTTTTTTTTTTTTGGAATGGCGCTCTCCTATTGGTTGGCTACGATCACGCCACCTTTGCCCCCCCCCCCCCCCCCCCCCACTCGCTTTTTCGTTTTTGTAACTATTGTGTTGGAGCGGGTCGCTCCTTAAATAAATGCATATATTATTCAATAACTAAATGGAATCCTCTCTTTCTTTTTCCCAGTAAGAGACGCCTACGGAAGCCAACAGTACATAGACAGATAAAGCACATAGGCTATATGGCATTCGACTAGTTTTATATTATGCAAATTAATAAGATTAAAATAACACAAAAAATGCGTAAAAAAGTATTATATGTTTAAACGAACGTTACTCTTCCAATGAAATTAAAACAACAGATATAATTTTAGTACAAGAACCCTATATAATTGATGGAGAAGTAATTAATCCATGATCAGCTAAGAAATATCAAATAGAAAATACTCAAAGTGTAAATACAGCTATTGTTATTAATAATAGTAGTCTTTAAACGAAACTAATTACACAATTTACAAATTTTTTCGCAACAACTATTATAGTTTACACTAAAACAAAAAAATTAATAATTTCTAATATATATATACATCCCAACTCTATGAACAAAGACCACGAATCATTTTTAGAAGAATTAATTACCAATTTCAGGAATACACCTCAGATTCTTTGCGGAGACTTCAATGCGAGATCTCCGTTATGGCATGATTTAGAAACAAATTATAACGGCCATAGATTATTTCCCATTATCGATGTTACTGATCTAATTATATACAATGATAAAACACCAACATGCAGGAATGCCAGTGTAATTGATTTGACATTGACAAATAAAAAAGCTCTTACAACTATGATGAAATAGTGTACACAACAAATATCCCAAATATCTGATCACGTTGCGATACTATTTGATGTATGTATGACTGAACAATTTTCAACCACAACCCTATATTCAACTTGGAAATTCAATGAGAAAAAAAGCTGATTGGCCAAGATTTACACAGAATGTGAATGACGCTGACAAGAAAAAGATTGAAATCTTATCGGTTAATATATCCACACTAGAAAAAGTTGAGCAAATAATAAAAGAACTTTTGGTGATTCTAATTGAATCTGCTTATTCCACACTGAAATAAAAATATAATGTAACTCCAAAATGTGGTGCAGTTAACTGGTGGAATACAGAACTGTAGATTTTAAAACCTATTTTCACTATATAAGAAATATTTATTACCGATTGAAGATAGTGTGTAAAAAATCTTTATTTCTTGTATAATTTATTGCTCTAAAATGTAAATTTAAATAACTTTCACTCTCTCTCTCTAAAACTATAAATAATTTGTATATATATTTAAAAACTTTGTACATAAAATAGATTGAACATTTACACGCAAATATCGACATAGAATATAGCATGTGTTTTGTAATAAATAAATAAATAAATAATGGTGTATATATTTGTAGTCGTGGTAAGCTATATCCTTGTATATTGGCATGAAGATGACGCGCGATGCTGCTTTGATGTTGATAAATATTCTAAAACAACATGTGCATGCGCCTGGTTATAATGCTCTTTTAGTTGTTACTTCGGTACGCAAAATCTCGCGTACTCCTTTCTTTTTTCTTTTAAAAAATCTTTTAATTTCCTATTGCCAATATAAAGATAAATAAAAGCCCATTTAGGCCAACATTGCTGAGTCAGCCATTTTATTGAGAGAATCTCCAACGAAAAAATGTTTTATTTGAAAATACACAAGAAGAGAAATTGAGAAAAAAACAATAGAAAGATATATATATATAAATTCTCGCAGAATTCAATCGGCATTTTGATGTCGACGGATGATGTATTAATCAGTCTCCGTCGATGGATCTTCAGGAGGGATGTTGACCGAGATCTGGCTGGGGACGTTTTGGTTGGACTCGGGGATTGAGGAAAGACGCGGCTCGATCCTGCTGAAGATATCCATGATCTCGGTCTTCCTCAGCACGCGCGGCTTGTGGTTGAGAGCCTTGGCTAGAAAGGTAGCCGACAGGTAGAGACTCAGTAGTGCAGAGAAGAGAAAGAAGATGGAGAAGATGAGGCTGATGCGAGCGTAACTCTCCATCTTGTTGCTACCCACGAAGAGCGTTACGATCAGCCAGACCAGATAGCAACAATAAAAGGCGTACAGTAACGACCAGAGAAGTGCCGTTTTTTTAAACATCGCGCGAAGATGATGCCCTCGCAGACTGGGAGCTTGATAGATATAACGTGAACCGCTCTTCTCTTTCAGGAGTCAATATTCGCCATCCGAGTTTAAAAGTTACCCACGCCTCTATAAACAGCATTTTCTCTAACTTTGGACCAATCTATATTCACCACAGATTGAGAACAGCCGTGTTTACAAGTAGAGAAATAATTTTGATGACCCATATAGCTGAAACAGAGAGAGAGAGAGAAAGCTGGCAATATTTATAATAATATATATCTAATTAAAAAGGCATATATTGGATCAAAATGTAATTCATTTTTCCATTATTTCAGTTGACTGAACGCCAAATTTTTCCAAAGTATTATAACATATTGCCACGTGGAAAATTAGGGAAGACAAACTTCAGGATGAGACAGCAAATTATTTAAGGCAAGAACAAACTATGAAAGATAAAAGATAAGCAACGAAGGGAAGTTTACAGAGTAACAAAATATAAACATAAAAAATGATACTCTGTTAATTAAATAATAAATACTTTGCTACATAGCTTCTTCCCTATGGGAGCTGTGACCCACAGCTTGAATTATTGTAGTTACTGGCATGGATCTGACGTACTTCTGCCAAGGATTCCATTGAAGTCTTGGAACTTTGTCCCTAGTACCTTTGCGTCCTTTTTCTTGCGGCGTGAAGAGCGGCTTTGCGTCGTATCGGCTATAGGGACATCAACATCTTGGAGGGAAGTCTTGGCTTTGACACGGCGGTGGAATCCTGGAGCCAGTCTCTGAAAATGTAGATAACAGCACCCATGGCTTCAAATTCTTCTCGACGATCTTCAGTTTGTCTTCCCTAACTTACCCAGCATCTCCACCAAAATGCCAAGTGGAAAATTAGGGAAGACAAACTTCAGAATGAGACAGCAAATTATTTAAGGCAAGAACAAACTATGAAAGCTAAACAAAAGATAAGCAACGAAGGGAAATTTACAGAGTAACAAAATATATACATAAAAAATGATACTCTGTTAATGAAATAATAAATATTTTGCTACAATATTAATGCGTTAAGAAAAGAAAAAAAAGGGGCATCTCCTTATCGTGCAACTAAAAGTTGTTTATGGCTTGCGCCATCTATCGGAATAAATATCAACTATTCATTGATTTTTATTTATTCCAGAATTGGCCAAATATCCATTCAATTCTGGAATAATTTTAAAAATCAATGAATAGTTTATATTTATTCCGATAGATGGCGTAAGCCATCAGCAACTTTCAGATGCACTATAAGATTATGCTTTTTTTATTTTCTTAATTTATGAACCTTATACCAGTACAATGTCACATTTGTACTATTTTTTCATATTAATGTGTGTCAACAACAAACAAACTCGGTGCCACATAACGTCAATAGAATTAAGTTTTTAAAAAATATTTTTGCCTATATTCAATGGGGAGAAAAATTCGATAAATATTTATATTATGGACTAAATAAATTTTGTAAAATAAGGGTGTGAATATTTGAATATTAACAATTACGCCTATTTTATGTTTACAATTATTTATACTATGTGTAAAAAAAGAATGACTTAAATTTTATCGAAAGCAAAGCTCATAAAATATTTACAAAAAAAGTTGGTTAATTTAAAACATTGATAATATATTCTAAAATAATTATATATTCTTATATATAAAAGTCAATGTCTGTTGTCTGTTTAGCGATAAACTCAAAAACTATCGAACCAATTGGTACCAAATTTTGCGGGTCGCTATTCATAAACCTCAGGAAAATTTTCGGCTGCATTTTGATTAGTATTTTGGCTTTTTTTTTTTCATTAGAAAAACTTTTTTTTACGCGGAGTAAATACGAGGCGAAGTAACAACACCAGGCCACTTAAGCGACCAATGTCCGTTCTGCATTTTTTTTTTCAAGTTGCTCGCGTACTTCTTTTGAAATATCTTTTTATTCGAGTGTTACTTTTTTTTACAAAAGTATTGAGTATTGAGAGAGAAATTTATATTACTAAGTTTCGGTAAGTGCACACAATTCAATTTTTAAAAAAACTTTACATAATTAATGTTACTGTATGTAAATAATGGCTTTCGTATTTTTTATTAATTTTTGTTCTGGCCTTTATTTTTTTCATCTCTTTAAACAAAAAATTGTTTAAAATGCAGTCGCAGTCATTTTTACGGAAAAAAAATATTTGCATGCAAGTATTTTCTATTAATTTTTTATAAACCTATTTTTTCTTATTCTTACTGAAAAAAATGGGCATCGCAGTCAAGATCCATCGCAGTAATTCACTCAACTCAGGAAATTTCAAGGGTTAATGCGCTGAGGCGGGTACCTCGGGGGTTGGGTGGAAAAGCTGCCATCTATTTAAACTATATTGATTTCGAAACAACTAAATGGATTGCAAAAAAAAATATTTTTATTATATATGTAATATCGAACTATTACACTATAATATTTGATGTATTACACTGTAGAATCCTATCGATTCACTGTAACGTTGGGACAATACCTTTTTGGAGATGGGGTGAGTTGTTGATTGATTGATTGAATTGTGGTGGGCGCAGTCGTTGCTGAAGTGACAAGGTGTTCTCACAGGGGAAAATAACGAAAAACACAGGATTTGGATTGGAAAAGGCTAGCGATCTAGGGAGAAAGGGGTTGAAGCTATTTGGCTGAGTTGGCTATTAACTATGGCTGTTCACATGATTGAGGATTAGACTTATCTGATCGTTGAGAGGGTGGTGGTTGGCTCCTGACTTGTTCCTTGGCCGGTCCAGGTGCTAACTCGATGCTGTCCAGGACCCAACTAACTAAACTCAGTTCGCGATTTAACACGAAAACTATTCAGGGCTATGATTGGCTGTTGGTTGTCTCGTGGAAGCTTTCCATTGGTTCCTAGCTAATCCTCCTATACTCTCATTGGATCTTTGCTAGTCTTTTGTTCTGGACTTGTTCTGACCTGATCCAGGAAATACTAGGTTCTTGAACCCAGTTTTATGAGTTCCTGGATAATAAAACCTGCTAATGACTGCTTCCTCTTTGATGGCCTTTCTCTCCCAGATTTCTAAGCCTTGTCTTTATTAAAATCTTTAGGTTATACATTGCATACATATTGTGGTGGGATTACATCCAGTTATGTACAAATTATGACAGATGCGCCCCCTACATGTGAAGAATTCAAGAAGGGTTAACCTGAGTGAGTTCTGTAAAGGGAAAAAAATAATTTTGTGGGAAAATTAGTTGTGGTTATAGAGAGGCTATATACAAGCATTGGTAGTGATATAAGAGATAAAAGAGAATGGTGTTGATGATATATAGATTGCGTATAATTAATAGAAATCAAATTTTTTTTAATTGTAAGAAATCAAAAGGAATGCTATGGTACATAGTGGGAGAAAACAAAAGAAAATGCGCCTAAACGATATTCTACTCGAGATTAGGAATGAAAACGAGGGAGTTCTATTGGGTCTTTTGAGAAATCAAAATAAAAAGTTGGAAGAAATCAAAGTGAATGCTTTGTCGCATGGTGAAAAAAAGAAAAATGCCTAACCATATTCTACTCGAGATTGGGAATGAAATCGAGGGAGTTCTATTAGGTCTTTTGAGAAATCAAAATAAAAAGTTGGAAGAAATCAAAGTGAATGCTTTGTTGCATGGTGAGAAAAAAAAGAAAAATGTCTAACCATATTCTACTCGAGATTGGGAATGAAATCGAGGGAGTTCTATTAGGTCTTTTGAGAAATCAAAAATAAAATAAAGTTGGAAGAAATCAGAGTGAATGCTTTGTTGCATGGTGAGAAAAAAAGAAAAATGCCTAACCTATATTCTACTCGAGATTGGGAATAAAATCGAGGGAGTTCTATTAGGGCTTTTGAGAAATCAAAAATAAAATAAAGTTGGAAGAAATCAAAGTGAATGCTTTGTTGCATGGTGAGAAAAAAAGAAAAATGCCTATCCATTCTACTCGAGATGGGGAAGAAAATCGAGGGAGTTCTATTAGGGCTTTTGAGAAATCAAAAATAAAATAAAGTTGGAAGAAATCAAAGTGAATGCCTTGTACATGGTGAAAAAAAAAATGCCTAACCATATTCTACTCGAGATTGGGAATGAAATCGAGGGAGTTCTAGTAAGGCTTTTGAGAAATCAGAATAAAATTTCATTGCACTTTGGTTGTCAATATTTAGTTTAGCAAGTATGGTTTCATTTGTAAGTTCTTCAATTAGTGCTTTTATATAAATGAGTTCTTTCACACATTCAGCTGCAGCAATATATTCTGCCTCAGTAGTGGATAAGGCTACAATTGGTTGTTTTCTTGAACTCCAGCTTATTGGTCCTTTACCAAACAAAATTGTATATCCGGATGTACTTTTTCTTGTTTTCATGTCTCCAGCAAAGTCTGAGTCACAATATGCATCAAGTTCCATATCTTCATCTTGTTTACTATAGTGAAGTCCAAAAGTTTTGGTTTGTTTCAAATATCTCATAGTTCTTTTAACATTTTGTATATCCTGGTTTGTCGGTTCATGCATCGAACGACTTTCATAACCAACTTCATAAGCAACACCTGGTCTGGTTTTGTTTGCTAAATATAGGAGACTTCCAACAGCTTCTTTATATGGAAAATTACCTTCAGATTTGTTTTCTAATATAGGATCAATTTTCACAGCTCCTTCTACAATTAGAGTTGTCACCGGCTTTGCATCCAACATGTTGTATTTTTTTAAAACACATTCTATATAGTCATGTTGAGAAAGTATCATTCCCTCATCTTTATTCATGATATTCATGCCAACAAACATTTCAGGATTATTACTTATTCTTATTTCAAATTCTTGTGCCAGTTCTTCCAACAAATTGTCCATTTCTTCTTCATCACTTCCAAACAACATTCCATCATCAACATATAAAGCCAAAATTAAACTTCCATTTTGGTTTTTGAAAATGCAATTTTCTAATTTTGATTGCACCAGTCCTTTTGTTTTCAAAAAGGCTTCAAATCTTTTATTCCACTTTGAAGGTGCTTGTCGTAGTCGATAAAGTGCCTTCTTTAGTCGACATATTTTGTTATCTTCATATCCTTCGGGTAAATACATGAGGATTTCTTCATCCAAATATCCATAGAGAAATGCAGTTTTGACATCAAAAGTTTTGAACTTTAGATTTTTCTTAACACTTAAGGATAACAACATTCTTAAAGAAATTGCACTCACTACTGGACTAAAGGTTTCATCAAAATCTAGTCCTTTTTGTTCATTTCCTCTAGCAACAAGTCTTGCTTTATAATGTCCACCATCCTTTATCTTGAATATCCATCTAGAACTGAGTATCTTCTTTCCTTTAACTTCTTCAGCATTTACAAAATCCCAAGTTTCATTTTTCTTCAATGAATCTTTTTCTTCCTGTATTGCTTTTACCCAGTTTTCTTTGTCTACTCCGGTTACAGCTTCATTGTATGTTAACAATCCTATTTCTTCAGAAACAGAATTCAACCCTTCATAATCTTTTAGTCTTTCAGGTCTATTGATATTTTCTCTATTCCTTAACATATATTTTGAATTGGTCGAGTTCTGTGGTTTATCATGGGTATCCAATTCCATTTTAGTGTCTTGACTTTCCTCTATTTCAGAATCCAAATCTTCTCTGTATCTTGGCTGAATGACACTGGTCATTTCATTTGTTAGTTTTCCTGTAAACACCACATCTCTTGCAATTATAATCCTTTTCTGCATGTCCCACAATCTGTATCCATTTCCACTGTATCCGATAAGTGAATATTTTCCACTTTTACTATCCAATTTTTTTAGATTTCTCAATTTTTTGACATACACTTCACTCCCTAATAATTTTACATTAGAAAGATTAGGCTTTCTTCCAAACCACATCTGTGCTGGTGTTGTTTGTACTGTATTTGAAGGGCTTCTGTTGATTAAATAGGCAGCGACTCTTGTGGCCTCTCCCCACATTTCCTTATTCAATTTGGAATCCAGCAAAAGTGCTCTGGTTTTTTCAATCAGAGTTCGATTCAACCTTTCTGCTTTTCCATTCAATTGTGGAGTATATGGAATTGTAAAATCAAATATTATTTCTTTCATTTTGCACCATTCTTTAACTTGCTTATTGGCATATTCACCGCCATTATCACACCTTAATTTTGACACTTTCGCATTTAAAAATCTTTCCACTTCATTTACATATTCTTTAATATATTCTTTTGCTTCATATTTATTGCTGAGCAAATACACATAACAGAAATGTGTATAATCACATCCAAAAATGTCATTATATATTACTTATTATCATGTGTTAAGGGTTCTATTGGGCCGCACAAATCAGTATGAACAATTTCCAAAGGTCGGGTAGCTCTAGATATTTCATTTCCAAATGACTTCCTAGTTTGCTTTGCCATGATGCAAATTTCGCACACATCATTTTCCTGTTTTTCCAATTTGTTAAGCTCCATACCATCAACCAAACTTTCAAGTTTTCTTAGATTCTGCATTCCAATGTGTCCCAATTTTCTGTGCCATTCTTGGGTTTTGTTTTCACTTGGTAAGGTAAGGTTCGAGTCATTTTGCTTTGAAAAATGTTGTTCAATATTTACAGCATAAAGTCCATTTTCAAGTTGATCTCCTTCTAGAACTTTTTTCCATCTTTCAAAATTGTCACTTTATCACCTTTAAAATTTACTTCTCCTCCGTTGTTAACAATTGAGCTCACTGACAAAAGGTTTTTGATAATTCAGGCACAAATATTACTTCATTTAGGTTACATTGTCTCCCCTTAAATTCTCCTGAAGTTTTTGCTCTCATACCTTCTTCTTTTTTGGCAACATTGATGTTCACATCACACTTTTTTTGATGATCAAGCAACTTCTCTTCATTAATCATGTGACAGATGGATCCGCTATCAACAATGAAAGTGACTGATGATATTTTATCATATTCTTCGCTTTGTTCAGCAATGAAAGCAATGGGAGGTTGCTTTTCTTTGTTCCTGAAATAGCAGTATTTTTCTTTATGATTAAACTTTTTACATATTCTGCATTGTTATTTGTTTACTTTAGCAGCAGGTTTACTGTTGTTCTTAAAGAAACAGTCCTTTTCTTCATGGTTAATTTTTTTTTCAAAATTTGCAGAATTTTCTTTGGGTGCAATTTTTAGATATATGTCCTGGTTTATTACAAGTAAAACATACCTTTTGTTTTGTTGCATTCATAGCCACTTGGTCTTCTGGTTGGCTCTGTCTATTTCTTCTTATTTCTTCAGTGGTCAATCTTGATATTAGATTTTCAATAGTTTTTTTCATCTTTTCCAGTTGACTCCCAAGCAGTACAAAAATAATTATATTGTAACATAGTATTTATTAATTTTATTATTTTTTAATTTAACAGAGTGGTCATTTTTATTTTTATATCTTGCGACTCTGTAAATTTCCCTCATGGCTTATCTTTTTGTTTACCGTTCTTAGTTTGTCCTTCCCTGAAATAAATTTTGTTTCCTCCTGAAGTTTTTGTCTTCCCTAATTTTCCACGTGGCATTTTGGTGGAGATGCTGGGTAAATTAGGGAAGACAAACTGAAGATCGCCGAGAAGACCTTGAAGCCATGGGTGCTGTGACTACATTTTCGGAGACTGACATCAGGATTCCACCGCCGTGCTAAAGCCAAGAATTCCCTCGAAGATGACGATGTCCCTATAGACGATACGACGAAAAAGCCGCTCTTCACGCCGCAAGAAAATGGACGCAAAGGTACTAGGGACAAAGTTCCAAGACTTCGATGGAATCCTTGGCAGAAGCACGTCAAATCCACGTCAGTATCTACAATAATTGCTAGCTGTGGGTCACAGCTCCCATAGGGAAGAAGCTATGTAACATAGTATTTATTAATTTTATTATTTTTTATTTAACAGAGTGGTCATTTTTATTTTTATATCTTGCGACTCTGTAAATTTCCCTCATGGCTTTTACCGTTTTACAGCAGTGTAACAAGATATATATTTTAGAACATATATTTTAAAATAAATAATTATTAATTAATATTTTATAAAATATTAAAGTCTAAAATTGAATTCATATATTCAACAAAGAGATGGGCTGGTTTGACAATGAAGAATGCTCGAAGTCCTCTTCTTTCTTGTCGAGGCAGCTTCATCATTGCCCACCAGCTTTCTATTTGGTTCTGTGGGTGAACTTTGTGGAGGCCCCAGGAGTGGCCTCTACAATGATATAAGATGTTTACAGCATTGTTGGGTTCGTTTGGTGAAAAACGGCCCAACTAATGTTTTAATTGTGTGATATCATTTGTTAAAAATATTTTCCCATTTTCACTTATATTTTATTTCGAATTTCACATTTTTACATTTACATTTTTTAAATATTTTATTTTAACCAACTTTTCAAACATTTTTTACGCTTTGTGTTTTCAGTAAAAATTTTAGTTCAACATTTCTTTTATATATTTTTTGTTAAGTTTATTTTTTATATGAAAAATATTTCTACACATAGTACAAATAATTTTAAAATATAAAATTGGCGTTGTTGTTAATTTTCAAAATATTCACACCTATATTTTACAAAAATTATTTTGTTCATAATATAAATATATATATCATTTTTTTCTCCCCATTGAATATAACAAAATATTTTAAAAACTTAATGCTGTTGGCGTTATGTGGCGGTGAGTTTGTTGTTGACACACTTTAAAATGTTATAACACCTTGATAAAGGTTGGCGTTTAGCCAACTGAAATATTGGTAAAATAAAGATATTTTGATCCAATATATGCCTTTTTAATTAAAAATATATAAATATATACCAGTCGTCATCCAGTCGTCATTGGTGGTGCCCACCGCGGGGAAAGACTCCGCCACCAATGGACTACGAGAGTTCTTTACCACAGAGTGGGCAGGTCTAGGTGTTGACTGGCGTTGCCCACCTCAAGACCAAGATAGTACTTATAGATGGTAGCCTCCGCCACGCTGGTCAACTTCATTGCCTCGGGATGGAGGCCAATACCACTGAAGAGCCAGGCCTGCAAATCCAGGGACAAGAGAGAGAGAGAGAAAAAAGTGATAACCCTGAGTTCCTGGAGCATAAATTGCCAACTACCTGGGCTGTACAATGATCTAGAAGAAATTTCTAGTCATGGGGAAAGCAGATGATGTGGTGAACTATCAAAATAAAAACAGTATTAAAATAGGCTAATTTCATTAGAAATAAATGTATTCCAATTAAAAATTTGAAAAGGAATTTGAAAGATTGCCTAAAAAAATGTTACTATTAAAGTGTCAAATGTCGTCTTTTAAAATTGAAAAACCGATAAAAACGTCTAAAAATAGAATAAAATTAATTAATACATAATTTTTAAATAAAAAAATAAAATAACTTGAGTAAAATTGTACAAATATTTTTATAACATCGAAAATATCGTTTGAAAATCAAAATGTTGTTATTCGAGTGTAAAATGTTGTTATTTATAAATATAAAAAAAATAAAAAGGCATGTTTATGATTTAAATAAAAATAAAACATTTTATTTAATACATATGGATTGCTCAATATTCATTATATATATTGCTCCAGGAATCCGGGTTACCTAAATAATAATTCATAATATATACAACAACAACAACAAAAAGCCTTTATTTAGGGTCACTGACCCTATACAGGATTCACCAGAGGTATGCATAAGAACAAAGCAGTGAGACAAAGGAAATAACGATATATACAGAAGAAAATAAAAAAAAAGAAAGAAAGAAAAAAAAACAAGAAAGAGAAGGAGGGAAGCAAGAAAAACAACACAAAAAGAGTAGCAGTAAGAAAGTGAGGAGTGAGTGTCACTTGGCCTTCTTCTGAGATATGGACTTGTGGAAACCATAAAACGCCATAGCAATATACTTATTCTGAATATTCATTATATATGTATATATATATTAATCAATGAAAATGTTATTAAAGTACCCCATATAAAGAAAACGAGGGTCCAATGCGAATGGCACCCGCCTTCTCAGAAGCCTCCACTACAAGTTGGCGAAACAAATAACCCAAGGAGGACCTTGTTTGGCAACAATCCCAGTCATCTCACTCACCGATGCCCTTAAATGTAAAAATCAAAGCCCACCATAAATTCCAAAGAATTAAAAAAGAATAAAAATTCAAAATGGAGACTATAATCTGCACTGCACCCTCCTCACAAAAGGGTATTAAACTACAAATTGAACTTATCAGACCAGACAACAATCATCCTTACAGATGGATCACAGTATGAAAAAGGCGTCGGAGCAGTTGCAATCCTACCAGCCTATAATCAGGACATGGCCAGAATTAAACAAGTCTATGATACAACATGTCCACACTGCCAAGAGGAAGATCAAACTGTAGAGCATGTGCTCTTCAGCTGCCCAGCATTTGAACTACAGCAATTCCAAACCGCCACACTTCTTGGAATGCCCTCATTCAATAACACTGCCCTACTGAATCTACCAAGAAACAAACCGGCCTGGAAACACTTGGTCAACTGGTTCACTAAGGCTACCAAGATAGAGAACTAAACCGCAGGACAGCCCATGTAGTTGGCGATTGGATAAGCTCCAGGAGCCTGGGTTACCTTTATGTTACTACTTTTATTAAAGTGTAAAATGTTGTTATTGAGATGAAAAATGTTGTCATTAAAGTTTAAAATGCTGTTTTAAAATTGCTCAAAACTTATATCTTAAATTTGTAAAAAAAAAAAAGCCTTTTTTTTCAGCATGAAAATAATTTTAAAAAGGCAAAAAAAGCCAAAACTGTTTAAAAATTAAAAACACATATAATTTGGCATATTTAAAATAATATAATCATATATAATTAATTTATTTGTATTTTTAAAATTTCCTTAATGAAAAACCGGTTGCCGGATTTTTAATTTTTAAACTTGGCACCGCCACTATGTTTGTTGATGATCCGCGCCAATTTATAATCGAAATTTAATTTTTTTAAAAGCGAATAAAATATTTTGAAATGGTAAGCATATTGTTGAAATTTATTATCCTTAAATTATATATAAAACAAAATAAAGCTAACCTTTTTAGTTCAAGCTCTATTATGTATTTTCTTCCGATATACGTTACGAAACGACAGCCGTCTTTTGGTTTAAAAATAATTTTAGAATATTTAACAAAGAAATAATTTATTTATTTTTACCCTCAAAATTTCGCCATTGTTATAGAAAATAAATCGTTATATGTGTAAAATATAAAACATTGTGTGTGTGTGTCGTTACACATCCTTATCAAAAACAACAAAGTCCGTGTTTAAACACAAAAGCAATAGTCCATTCTGATTTGAAAGATTCAAACATAGTCATTTGAATTGAAAAATGTAGGCTATTCTAATATCTTCATGCCTTTAGCCATTTAAATATGTTATTAAATAGTTTATATCTAAAAGTAAATCCTTTCACAATAAGTTTATTTTATTATAATAAACCTTTTTAGAGAGAGATATATATATATTTTTTCAATTTCTTATCATTGGGAGCATTTGTCTAAATGTCAAAGAACCAGTGTTTCTTGTATTATTTATTAGCAGAATTCTATCAAACAAACAACAAAAGTGATAGGGAAACTGGTGTACCAGTGCCGGCTGAGTTGGGTTCCAAACTAGCCAGACCTCACATAATGGCAATGTTATAATTAATTTTTACTATTGTTTTTAGAGCTTGTTTTAGTAAGAGGTTTTAAGTAATTGGATTATCATTGGAAAAATCGCTCTTCCCAAAGTATGCAATCATTTATTTCTCTGTAAAGCTCATTTTTATGTTTCCCAATATTTTATATAGAATTTTCTTGTTATTGCTCTCACCATAGTTCCATAATAAATAGCTATACATCCATTTTTTTTTTTTAATAAACGGAGAAATCTCTTTGTAACAGCTTCTTTTTAAAAACTTTTATTCAACTTGCTTCTCTGTCTGTTTGTCTGGCCACAAATCTTGTGTACAATTTTTAATATACCTACAGAGATCACCTAGAAGTCTGAAATTTGGTACACTTGTTCAAACCTAATGCCAATGCAAGTTGGCAAAATTTGAGACTTTTGGGTTGTCAGGAATTGGGCAAATTTCTATTTTCCTTTCAAATATTGTGATTTGATTTTTAATATATACTTTCTGATCATGTAGAAGTCTGGTATTTAATTGACTTCAATCTATTTGCCTTTCATTCTATTTTCCTTTCAAATATTGTGTTGATTTTTAATACACTTTCTGACCATGTAGAAGTCTGGTATTTAATTGACTTCAATCTAACTAAAATTGCAAGTATGCAAAATTTCTTACTTCTAGGTGGCCTTGAGGGTGTAATAATATAATATTGTATATAATAGACGAGAATTTATTTTCAAACAAACAAAAATGATGTAGCCGAGCGTAATGAACTGCTGTTGTTGTTCAATTAAAATGTGGTCAGGATTGAAATAATTTGTTTCAATTTTTGTGATTGAATTTTAATATACTTCCAGATATCAAATAGAATTCAGAAATTTAATACACTCACTCAATCAATCAAGCTAACAACACGTGTGTACAAAATATAAGACTTCTAGGAAGCCACTTTGGTTTGGAATACACTAAATAGAATTTGTATACATCAAAAGGAGAAAATAGGTGTAACCGTTTGTGTGTGGTATATTGAGCCTTCCATGTAAACAAATCAGTAGTATGACTAGAGTTATAAATAATTGTCAGGATATTGTCTGAAAATATTATCTATATTAATAAAATGCAAATTTCATAAGTGTTGTTCACTAAAAACTTTCGTTACAATGCATCAATTTCGACCAAATTTTCAACATTTATGTAAAACGAGATGGAGCAGGTTTTGCTTAACATCAAAATATTTTCCTAACTTTAACATGCGTAACTTCGCTGTTATCGATTAAATACAAAAAAAAATCAACATAGTTAATTTTATTTATATATAAATACAAAAAAAATTCAGCAATTCATTCAACTCAATCTAAAATAATATTCAAAACAAGCAATTTTAAGATAACACCCTATGTAAAACAGTCGGCCAAGAAAACAACAACGATATTACATCTTTCTCACATATTCACACACAATCTTGTGATTAATAATTAAAACTAATCTTTAACATTGTTTATTTTACTTCATAATATATAATATTCGTTAGGCAAACTTTCACTCGGATAAAACCCAGGCGAAGCCGGGTACACATCCGCTAGTCATTTATAATAATTAAAATGAAAAAATAACCAAAATAAAATTTTAGAATATAATGATATATATTTTTATATATAGTATATACAATTTTCAAATATAATGATAAATTTGTAAATTTAGAATTTACGACTAAAATTAATAATTAATTAATAAAAACAAGGTAATAAAACCAAATCCAAATAAAAAATAGTGTGTGACATTTCGGTAACAATGCTGTTACCAAAATGTCACACATTATTTTTTATTTGGATTTGGTCTTATTACCTTGTGTTTATAATCTATATTGTGGCAATATCATAATTAATAAAAAATATATTTTTTAAAAAGCCTTTATTAAAATGCAGTAAAAAGATAAGTATTTCAGCTTGAACAATTAGATCTATAGAAGCAATGGGCGCTTCTCCCGTCAAAATAAACATCATAATCTGACGCCATCTATTGACCGTTGCCGCAACTAGCGGCATCGGGTCGGTGACAAAGCCACAACACCAACTTTGGCAAACTGATAAGCCTCCACCTAGATACCATGGTTTCGGGCTAATGGCCCTCGTCAGTCTAGGGCGGACTTTATTCCATGAGATCCACACGGGATCTAATGGAATCCTCACAATCTACCAAAGAGGTGTTTTGCTGGCAATGTGGCTGGGCCAAATCTATTGGCAAAACATAGATGGAAAATTTGCCGGGAGGAAATTAATCCATGGAAGCATCAAAATAAAAGCAGCGGGGATGGATCAACAAGAATTTTGAACTTTATATAAAGCAACTGAAAGACAAAATATTTTATCTCAATATAGATGATTGTCCCACTCTGCTTTGACTCATATAGTTTTATGCATTGGTGCTCCATCAGTTCTAAGAAATTGTAACCATTCTAGATGATTCTTTTAAAATTTAAACAATTTTCTACTGCAATGAAAAATTAAAATGGGAAAGCCCTAACTCATCAGTGGTGAACCTTCCCAGCGGTTTTGCCAGTTTAGACGGAAGCTGAAATATTTTTTTCTCCTTTTAGTGCATTTTAATAAAAAATATTTTTTTAAAACTATTTTTTTTAATTATATAATACCAATTTGGTTTATACGTCCTAATTTTAAGGTCAAAAGTTCAAAATTGTTTTAACCGTGATTATAATAACATGGTTATAACAAATGTTGGGCCCAGGTGATGGTTGTAAGTGTGTATACAAATTCTTTACTTCAATATAGTCGCGGAGATAAATAAAGCAATTTGAAAATAATTCATTTATTATAAGGGAGTTGTTGGATCGGTGGTTCAATTAAATTGAGAATAGATTGAAATATATATAGGTTTTAATATATCACGAGATTCTTATTTTTAGGTAAATTAGTGATAACCCATGTTTGTCTTTCTTCTAAACAATTTAACTCTTCTTGCATCGCATTTTTCCAAAGATCTGATTCGGGTGAGCAAACAGCTTCTTCAAAAGTTTGAGGTTCAGACACCTCGCATAAGTTTAGTTCAACATTTGCAAGATTCAGTGTTTTTCTTTCAATTTCTCGACTACGGAGGCTCAAAGTATTTTCAGAACTACCCCCCCACTATATCTTTAACTTCTGAAGTCGACGGAACTTCTAGTTGACTGTCGTAACCTGGTTGAAGGTCATGATCACGTGGCGGGAGAACTTTGCCCTGTTGCGGCAACCAAACGAAACTTTTTTTAGCCTCGCTACCTTCCGTTACGTCATCCTTAAGCTGGTTTAAACCAACTTTATTTTCGTCGAATCTAGCATGTTTAGTTATGAACACTTGTTTAGAATCATTATCCCAGAGTCTATAACCTTTGGATTGTGTTGAATATCCGACTAAGATACATCTTTTAGCTCGACGGTCGAATTTCTTTCGCTTTTGCTTTGGAATATGAGCATAAGCTAGAGCTCCAAATATTTTAAAATGACGTACGCTCACTTTTCTTGAAAGCCAAATTTCCTCAGGAACTTTGTTATCAAGAGCGCTACAAAGGCTTCTATTTTTAATGTATGCGGCACAATTAACGCTTTCAGCCCAGAATTTTTGTGGCAAATCAGCGTTATGCATTGACGCTCTAGCCATGTCAAGTAACGAACGATTTAAACGCTCCGAGACGCCATTTTGCTGAGGGCTGTAAGAATTCGTTAATTCGTGTTTTATTCCAAGGCTCTCAAGTTTTTGTTTAAAGTTTTTATTACAATATTCTAACCCGTTATCTGTCCGCAAGCGTTTAATCTTATGACCTGTTTCTCTTTCGGCTCTAGCCCTAAAGATGTCAAAGTATTCAATAACTTGATCTTTATGCTTTAAGAAATAAACAGTAACTCTGCGGGAGAAATCGTCTGTAAATGTTAGAAAATAGCGTGACCCAGCAAAAGATTCAACTGGAAATGGTCCACACAGATCGCTATGTACTAACTCTAACAAATTTTTAGTTTTTATTTTATATGGAGAGCTTTTATGTGGCGACATTGTTGACTTTGTCATACAGCAATCATCGCATATTGACATTTCTCCTTTGGAAATTTCAAGACCATTAACAACGCAATTTTTAGCTAACTTGTTTAAAGTGTCTGCATTGATATGCATAAAGCGTTTATGCCAAAGTTCTAGTGTAGGCGGACTTGAACTAGCTAAGTGCGCATTTTGTAAGATAGGCTTACCTCTAACGATGTACAATCCGTTTAGGTTCCTTGCCACACATATCACTCTGTTGTCACTGAACACTCTTGCCTTGTGGTTACAAATCTTGATGTGCTTGCCTTTATCCTCTGTTTGCGACACAGAAAGCAAATTTCTTCTTGCTTGGGGCACAAAAAGAACGTCGTTCAAGGTGACATCTTGCGTTCCAGTATCTAGGTACATCTTCATGCGGATATTTCCAACTCCCTCTACTTGTAGGTTGCCGCTCGCAGTCTGGATGGGCTCACACGTAGTAGGCTGGAAACTTGTAAACCATTGTCGGTTCTTACAGACGTGATGTGTTGCGCCGCTGTCCAAGATGAATTCATCTTCCGAAGAGACTGCATTGAAGGCCATGAGCATATTCTCCGACGGAGATTTAAAAGAGTCTTTCTTCCTGCTGTAGCTTTTATCCGCCTTGTAGTCTCGGTTAATGGACGACCTGCAATCCTTGGCGATATGGCCGATTTTCGAACATCGGTAACACTTGACTCCTTGTTTTCTGGAAGTCTTCCTAGTGTCGTCCTTGGAAAAATTGAGTGCTTCGCCGAGACCTGAACTTGCTCCTTCTCGGGCAGATCTTCTTTCATACTCTGTGAGTAGAGTATTTCTAACCTTGTTCGATGTGAAGTCAGAGTCCTCGACATTTCCGAACGACATCACCAGGGTATCGAAGCTGTCAGGTAACCCTGATAGCATGCTGTATGCTATATCTTGATCGTCGACTTCCGCACCTGCTTCTTTTAAATGGTCCGTACAAATTTTCAATCTATTCAAATAGTCTAACATTGACTCACCAGTTTGAAGCTTGATGTTCACAAACTGCTTCTTTAACTGTAGTATCCTCGAACGAGATTTTGGCTCAAAAACCTGTTCCAGATTTTTCCACGCATCCTGTGGCGATGAACAGTCGATGATGTGGATTTGGTGTTCTGTATTTATCGACAAGGCGATAACAGCCAAGGCTCTATCCTTTTGAGCTTTTAGTTTAGCATCTTGGGTATCTTCATCTTTAAACATCACATCCCACAAGCCCTTCTCGATTAGTAGCATCTTGATGTTGTACTTCCATGAGCGGTAATTTTGGCCGTTCAATTTTTCAACCACCGCCGTTATTGCACTAACGGCCGCCATGATGACGCACCAACTTCTCGACGAGGGCAAACGGTGGTAGCTTCGCTGAAGGAATTTTACTCACGAGGATACGCTGAACTTGAACCACAGAGCTAGGGAACCACGCTCTGCTACAACTTGTTGGATCGGTGGTTCAATTAAATTGAGAATAGATTGAAATATATATAGGTTTTAATATATCACGAGAACATGAAACAGGTAGTATAAGCGAAGACATAACAGGAAGTGATGGAGAGGGCAGAGCGCCTCTAGTGGTGGTGGCTGGACGCTCCTCAAATGCTACGTCATCCCGTGACGCGTAGGTGCGCTGTATTTGAAGTAGCAGTTCAGCAGGAGTACAGTGGTACCTCGACATACGAGTTTAATTCGTTCCGCAACCTTGCTCGTATCTTGAATTACTCGTATCTCGAAGCAAATTTCCCCATACAAAACAATTGAACTACCATTAATCCGTTCCAACCTCCAAAATGTCACCCCAGTTATTTTTGTTACGTGGTTTTAAATAATAAAAACGTATTTATAAATATCAAATATTTATTGCACAAAAACAAAAAAAGAGAATGTAAAGAAATAAATTAGATATCCTCACTGGTCTTTGCCTTTTTCGCTACATTTTTCTCGCTTTCACCTGTAGGCCGTTTAGAAAAAAACATGTCCAAGGAGGTTTGTTTCTTCCTCCCTCTCAGAATGTTCCGGAAATGAGTTAGGCAAGTTTCATTAAAAAGGTCAGATGCACGACCTGTTGCAACTTTTTCTGGGTGTTTTTTTTCCACGAACTGTGAAACTCTCCCACATTCCTAAGATCTCCTTTATCTCACTTGTAGAAATAACCTCCTCCACTGATCGTGATGGCGCGACTGCGTGTTACTACTGAACCGAACTTGTATCTCGAATTTCGCTCGTAACTAAAAGCAAAAAATCACTTGCTCGTATCTCGAAAAACTCATATGTTGGGGCGCTCGTATGTCGAAATACCACTGTATTTACTTTGAAGATCTCCACTAGAATTATATACAAAGATATCGATATATAGAGAGTCAATTTAAAAAAAAAAAAAAGCTTATCAAGATGATAATAAAAATAGATGTCTGGCCACCAAGGTGTCTTGCTTCTTATCTGTCGATAACATTCTAAGAACCTCTCGTACCTGTGGCGTCCCCTAGCGGATTGACAGGCGTCCCATGGAGATTCCTAGCTGGGGAGGTGTTTGTAGTTGACAATATCTTCTCCTCTTCTGAAGTAACCAAGCCTGACAAGATGTGTGACCAAACCACAGAGTTGTTCAATGTACAAATAAAGAAAAAAAAAAACATTAACATGAATGTTTATTTTAAAACCAAATGAAGCAAACTACTACTGTCCGTACTGCATGAAAAATATTGGTAAGGCTTGGCTCATCAGTGAAGAACCCTCCCAGCGCTTTCGCCCAATTTAATCCACCAGACCGCTTTAGAGCCCTAAAACTGTATTGGATGATTCTGCCTATATATGCTACACTGAAGGGTGGAATCTTAATTATGGTATTGAAGCAAACTATGGACATATGACCAGTAGAATTACATATAAAATGTTATTGTCTTGTGTTCAATATATTCCTAACTGGCCTTGTCCTTATTGTTTGTGGAAGAGCATTGCTCAATGCAAACATTTATTTATAATCACACTGTCCTAAAAGCTTATATGTCCATAGTTTGCTTCAATACCATACTTAAGATTCCACCCTTCAGTGTAGCATATATAAGCAGAATCATCCAATACAATTTTAGAGCTCTAAAGCGGTCTGGTGGATTAAATTGGGCGAATCCGCTGAGAGGGTTCCTCACTGATGAGCCAAGCCTTCCCAATATTTTTCATGTAGTACGGACAGTAGAAATTTGCTTCATTGGAATTTATAAGAACCATTCATGCTTTGTTATTTATTTATTTGCATACCTCTGGTGAATCCCGTATAGGGTCAGTGACCCTAAATAAAGGCTTTTTGTTGTTAAAAAAATTATATATATATATTTAAACAATTAATAAATCAGTTTCAATCTCTCTCTCTCTATATATTTTAATTATATTATGAATTGTCAATGGGCCTTTTTTATTTATTTAGATTGTTTCTTGATTAACTTGTAGTAAGGGACAAAATTGCTCTAATTCACATTTTTAAACATGAAAAATTACAAATGCTATATAAGTGAATAATTGCAGTGGGAAATAGTGAATCAATTTGGGAAAAGATAAAAAGAAGAAAGTTTTATTTTTAAAATTATGATCTTTCAAAATAAATCCTTTATGGTTGTTTGCATTTAAGCTAGAATTTCTATTCGGTGTGCATGCTAGCAGATCAATTTTCATCTTTCCTCTTCTTATGTTATTTCAAATTGCACAACATTACTCTCTAAGACACCACATTGTTTATGCCAGGGACTAGCAACCACTCAGTTAGCTTATTGAACCAATGATGTCAAAAGGAAACAAAAATTACGCGTGATGTTGGTAGTGGTATTTGTAGTAAGTAACATTGTAACACCTTTAAACATGGTGAGCATGTATTAAGTAAGGTCACAGTGCCCCGTGTGTTGACATATTGCATTTTAGGAATAAAATTATGTTTAAGCAAAAATGATCTAAGGTTGTTGTCAAAATTCAATTAAAAAAAAAAACAGTTAAATTATCGATGATGTCAAATTATTGTTGGTTGAATTAACATTGGTTATTCGATAGGCTAGAGGTTGGGACATGAAAAAAGGGTGCAAAGCGACACCTCTCCCCTTTGAATATCATCCTCCTGCAGCTTTTTGTTGTATTTAGATATAGATCAGTATATAAATCCCAATATCTCAGTCTGTTGGTGTTATTTATTTATGCTTATGAGGTGATACAGCAACATCTTTACAATTAGAGAGGAGACAAAATGAACCAAATCTAGAAAAAAGAAGTGAGGACATATCGGTCATTAAAGTCTGAGAGGCAAGGCCTTCAGCCAGTTCAGGGCTTCCGGGGTGACAGAGTGGAGATTGGAGATTCCTCCATTGAATTTGTACAGCGGGCAGTCGTCTAGTATATGGGACATTGATTGTGGGACGTTGCAGGCACAATGTTGGTGTTGATTTTGTGTGTGTGAAGTAATTGAAAAAATTCAATGACTCAAAACTCTATGCTATTAACAACAATCGCAGAGTTTTAATTTAGTATGAATAAAAAGGTAAAGTCAAAGTTGAGTTGCCTGATTCTCATTAGAGCAAGTTGGAATCAAAAGGATTATTATTGATAGTGAAGAACAAAAAAACAGATATCCTTTAAGTTAAAGCCATCAGAAGTTTATTTAGCTAACCTTTGAAATTCCAAGATTTTTATCACCCTAATAAAAAAACTAGATTTGAGATATTCCATTGATTGCATGTGTTGGTTGTGCAGCCTCTTGATGACCAGATATTCCATTGATTGCATGTGTTGGTTGTGCAGCCTCTTGATGACCAGATATTCCATTGATTGCATGTGTTGGTTGTGCAGCCTCTTGATGACCAGATATTCCATTGATTGCATGTGTTGGTTGTGCAGCCTCTTGATGACCAGATATTCCATTGATTGCATGTGTTGGTTGTGCAGCCTCTTGATGACCAGATAACCGAGTTCCTGATTCCCCACAATCTTCAGGACCTGCGCAGGTCTACTCTCATCACAGCCTACTATGTCCAGGATGTCCTGAGCAAAGGGGAGATCCCCCCTGCTCTGAAGGCCAGCCAGGCTGCCATTGAAAAGGAAGGGGCAAAGAGCATTCTTCATCACTTTGATGTCTACTACAGCATTCTGGTGCAGTTTGACAAACTTGATCAGACACTTAAGGAACAAGCTTGGAACAAGCTCATCAAACTTGGGGACAAACTTGTTGCATATCTCAAGAATAATTTGTCGGGGGAGATGGATTCCACTTCTCGCAAAGTTAACCAAATGGTTACAAAAATGATTAGCTATCTGCTTTGTGAAATGGTGGAAGCCTGGCAAAAAGAGGCTGCCCATCCTGGCAAGGACTTGAGCACCACCAAGAAGGGGAAGCAGAGGAAGAAGGACACAGAGTTGCAGTGGGATTGGGAGTTTGAAGCCTCACAGATTGTCTCCATTTTTCAGAAGTTGCTCCACTACCCCCTACAGCATCTCTGGGAGCCTCCTGTAGTGGAGGAGGACTTCACCAACATGGTCACTAACTGCTGCTACAAAACCCTGGAGAATCCCACTCTGGCCAAGAGCAAGAGCTTCAGGGACCAAGTACTTGAAGTTATTGGCTTGGCAATTACTAAACTCAACCATGCCTTAGGCAGTGCCATCAAGATTGTTCAGCTGCTTAAGTATTTTGACCAATTGGCTTCCCCACTTGCCAGTTTAGTGGAATCCCTCATCAAGAATTATGATGAGAAGATCCTCAACATGGTCTTTGTGGAGATCTCTCAGATGAACTTTGAGGAGTTAGAGAAGGAAAATATCGGGGTGAAGAACATCTGTCAGTTTCTCATGGAACTGACGGAGTACGAGCCTGCCTTGGCTCTCAAGTCCATCAGCCTTCTTGTGCCTTACCTCGACGAAGATCCATACTCTGTCAGAAATTGTGTCCTCTCCATGTTTGGCACTATAATCGTCCACGCCCTCAGTGGTGAAATGAGTGATCGGGAGAAGAAGATTAGAGATCAGCTTCTCAAAAAGTTGCTCAACCATCTTCATGACGTCAATGCATTTGTGCGCAGCAAGACCCTTCAGATTTGGCAGAATCTATGCACCCAAAAGGCCATAACTCTGACCTGCCAGAAGAAATTAATCAAGAGGGGCATTGCTCGGCTGAATGACAAATCTAGCATTGTGAGAAAGAATGCCATCTTATTTGTAACAGAGCAGCTTCAATCCAATCCTTATGCTGCCAACCTTCAGGTTTCTGAGCTAGTGAGCAAGCTTGAGGCAGAAAAGACAGCCTTAAAAGAATTAGATCCCAATATAAATCTGGACGAACCGGAGCACTCTGAGGATGAATCTGATCTGGAAGATTTACTAGAACAAAAGACGATAGATAAAACTGTAGCCCCTGCAGAAGGAGAAGAAGAACCCCCGGAACCTCCAGAAAATGAACCTGATATAGCTCTTCTTGATAAAATCAACAAACAAAAAACTAAAGTGAAATACTTGTGCGATACCATTGAATTTGCCCAACAAATCCAATCTGCCCTCCCTACCATTGCATCTTTCCTGAAGTCAAAGACCCTGACTGATGTCATTGAGGCTATAAAGTTCTTTGTGGCTGCCTACCAGTTTGGAGTGAAGGATGCCATCATGGGCATCAGAGAAATCCTGCTGCAGATTGATTCCAAGGACAAGGCTATCAAGGAAGCTGTCATAACAGCCTACAAGACCTTATATTTCCACTCAACCAAGGAGACACCCTTTGACAAAACCCTGGATATCATTACCAACCTCTCTGTCATAATCAAGGATGCCAGTTTGGGAGAGCTGGTCTGTTTGGAGACCCTGATCTCCGAGATTATAAAGGAGCTGGACCTGAAGGACACTTTCATGCAGGTCCTATGGGATATGTTTACCCGGAAGATTAACAATACCACGCAGGAGCAGCAAAGAATTGCCTTAATTCTTATCACCATGGCATCTAAGTCTTCTCCAGAGGTGGTATATTCCAAGTTAGATACCCTGGTGACCTACGGTCTCAACGAACATGCATCTTCAGATTTTGATTGGACTAAGCTGGTGCTGAATGCCTTGCTCACCTTGGAGCCTCTGACAAAGTCCTCCCAGGAATCCCCTTCCATCCCCTTCAGACTCAAGAGAGATCACACCATCTTTAAAAGGTTGGAAGAGATTATTGTGACAGGGATTACTAACACCAAGGATACTGCTTATGTCCCCATGGTTGATAGAGCTTTCAAGTTCATCTATAAGCTAAACCCCTGTCCCGATAGCTTTTCCAGGGTTGTCATTGAGAAAATCATGGCCATCCTCAATTTTGAAAATGCAGAGTTTAATTCCACGGAACTAAGCCGCTTCATTTTCATTGTAGGCCACATTGCCTTGCTAGAAGCCATTTTCTTGGAACTGGATATTTACACAGAGTTGAAGAGGCGGCAATATGTTAAGGAGCATGGGGTGAAGAATCCTAGAAAGACAAGAATGTCCATTATGAACAGTCCATGTAGGAACTCTCTCGGCAACAAATCAGTTGCTGGTGATGCGGCTGCAGAAGAGCTTGGTCTGGAGGGAGCTTCTGCGGAAGACCCAGAGGGCGACCAGATCCGAGACATCTGTGACAACTTTATTGTGGCAGGGAATAGTATTGTCGGACCTTTTATTCCCATCATTCTGGAGGTCCTCACCAATCCAGAGAAGTTTGGTGACAGGGAGCTTCAATCCTCAACGTTTCTCTCTTTAGCCAAAATTATGATGGTCAGCGAGGTGTTCTGCAAGAAGCACATTGCCACCTTTGTTGGGATCATGAACTCCTCTCCAGACCCCACAGTGAGGAGCAATGGTGTAGTCTCCCTCTCAGACTTCAGCCTCCGCTTCCCCAACCTCACAGAGCCCTGGACCCCCCACATCTATGCCAGGATCAGAGATGATTCTATCCTGGTTCAGAAAAGTGCTCTGACAGTTCTAAGCTACCTCATCCTGCATGACCGCATCAAGGTTAAGGGTCAGATCAGCGAGGTCGCCCTCTGCATCATTCATTCCAACGATGAGATTTCATCCCTGGCAAAGTTCCTTTTCTCAGAACTAGCCAAGAAGGAAAATGTCATCTACAACATCCTCCCAGACATCATCAGCACCCTCTCCGACCCAGAGAAGGGGACCACAGAAGAAAACTTCAAGGCAGTCACCAAGTTCATTATTCCACTCATCAGCAAGAACCAGCATGTGGAGAACATGGTGGAGAAGCTTTGCCAGAAGTTCAGCTCCACCACATCAGAGCGGCAGTGGGAAGACCTCTCGTACTGCCTCACTCTCTTACCCATCAATGAGAAGTGCGTGTACAAGATCCAGCAGAACATCGAGTGCTTCATCAACAAGTTCACCAATGAGAAGGTGGCCGAGAACTTTTACACTCTGTTGAGTGAAGCCAAGAAATCTTCCACTTTCAAGCCAGATGTCAAGGAACTCATTGAAGAACTGGAGACCGCCTTCACTGAGATGAATGCCAAGGGCATCACAGAGAAACGGGGCCAGGAAAATAAAGAGAGTAAGTATTGTATTTTTGAAGATCATTTGTTGGTTAGAAGTTGATTTGGATAAAATACATCAACCAATAATTTATTCAATTCTCAACGTTTCAGTCACTTGCTCTCACTCTCTTTGGGGGACAAAGTGTGTGATGAAGACTGTGAGTCACTGAATCATTGAGAATTATTGGTTGATCTATTTTTTCCAAGTATTGTATTCATGAAGATAGTGGTTGCTTGGCCGGCATTCATAGTTCTTAGTATTAAAGATACTTCAGCCAGTAAATCTTTTTATTATAAAAAGATTTACTGACCTAAGTATCTTTAATTCTAATAAGTATTGTATTATTATTAATAAACGAATAAAATAAAGCATCAAGGGCTGCGTATCTTTATTAGAACAAATATATACGAGCTTTCGGGCACATACGCCCTTCTACAGGAATTAATGAAACAATAATCCAACTAGTTTGAAATAAGATTTATATATAAATTTAAATTTAACGTGCATATCCACGATACACGTGCATATCAACAATTGTGGATATGCACGTTAAATTTAAATTTATATATAAATCTTATTTCAAACTAGTTGGATTATTGTTTCATTAATTCCTGTAGAAGGGCGTATGTGCCCGAAAGCTCGTAATATAGCCGTTCTAATAAAGATATGCAGCCCTTGATGCTTTATTTTATTCGTTTATAAATCGTACAGGGTTTTTCAATCGATTATTATTAATGTTTATTTTTGGGAGAACATCCTTACAGGGGCAACAAATTAATCTACAATACATAGCCAAGATTGGAATTACTATTTATCTTATAGCATATGTTTGCTGGTTCCCCCACATAGTTTGCAAACACATGAGTCTTCAGGCTGTGATGATGGAATTACAGATTAGGTGATATGAAATCCATGGTAGGTATATTTCAGTAATAGAATTGATAAGGCACAAATGGTCTTATTACCTTGTGTTCAGTAATAGAAGTTTGTTCTTTTGATTTCTGCCTTCAAAGAGAGATCAGGTTTCAAATGCTGGACCAGAAGTTAAGAAGTAAATAATTTATGTTGTTTCTCTTCGATTTATTTTTCATATTTGGATTTCTCTTCTGGACTTGATTCAGTATTAGTTTGTATTGTACATGTTATATCCAATTCTTCCTGTGTTTTTGTACCATTGAAGCAGAAGTATGATGATTTTTTAGAGTGTATTCCAGTGCATTCTTTAAACCTTGTGCCTTACCTTTTCCTTGTTCTAATAAATCTCTGACTGAAGTCTATTACATAGGCTGAGACAAGGGGACCAGACATTTTGCCTTAAATCCTATTTCCTACCAAATATCATTCAGGAATTGAATTTGGGACTAAAAAATGTTGGTCTTCAAAAAACAGACCTTAAATCAGCTCTATGTTCTCAATAATGTTCCTTGATCCCCTTGTATTTATAGTTACTTCAAAGCCTATGTTTATAGGATTCCTTAAATATCTCCTCAATTCAAGTGCTGGATATATAAGCATGATAGCTCAGTACAACAGTAGAGTGGAATGATAGATAAAACTGGCGGAACCTCTGGGAAGGTTCACCACTAATGAACCAAATCTTTTTTTTACATCACTATAAGGACAGTAGGGAAGTTATTTTATTTGAAAAATAATAAAATTCTTATTTCTTGAAAAAAGATACTTCGGCCAGTATAAATCTTTTTATTACCTCGACGTTTCGACAAAAAGCTTTTGTCCTCGTCAGGAGCAAACAAAAATTAAAACATATAGCAAGGCGTTAAAAATTATTCTAAGGCTCTAAGGGCGTTCTCACTCGATATTCGAAATTTTGTACAACATCCAAAGCACGAGTCAAAAATAAATATTTAACTCACAAAGACTATGATCTTTGAAATAAAATTATGATATACATATTTATATTAAGAAATTAAAATAAAAATAAATATAAAAAAATAATAATAACATTTAAAATATTTCACAATAGTATATATTAATCGATATCTATCGCGTGAGAACGCCCTTAGAGCCTTAGAATTTGTACAAAATTTCGAATATTGTGTGAGAATGCCCTTAGAGCCTTAGAATAATTTTTAACGCCTTGCTATATGTTTTAATTTTTGTTTGCTCCTGACGAGGACAAAAGCTTTTTGTCAAAACGTCGAGGTAATAAAAAGATTTATACTGGCCGAAGTATCTTTTTTCAAGAAATATGAATGCCGGCCAGGCAGCCTCTATCTTCACAATAATAAAATTCTTGTTAAATATTTTCCTATATATTCCCCATACAGCGGAATATCTCTTTGACATTGTAATTCTAAGGCCCAAATTGATATTAGAGCAATGTCACACGTGACTGCTATTATAATACCCTTAAATGCACACTCACTAAATTTTTCAAACTGTATGATTAGATAAAACTCTTAAGGAAAAATTTCTAAAGTTGATATCCCAACAACAAAAGCAAAAAAAGATTATCAACACAGGTACACACACACACTCTAGCTCAAATACCATTTGGTACAATTCTACATCACATCATGGAATGTGTTAGTATTTGCTTTACCTACAGACATGACACTTTCAAAGGGGGTCGGTGGAAGGATGGTCTAAACCGTTGGTTTTTGACCACTACGACCCGGGTTCGATTCCCGCATTGGGCACTTTTTTATGTTTAAAAAAATTATGCTCCAATGGCCCCCGATTCTTGCAAAAGTCCAATCCCACCAGCGAGTGCAAGTAACCAAACGGGGCTCTGGCACATTTGTAAGTGCAAAGTCAAACTGCTTTTCACATGTATAGACATGTGGTGCACTTACAGTAAAAGCAGTCGTCTACTTCTACCCGCCATGATTATCATGGCCTGTACCACGTGTACTAGGGATAAGCAAAAAAAAAACACTTTCAAAGAGAGTAAACCCATTAGGCGAGGAGCAATAGTTTTATGATGATCTCAGCCTAATTCAGTTCAAGGACTGATGTGCTTCCTTAATGAGGCTCCTCCACACAAAACCATAAATCTATATTCCTAGTTTTCAGGCAGTGGTATGGCCTTGGTTTCTCTCTTCAGTTGGTCAGATTATCTAGTACACGTCCTCCTTATCTGGTAGTGCCTTCAATGAGTCTTTCAATCTTTTGAGTAGCCTATCATGTTTTAGTCTAAGAACTATTTAATCCATCCAGCCTGATATATGCTTGCTATATTTCAACCTAAATATATCCTGATTGTTAATATTTGATAGATGGTGCAAACTATCAGCTACTTTTAGTTGTGCGATCAAAAGATGTTTTTTCATAATTTGACCACCATGCAAATATTACTGTATAGTACAAGAGTATTGCTGAAGTATGTTTGTTTAAGTTGCTTCTAGCTCAACCTTCTTCTATAGACATATGAGTTGAAGAGGGAAGTTCTCCAAGTACAGTATGAGAGACATGGCTATACTCCGTCTCTCTTTGAGGTTATCACAAATTCTGTCTTGTCAGGTCAAGTCACAAGAAGTCTTTCGACTATCAAGGGTTTGATGAGGAACTGGGTTCAGATATGTTTTAAGGCAGTCTTCTTCCGTGGAAAGCAATTATTCAATGTTTCATCAGGAACACTCCATTAACACCATGCCATTTTTCTGTGGCAACTAATATCTCAATGTAGCTAATGATCTTGATGCTGGACCACTCTATATCCTACAAGGCCTTCCTGGACCTTGAGATTTGTTTCAGGAGGTGAGCTACCTTGTTGGATCAAGACCCTTCTCCTGCCTTGGGTTCTCCCCCTCACAAGTTCCCCCCCCCCCCCCCTTTTTTTTTGCTTCTTGGCCCTTTCTGAACCATGGGCTCTTCTTCATTAATCACATAAAACTTCCCATGTATTGCTACCCATCTAATTAACTGATGAGCCTTTTTAAAATCAAAAATGACTTGTGCTGAACTAGCCCAACCTCCAATTAGGGACCACCATCAGTGTCTCTTAAAAAAAATTGCCATCAGGAAAGTAATTATACCAAGCAAAAAAAATGCTGTCTCTGCATTTTATCAGAGTTGAGTTGCCACTCCTTTGGCTTTAACATTTTAAATTTTTCCTAACAGATTTATCAAATGGTGAGAATACCATGGACTGACAGATGATATCCTTAAAGGAGGGATCAAGGAGGGATATGTTCTATTGGATACTATTGAGAGGAGGAGAACCAGCATGTTAGGACATTTTGTACAACACTATTGCTGGTGGAATGTATGGAAGAATAACAGGGAAGAGGAATATAATTCATGGACAATTTAGGGTGAAGACCTTACATTGCCATCACAAGGATACTTACCCTATGGGTTGAGGAGAAATAGAACAAATTTATTATGCAGAAGAGCATTTGCTTGTAAATATCTTCTTATATATAAAAGTTAATGTCTGTTTCGCGATAAACTCAAAAACTACTGAACCCCAATTGGTACCAAATTTTGCATGTCACTTTTTATAAACCTGAGGAAAATTTTGGCTACATTTTGATTAGGCTATTTATTTTTTTCATTTGAAGAACTTTTTTTTCGCGGAGTAAATACGAGGTGAAGTAACAACACCTGGCCAATTAAGCGACCAATGAGCGTTCTGCATTTTTTTTTCTTTTTTTTCAAGTTGCTTGCATACTTTTTTTGAAATATCTTTTTATACGATTGTTACTTTATTTTTTACAAAAGTATTGAGTATTGAAAGATAAATTTATATTACTAACTAAATTACGGCAGGTGCACATAATACAATTTAAAAAAAAAATCAAAATTAGCTTTACTGTATGTAAATAATGGCCTTCGTATTTTTTTATTAATTTTGTTCTGGCCTTTGTTTTTTTATCTCTTTTTTTTTTTAAATCGTTTAAAATGCAGTCGCAGTCATTACCAAGCACATATGTTGGCCTAATTTCCATGGGCTCTTTTATTTTTTACAGAAAAATATTTACACGCCAGTATTTTGGATTAATTTTTTTATAAACCTATTTTTTCTCATTCTTACTGAGAAAATGCGCTTCGCAGTCACTCACTCAACTCAGGCAATTTCAAGGGTTAATGCGCTGGTGCGGGTACTTCGGGGGTTGGGTAGAAAAGCTGCCATCTATTTAAACTATATTGATTTTGAAGAGCAACTAAATGGATTGCAAAAAATAATTAAATCAAATACCTAAACAATAATATAATACAATTTTTGCCATTACACACACTTCTGCCTGTGGTTTATGTGTTACTTCTGTATTGCCATTCTATGGCACTTCTACTATTTATTATTGATGTACTTCCAGTAAAGGAAATTGCACTCAGGGGAATTCTCTGGCGAAACCGGGTCATTCGTCTAGTAGATATAGGTTTTTAACTTCAAATTAAAGTTTTTTAATTTGAATTTAAAAACCTATAATTTAATTTGAAATAAAAAAAACTTTAATTTGAAGTTAAAATCCTATATATATATATATATACACAGTAAAACCCCTCTATAGTGAACCCCAATGGGACAGAGCTTTTGGTTCACTATAGCCATGGTTTGGCCATTTTTAAAAACTTTTCTAAATTTTTAGACCGTATAATTAAAAAACAGCCATACAAACAGGAAAAGGCAGCCACTTAATAATAGTCACTTTGTTTTAATTCCCTAAATTGACCTATTTCTTTACAGTAATGCTGAAAATCAAAAGAAGTCATTTGATAATAGGTTCTTATCATTAGCTTACATGTTTATATATAAACCTATGTATTATTTAAAAATTAAGCCAAATCCCCTAGGCAAAACATTATTAATTATATATTTGAAAGGTATAAGAGTATTATAGAACATCTTTCTCAAATAACATAATACTAAATATTTATTTGAAAAAATGTCTCTAATACCTTGTTGTTTGAGAGTGAAATTTGAAAATCAGAATTGTCTTAAATAATGGTTATTTCGATCAAAGGAATAAAACTGTGTATTCTGAATCAATTGAGGATGAATCAAAAGTATCCAATTCAGAAAAATCGGACGCGGAACATGTTGATACGATAGCGCAATCGGTAAAATTGCAAATAAAAAATGCCAATTTGCAAACACAAAATCGGTGGTAAAACGGCCGGCCAGGGGGGAATATCCGCGAACCCTGAATGAGTCATATACCTAACAAGAATTCCATTCTAAAAATAGAACTGTAGTGGTAGTTTTTGAGAATTTATAAGTCTGTTTGTTTGTGGCCCATGAGACACGGGGAACTTGGGGGAACTGTTTTTTTTTTCTTCTTCTTCTTCTTCCAATTCCAGTTTCCACATATTCTTCTGAAGTGTATATTAAATTTTGTTTTTAACCTGTTATTCAAACCATTTCTGGCTTTAAAATTATTTGGAATTATTTGTTAGCCCAGGTTAAACTTGATATAGAACGCTTCTAAAAGGGCATGCTGCCAGTTTTTTTTTTTTAGAACGCCACTCTTTGTTTCTTTTCTTTATTTTGGAAGCCATTTGTATTTTTCTTCTATTTCAAAATTGTCGAATGCAAATATATTCTATTAAATAAAAGTATAATGTGTAAAAATTTATAACAACATACAGCAAAAATAGAAAGGAAATGAAAACAAACAATGCCGCTAATTTTTTGTTTCGAAATCGCGATCCGTGAGCTGTTTCTTGCTCAAAATTTTGTTGTTTTAATTTTTTTTAATCACAATTTTAAGTTCATTATAAGCAAAGTATTTTTAATAGATTTTATCATTTTGGGACCGAAAATAGGTTCGTTATAGGGGTAGTTCGTTATTTTAAAAATCGCAAAGTTCGTTATAACGATGGTATTTTCAATGGAATGGAATCGGGAATCGCCGTGGGTTCGTTATAAGGGAAGGTTCGCTATATCCAGGGTTCGTATTAGCGGGGTTTTACTGTATATACTTACATTTATAGAAGCTTATGTCCATACTTCCCTTAAACATTCTAGCCTTTATATTTCTTAATAAGAAGGCAGTTTGATAAGTAAGGTAAAAAGAATATAGTTGGCGATACAGATCACTTATCTCCTCAGTGGGCTAGAAAGAGGTTTAGCGATTGATTCAAAAATGGATAAAAGTGAATTTCGGGGTGTTATCAAAACTATATATGGTAGAATCTCCATGTGCACCTAATTGCAGAGCCAAAGTGTCCTTTAGGGAGAGGTGTCCTCTTACCCAGAGAGTTGCCAAATAGTAAAAATGGTAATTTTGCAAATGAAAACTGTCCTTTGTAGAGAGCTGTCTTCTAGCATGAGTGTTCTCTCATGAAGGTGTTACTGTATTTTAAACGTTGGTTGGATTCTCAAATTAAAGCAGAGCTGAACAAAGTTCATGGAAACTCAGCCCCATAATTTAAGACCATTAATTACTGGATAAATGAATTAAAATGTGGCCCAAAAATCAGCACAAGATGAACCACGGCCTATGGATGTTACCACGCTAGAAATGGTATTTAAAAATTGCATCATTATGGAAGATTGACTAGTGAAGATATGTGTGATAACTGAAACCACAGGCATCTTATTAGATAGGGTACACCATATCCTTCATGTAAAGTTACAGATGAGGAAGCTATGTGCTAGATGGGTGCTATGATTGCTTATGATTGACCAAACATGCATGTGGACAGACATTTCCCAGCAGTGTTTATCGTTGATAGCTCTTAATCCTTGGAACTTTTGCCGTCAATTTGTGACAGTAGACAAGACCTGGATACACACCAGAATCCAAACAACAATCAAAGCAGTGGACAGGTCCGGGTGAAAGGGCTCCAAAGACGGCCAAGACTATGGCGAAAGGTGAAGGCCACTGTTTTTTGGGATTCCCAAGGAATAATTATAATTGACTACTTAAAAAAATGGAAAAACAATAACCGGAGAGTATATATATCTCGTAACACTTCTGGTTCGATTTAAGGAAGAATTGCGTGCCAAATGTCCAAGATTGCCTCGGAAAAAGGTGCCTTTTCACCACAATAATGCTCCACCCTTTAGGTCAAATATAGCTGCTTCCAAATTGTTTGAATTAGGTTTCCAATTGGTCCCTCATCCACCTTATTCCTCAGATTTGACCTCATGTGACAGGAAGAACTGTTTCCACATCTAAAAAAATGGCTGGGAGGGAGGAAATTTTCATCAAATGAAGAGGTTATCCATGATGTGGATGGATAATTTGAGGACCTTGAAACATCATACTTTTCTGAGGGATTCAAAAATCAGAACATAGCGGACCAGGTGTGTGGAGTTCAATGGGAAAAATAAGACTTCATTTTCCAGATACAAGTTTTCTTTATTTATTGAACAGCCCTCGTAAATGTGGAATATATTAGACTTAATACAGTCTTGTAGATTAAAATGGCAACTATCCCTCAGTTTTGCCAAATTCAGTAAATCCATGTGATGGTTTTGAGTTATGATCCCAGACAGCTGTAATTACAGAACCATAGGAAATATAAACTTAGAAAAACTTAATTTTCAGATGGGCTTTCTGAATTTGCCGAAGCTAATGGAAAGTTCCTTAAGAATATATTGGCTTGCGAGAGAAAGGTGATGATGATGTCTAGTTTATTTTCACACAAGTTATACCTATTTTCTCTTATATGGAACTATATATTTTTCATCAATTGAGGCTTGCTGGTTATTAAAAAGAATCTGATGGGGGGTCGGTGGAAGGCTGGTTAAACCGTTTGGTTTACGACCACTACGACCCGGGTTCGATCCCCGCATTGGACACTTTTTTCTGTTAAAAAAAAAAAAATGCTCCAATGGCCCCCTGGTTCTTGCAAAAGTCCAACCCCACCAGCGAGTGCAAGTAACCAAACGGGGCTCTGGCACATTTGTAAGTGCAAAGTCGAACTGCTTTCACATGTGTAGACATGTGGTGCGCTTACAGTAAAAAGCAGTCGCTAACTACCCACCATGCTTATCATGGCCTGTACCACGTGTACTAGGGATAAGCAAAAAAAAAAAAAGAATCTGACCTGATTATTAGGATGCAATGTAAATCTTGTGTGCTTAAAAAAATCATAGTTGATCCCAGTAAACTTAAGGGAACTTTCATATAAATTGTTTATTAAAGGGAGCTTCATATCTACACAATTCTTTATTTGTTTTCTAAATGCTTTGATGTCTGTTGCGTGACAGAATCATAGAAATGTTGATTGAAGCTAATTTTCTCAATCACCATTGGGACTGAATTTTGGATAGCTAGTCAGTAGCTCCTAATTGATTGACTGCAGGACCGGTATCATAAATCTAGAGACAAGATTTTAGTTACCAAAGAAATTCATCAAAATCAGCCTTAAGATTTTCAATTTCAGTTATGAAAACATTACTCCCCCCAAAGATATGGTATATAGTTTAATCTGGCCACTCACTATAATTTAACCCTTTTTTTACTTCAACCCAGATCAAAATTCTCTTTAAAATTCCCATCTTTATTTCTATTTTTGGTTGATAAGGCACAATTTGGATTATAAATTAGAACTACAAGGTAATAAGACCAAATCCAAATAAATTAATAGTGTGTGACGTTTCGGTAACAACGTTGTTACCAGAACCTCACATATTAATAATGTATTTGGATTTGGTCTTTTTTACCTTGTAGTTCAATTTTTGGTTGTATTAAGCCTTTAAGTGTTAGTGCTTTTGCAGAAATATGATTTTTTTAGGGTCACCAATTTTGACCAAAATGTTATTTTGGGCTAAAGATTTATAAAGTTCTTTAAAATAAAAAATAACATTAGTTTTATTTTTTATTTTTTACAGTTAAACCTATCTATAGCTCTTGGGACTCACCAAAATAGGGTGCAATAGAGAGAGGGGGTGCTATAGACAGGTCACTTTTAATGTAAAATGTTTACATTTTAATGTTTAAAATCGGGTGCTATAGAGCGGAAGGTGCTATTTAGAGGGGGCGCTATAGGCAGGTTTAACTGTATTATAATCCATAAAGGAACAGCAAAATAATAACAAATTTGCACATTGTTGAACTCCTCTATAACAACATTACTTTGTACCAACATTTCTTTTTGTTATATATTACCACTTTTCAAATATGACATATCACTAAAATGTTAGCTTTATTAAAAGACCAAATCCCAAATATTAAATTACTAGACGGGTGACCCGGGCTTCGCCCCGGGATTGACTCGTGTGCATATCTACCCGAGTGATATATATTTAGATAAGATTTTTTAAAATAATTGTTTGTTATTAGCATTATCTATTTGTTTGCATCAGCATAATTTAATCTAATCTTTGATAGAGGGCACTGTTCGTGAGCTAAGTAGAATAATTTGAATATATAGTTTTAATAATTGATTTATATATTTTTACAAATAGCCTATCGTCTTCTCCGTATTTTTTTACCTATGTATGGAAATTTTGGTTTGAATTAGTGAACTACTGCGAATTTATATACCGGACATACAAACAAACAAACATACAAACATTGATTTTTATATATATAGATATGCAACATTTCAGTAATAAGATTGTCACCATCTTAAAAAAAAAAAAAAGATTAAAAAGTATTAGCTATATTAAAAGAAAATAAGACCTAATCCAAATAATTTATTAATGTGTGACGTTTCAGCAACCACATTGTCATCATCATCAGACAAAAGAGTATTATTAACTATAAACTATTAGCTATATTATTAAATCATTTCATAGTAGAACCTCCAGAGAGCATACTTCTAGAGGACATCTATTTACAAATAATAGTTTTCATAACTGATATTGTCATTTTTATTAGTTAGCAACTCTGGTAAGAGGACACCTCTCTCTAAAGGACACTTTGGCTCTGCAACTAGTTTTCTTACTGAGGGGTAGTTCTACTGTATAATTTACATACAATGGGACCTTGTATAATCATCATATTTATAAATTCCAGGTTTCAAGTTCCAATTATTTTAATGCCTGCACATGTACAATAAATAAATAAAAATTAATAATTATACATTTCACTTAGTTACACAAGGTAATAAGACCAAATCCAAATAAATAAATAAGTGTGTGACATTTCAGCGTTGTTACCATCTTCAAATAAAAGTACTGAATGGTAACAATGCTGTTACCGAAACTTCACACACTATTTATTTATTTGGATTTGGTCTTATTACCTTGTGTTTATAATCTATAATCCAAATTGTGCCTTATCATTTCACCTAGTTTTTTTTTTTTAATTAACACTATTTTATAAAAAAGTATTAGTATCTGAAACTTTGTTTCTTTCACGACGACGACGTGACGTAGCATTGGTAACATTTTTCACAATGTTATGTAGGACAAACATCAAGAACTTTAAAAGAAAGAATGAAAAACCATGAATGATAAAGCACAATTTTGATTTTTAGAAAAACCATGAATATGCTCTGAAATGAGATAAAATTGAGAATTCTGCACTTGTAGAACATAGAAAAATCACAGGGCATAATAATTTTAACCTAAAAGAAACAAAGATGATTATGAGAAAAATTATTTTAAGAGACAATTTAAAGAAGCCTTTTTCATTCAAAAGAAATGTGCTACAATTAACAGAATGGAAGAAAGAGGAAATATAAATGATATTTATAGATATGCTTTTAATTATAGTTTAAAAAAAAATTGGGTTTTTTCCACTTTTAATTCTAAGAATAATATTCTGTGTTTCTCAGATAACTATCTTCTTCTTATCTGTTATCTTGTTTACGCACTTGATAACAGTAACTATTTAAAACATGCTGTGGCAAAATTTCTCATTCAGTACTTTTGTCTGAAGATGGTAACAACGCTGTTACCGAAGTGTCACACACTATTTATTTATTTGGATTTGGTCTTATTACCTTGTGTTTATAATCTATAATCCAAATTGTGCCTTATCATTTGTTTCCTTCTTTTAACAGAGGCTCAAATGTTTTTGTAAACATAGTTTAGGATGTCAAATTGTAAATGAATTTTAACATCTCCATAATACATGTACAGGCCAGGATTATATATATACAGTCTACTCTCGTTATAACGCCACCATCCGGATTTTGCAAAAAAGCGGCGTAAGGCGAGGGTGGCGTTGTATCGAACACGTTTAAAATGTGAAATTTGAAGATAATCGTCAATATATAGAATGCCGGCATTAATTAATTAATATGATAAATAGAAAGCATTCATTTATTATTTATTCATACAAAGTAATTACATTTTCTTGAAGAAGTCTGTGATCACAACTTGTATTTTCTCTCCCTCACTTATGTCATAGACACGGCGTAACAAATCTGCAGATAGATTGACATCGTCAGATATTGCTCTCTTGGAGTGCTCAAGAAACAACAAAACTTTCTCAGCAGCTGTTCTGGCTTCCCTTAACGATGGTAGGCGCTGGGTCACTGTTGTATCATCATGCTCGCCAAGTTCTTCTTTCGCTGTAACAGTGGACACTAGCAAATTTTCATCTGTTAGCTTCATTTCCGCCTCCTGGGAATCATCAACCAGTTGAAACTCCCTTTCAGTCATCAAATTCTCTGGTGTAATGGCGAAGATGTCGCGAATGCGATCAAGCAGATTTTCATAATTAAGTGGCTCAACTGCAGTAGTAGAAGTGAAGCGAATGCCTGTGTGATTCCAGCAGTTGCTGATGGAATCAGGGCTCACAGAATCCCAAGCCATTTTACAATACCACACAGCGTAATCCAGACGTAATTCTGTGGGTAGATGGGCATCCGCCAATTCCACCATTTTCTGGAGTTGAAGCTTGCGATATTGAGCCTTGAAACTTTTCATGATGCCACTATCCAGTGACTGGCAGTCATATTTGGTGGAAGGAAGTGTATCTTTATGTTGCTGAGACCATCATTAGGGATGCAGTGAGGCGTAGCGTTATCTAACAACAGTAGGATACGACGTCCTTCAGAGACAAGCTGCTTGTTGAACTGCAGTAGCCATTCTTGAAAGATGCTAGAGGTCATCCATGCTTTGCTGTTAGATGTGTAAGTTCAGTAGAAGTGCGGACTAAAGTTTCTGAAGCATCGAGGCTTTGCCGATTTTCCAATAATCAGCAATCGCCGCTTGTCTGTTCCAGTAGAGTTGCAGCACAGTAGAACAGTGATTCGTTGCTTCATCCTTTTGACACCACCGCAGTTTTCATCTTTGTGAGCAAGTGTTCGGTTAGGAATGAGCTGAAAAAATAATCCTGTTTCGTCTGCATTGTAAATGTTGGCTGGGTCATATCCGGAGTTCGCCAGAATACTGTTCAAATTTGTAAGGTGTTCATCAATGATAGCTGGAGAAATCGATGCGCCTTCCCCACAGAGCCATCATTGCGAAATATGGAATCTCCCTTTAAATCGCTGCATCCACCCACTGCTGTACGTGAAATTTTCTGGTACGCCCAACTGCTCGCCAAGTTTTTTTGCCTTTTCTCTTAGGAGGTCATCAGTAATAATAATATTATTGGCACGCTTTTGGGTAAACCAGTTGAAGTCTTCCAAGTCACTAAATTTTCCGATTCTTTGTCTCTTTGAAGAACCAACAGTATAATTTTCCCACTTCTCAGCCTGAGTGAGAATATCACGGACAGTTGTTCGTGGAAGTGAGAAACGCTCTCCAATCTCATTCTTCGACATCGTAGGGTTATTTCTTGCCAACTGGCATATCTCATTCCTCTTTTCAATGGTGATCGACTCACGTTTACGCTTTTGGGAACTCATGATACGACAATAAAGTTGTTGTGTTGACGTTATCAAAGGATGAAGCGACTGTGTATGTCCCAGGCACAAGCAGGAAAAGGGTCTGCTGGCTGTTCACACAATCTGTTATCTGTTGTGTCAACAGCAAACAAAGTCCGGTGCCGCTGGCGGAAAATATGCAGACAAGAAAAGGGGAGCGGGGATGCGGGACGTTGTGAGCGGCGCTATAACGAGTGGTTTTTGCTACTTGGGATACGAAAAATCAGCGGCGGAAGGCGAACAGCGAGGGAGTGGCGTTATATCGAGAAAAATACATTGATGTCGATTGGGACAAAACGAAAAAGCGGCGTAAGGCAAGGGTGGCGTTATATCGAGTGGCGTTATAACGAGAGTAGACTGTATATGATGTAATTCCACTATAGATGCGTGAAAAATTAGCAGTTGTTTGTGGCTGTCTCCACTTCAATCATCATCTCTTTGTTTTTCAAATCTTTTTAAACAAAAAAAAAATTACATACTCCATTTAGTTAAATCTTCAGTAAAAACAAAAAATAATTACATTCTATCATTCAAAACGTATCATATATATAATAAAAGAAAATAAGACCTAATCCAAATAATTTATTAGTTAGTAATAATTTATTATTTTCTTTTATTATAATCCAAATTGTGCTTTATCATTCAGGCCAGGATTAATTATGGTGGGTACTTAGCAACTGCTTTAACTGTATGTGTGCCTCAAGTCTACACATATAGAAAGCCGTCTTTTACACTTACAAGTGTGCCAGAGCCCTGTTTGGTTACTTGCATTCACTTGTGTGGTTGGATTTTTGCAAGAATCAGGGAAAATTGCACAATTTTTTCTTTAGAAAAAAGTTCTTTATTATGAGATTTGATTCTGGGTCATATCCGTTGAAAATCTACACTTTATATCTCTCCATCACCAACCACACTTTTGTAACTGAAGGTAGTGGAATTCTTTCCTTCTTACAATAGCACTTCTACAGTAGAAACCCGTTAAAACAGCCCTTTTTATAACAGTGGCTTAGTTGGTTATTTTATCAGGATTCTAAAGTTCCATTTTTTCTAACTGTGGTTATAGCAATAATTCAATTATAACAACTAAAAAATCTTGGTCTCATTGTTATAGTGTGGTTTGACTAATTTTTTCTAAGATAAAAGGTGGGATTATAATGTTGTTAATAACCAAGAAGTAAATGAAAAATTTTATTTCAAGGTAATTTTACAGCTCTAAAAATGTGGAACTATAGCATTTTGGCAATGTTATAATCAAATAGCTGTTTTGAAGGAGGCAGTTAATATAAGGTTCCATTGTTCTTGGAGTTAGTTCCTTGTACCTGTTTCAACTCTTGGATACAGTGTACTGTGTGCATGCCCATACCCCTTGTATTATAACTTCTCTCAATTGTAGGTTTGGTTGAGAGTATAAAATATTCCAAACACAATTGTGATGACAGACATCCAAGATATACATTTTAAGGTCTAGTTTTTGACAGGATCCCCTCAACACAACCCACTTTCAAAGTTGGCTAAACTAGATGAGGGACAGTTGGACTAGATCAGAGAAGTGTGCTGACATCTGTAGCAGCCATATGGCTGGATGGTCCTTGCTCCACAATTGTGATGTTCTCCCTTGGTGTATCCTTCAAACCACTGCTCAACTTACAAATTCACCTCACATACACCTTCAAAATTATCTCTTTGTATCTTGCTGGGGATCTTGCTGTGCTCATGTGGTGGCGTGATGTGCTCAGATATTCGCAGGAGGAAAAAACCTGAAGGAAGAAAGAAAGGAAGAGGCCAGAAGAAGGTGAGTGATGACGAGGACATGGAAGAGGCAACAGACTTTGCCAAGGAGACTCCCCGGCTGAGGAGGACAACTCGCAAAACTACTGCACCCACCACCACCAAAGCTACTAAGAGGAAAGTGAGGGATTTGTTTAGTTCTGAGAGTGAATGATTATGGTACAAATCTTCATCTTCTTGTAATATAGGTTCATTCTCACCTTGTTTCTTCTATGTATTTTCAATGGTTCCCCACATTGTTGTATGTATATATATATCATTTGGGGTGTTTCTATCTATTTATATATATATATATTATCTCTATATATATAATAATAAAAATTCCCATCAGTTTGGAGAGATTACTATTTATTCACCAAAACCAACAAGTCTGAAATGTGCTTCATGTAGGCTTCAGAAACCTGGCTTAATAAAAGAGATTTATTTGCTGAAATATCTCCCGCAAAGTGAAAACTTTTGAACCATAAATATTGTCATGTACAAATGTAAGGGTGACATTGTAATATTTATTTTGATTTTCAACCTTATATATATATATAAAATTGAAGAGAAGAAAGGAGATAAATTTGCTGAGTAACAATATTTCTGTTGATGAAAATAAATATTCTAAAAAAAAAAAAGGCATCTCCTTATCATGTAACTGAAAGTTGCAGATGGCTTGCGCCATCTATCGGAATAAATATCAACTATTCGTTGATATTTAATTATAATTAAAAAATCGACAAATAGTTGATATTTATTCCGATAGGTGGTGCAAGCCACAGCAACTTTCAGTTACACGATAAGTAGATGCCTTTTTCTTAATTTATCCACCTTATCCCAGTACAATTTGTACTATTTTTTCACAATAAATATTCTGTTACAAAGCTCCTTCTCTATAGGAGATGTGGCCCACAGTTTGTAATTTTGTTCCTACGACATGGTCACGGTTTTAGTGTCTTTAAAATGGTCCCTATGATCTTAATGTCCTTTTTCTTTCGGCATGATGAGCGGATTTGTAGTCATAACATCTATAGGGACATTGTCCTCTTGGAGGGAAGTCTTGACTGACACAGCAGTGGAATCCTGGAGTCACTCACAGAAAAATGTAGACACTGCACCCTCAGTCTCTTCGGTTTGGCATCCCTAATCTACCCAGCATCTCTATCAAATGTCACATAGAAACATTAGGAAAGAAAAATGTAAGCAAGAAAGGCAATAATTATTTTAAGAAAAACAATTCAACCGTATTCACTTATGTGAACTTTATTGTCTCTTTATAGAGAAGCAAGGGGAGAAATTTGCTGAGAAACAAGAATAATATATTCTGTGGCTAAAATCATAGTTTGTTACAATATATATTTAGTATATAATATTGAGGTCTAAATAGAGCAAGGTAACTTTAAAAAAAGGTAATTTCCCCTATTTTTATATAAAATTACTGTAGAACCTCTCTTTAAAGGATAACTCCTAGTTGCATAGCCAGTGTCCTTTAGAGAGAGATTTCCTTGTACCAGAGAACAGCTAATTGGTAAAAATGGTAATTTTGGCAATGATAATTGCATTTAAAGTATAGGTGTCCTCTCAGGGAAGTTCTGCTACATTTTTGGACAGGCTCTCTTGACCTTGGCTCAATGAGTGGAGATTTATGGTTGTTAAAACTATTTTACCGTTCTTTTTTACTTTGTACATAGAATGAAAAACTTAGGTGAAGGGAGACAAGGGGAAAAGTTGAAAGAAAGGATCAAAACATCTACATGGTCGGGGAAACTCCCAGCTGGAACCGACCGAGGGCAAAGGTCACCAGATGGCCCGGGGAGGCAAAAGTCAAGTGGATGTCTGGAATTTGTTTGGTTGTTCTGCAGGCCCGGGACAGCCCGCCATGTGGCGTCTTTTTTTTCTCAGAGTTAGTTAGCAGCAGCGGCCCAGGCGGGGCAGACGCGCCTGGGAAGTATCCCACAAGCAGCGTCTTGTGGACGGAAAGACGTCCGAGAAGTATCCTACAAGAAGCGTCTTGTGGACGGAAAGACGTCCGAGAAGTATCCTACAAGCAGCGTCTTGTGGACGGAAAGGACGCTTTGGACATCGCACGAGCCGCGACAAAGTGGAACCAAGCTAAGCCAGCGACGGTGCTGCACCCGAGGTACTGTGTGAACACAACGCCACCCCCCCCCTGACACTTATTTTTATCTCCCTTCCCTAAGACTACTTTAATTTTACTTTAATTTTTTTGCTGAACCTTTTTTATCTTGTTTTTTATGCTTAATTCTTTACATATAAGTATATAATAGTTTTTAGCCCTATTTAATTTTTAAATAAAACCTTTTGTTATACTGTGTTTTATGTGCATTTATTTCCCCCATTGTTTTTCCTTTCTATCGATCACCATTTATTGTTTTTTAAACGAACATGAACATTTTGGTGAGCCGGACGTGATAGATTTAAAGGAAATATGGAGGAAATGGATGCAATTAAAAAGCGCAGAAAAGCCATAAGAGGTACTTTCACTAGAATTATCAATGAAATAAACGGGGAATTTGAAAAGTCTCAAATTGATAGGAATGATATTTATTCTAAGTTTAATAGACTAGAGTCTTATTACACGAAACTTGTAGATCTAAACGAAAAATATCAGGCTTTATTGGTAGAGTGAAAGAAGGGATTACAGAGGAAAGTATTGATAGGGAATCGCAGGAATGCGATAAATATGAAGAGGAAAAGTTTGATATTCAACAGAAAGTCAGTGTACTACGGAATCTCAATAAAGAAGAAACAATCCCGATTGCTAGCGAGGACACTGTAATAAATGTGAAATTACCAGAGTTAGCCCTAAAAAGCTATGATGGCTCTCTGGAAGGTTGGTTGCCTTGGTGGGCGCAGTTTTCGAAAATTCACGAAAATAAGAATTTATCCGATAGCGACCGGTTTTTATATTTGCGTCAAGCAATTGTACCAAATTCAGAAGCCTATCGTGTTGTAGCAAGCTATCCCGTTACAGGCGCCAACTATGTTTTGGCAGTACAAGCCCTACAGGAGCGATTCGGTGACCCGAATATACTGACAGAACTATATGTCAGACGTCTATTGAATTCGGTTATATCTAATGTAAAGAAAGAAAATATAAATTTAAGCAGTCTGTACGACGAACTGAGCAGTCACCTCCGGTCGTTAGAGACACTGGGCATTGATCCCCAGTTGTCGGGTATTTTTTTATATCCTCTTGTCGAGTCTTCATTACCTTCGGATATTTTGAAAATATGGCACAGGCATCCTTCTTCGGGTTATGGTCTGGAGTTAGCAAAACGGGAAGAGTCAGATAAAGGGGTTGGAGGAGCTCAAGAAAGGCTCAGGTTATTATTGGACTTTCTAAAAGCCGAAGTAAGGAGTGCTCAACGGCTGAAATTTGTGGAAAAAGGCTTTAAGCAGGAGGAACCCTATAAAAGGTCTTACAATGATGGGACCAGAACAAGGAACAATTTCAGACCCGCCACTGTGTCTAGTCTGTTCGGAGGGCGAACTAATATAAAATGCTTCTTTTGTGAAAGAACAAATCATGCGAGTCATCAATGCCGCTCCATAATGAAAATGTCTCCGGGAGAGAGAAATGATAAAATATGTAGTGCCCATCTATGTTTCAAATGCTTAAGAAAGGGACACATACAGAGTCAGTGCCGAGAGCAATTGGAGTGCAAAAACTGTGGGAGAAACCACTTGGAAGTTTTATGTGAAGGAAATTCTTCTAACCGGTTAACGAAACCAGGAAGAGAAAATCTAAAGGAAAATGCACCTGAGCCCATTGCATCGCTTTCTAGTCAAGCCTGCACCGGTCAGGTCTTGCTGATGACCACGGTAGCACTGTTAAGAGGCCCAAATGCCTCTAGAAGGGTTAGAATTCTTCTCGACAGTGGAAGTCAGTTTTCATATATCAAACAGTCGTTAGTCTGGAGTATAGGAATAGAAAGAAAAGGCGAAATAACCATAGCTAAAAGTCTTTTTGGAGGTAATAAGATTGGTGAAGAAAAGCACGGTAAATTTATGTTAGAATTAGAGAATTTAGGTAATAAAAAAGATGTGATCCATATTGAGGCGCTGGATCAACGTAAAATTTGCGACGCCATACCACCTTTGCCAAAAGGAAACTGGTTAGAAAAATTGAAGATTAAGGGCATAATATTGTCTCAGGACAATTTTAAAGGACAAGAGATTGATATATTGATTGGCGCTAACTATCTAGGTATGATTTTGACAGGAAAAATAGTTCAAGTTGAAGCAGATTTAACTGCGGTGGAAACGAAATTAGGTTGGACACTAATGGGCAATTCGCCAATTATTGATAGCAATGACAATGTGCAGCAGACTTTGAATCTGCTAACAACGCGATGCGATTTAAAGGATTTGTGGGATCTAGAAGTACTAGGCATTAGGGATCCTGTTGAAACTTGCTCCAAAGAGACAAGATACCAAGAAATAAAAGAAAAGTTTATAACAAAAATTCAAAGACAAAATGACCTCACAGAATAAGTTGACCGAATATAGTCAGATCTTTAGAGACTGGCTGACTGAAGGACTCATTGAAAGAGTCGAGGAAAATCCTCTCGAGAGAAGAGGCTACTATTTACCTCACCGCCCTGTGTACAAGATGGAATCTAAAACGACGCCCATACGTCCGGTTTTCGATGCTTCTTGTCTAGGTCATAATGGACTATCTTTGAATCAATGTTTAGAAAAGGGACCGAATTTATTGGAAAGAATCCCTGAAATGATGATAAGATTTCGGGAAAATAAATTTGGAGTCACGGCAGATATAAGAAAAGCATTCCAGATGGTGGCGATTGAAGAATCTGAACGGAACTATCTTAGATTCCTTTGGTGGGAAAAGGAGAGCGATAGAGAACTAATAGCTTACAGGCATAAGAGACTTGTATTTGGCTTAAACTGTAGTCCTTTTGTGCTGAACGCCGTAATAGAATACCATCTTCAATCAATAAAAGGCCCACTTGTTCAATGGGCAAAGATTTTAGCTCAATCCTTCTACATGGACAATTGTATTACCTCGCTGGAAACAAAGCAGGAAGTGCAGGAATTTCAAAAGGCCGCAATTGAAATTATGGACAGGGCTAAAATGGACTTACGAGAGTGGGAATATTCTCTGGAGGAAAACCCTGAAAAGGGGACTTGTACAAAAATATTGGGTGTTGTTTGGAATAAAATGGAAGATTCATTAAAATGCGAACTCCCTGACAATTTGAGTCTTCAACCCAAATTAACGAAAAGGTTGGTACTGTCCATGGTTCAGCGGATATTTGATCCACTTGGATTTTGCGCTCCAGTATTCTTGCCACCAAAGTTGTTACTGCAGCGATCATGGGGGCTGAAACTAGGTTGGGATACACCTTTACCCGAAAGTATGGCCCAGGAATTTCGAACCTGGTTGGTTCAAATAAAATTCATAGAGTTAATAAAGATACCGAGATATATGTGGAATGATCTCATTTTCCCTACAGAAGTTCATATCTTTTGTGACGCTAGTCAAATAGGCTATGGAGCTGTAGCCTATTTAAGGAGCGAAACGGGACGAGAAAATACTCCAACTTTGATTAGCTCCTATGAAGAGTATTACGATCCCTCGCTTGGAATTAATGGCCATGGTACTAGGAGCTAGACTAGCCAATGCAATCCAAGCTGCCTTGAAGAGAAAATGTGAAACAACTCTTTGGTCTGACTCTACTACCGCGCTAAATTGGATAAAGAGAGAAATTGAGTGGAGAGTTTTCGTGAGAAACCGAGTCAGAGAAATACAGGCCACTACCAATTTGAACGATTGGAGGTTTGTTCCTAGTCAGTTGAACCCGGCCGATCTTCTGTCTCGAGGTTGCCCTCCAAGCCAGTTTGTGCAAAGCAGATGGTGGGAGGGCCCCGAATGGTTGAAAGAACCTAAAGAATTCTGGCCCAATTCAGAGTTCTCGATAAATCCAAAAGAAATAAAGGTTGAAGAAAACATTAGGAAAACCAACATTAATTTGAACATCGATTATAAAGACTGGTTACTGACAAGGAGGTCTAATTACTCTCTCAACATCAGGGTAATGTCCTATGTTTTAAGATTTTTAGGGAAACTTAAAAAACAGTCAACTGAAACAGGACCATTGAAAGTTTCAGAATTAGACTTGGCAGAAAAAAAGCTTATCCGAATGATTCAGGAGAAAGTCTCCATAGAGAAATCGAATGCAACCAAGAGTTTTAAAATATTAAAAAACACTGACGGACTTTGGTGTGTAGAAAGCAAACTTTTACATGGACAGGTCCCAGAAGAATTTAAAACTCCTATCATTCTACCAGGCGACCATCCCTTCGTAGAGCAACTTATATAGGAAGTGCACCTGAAAAATGAATATTTAGGCGCGCTGATTCAGAAATCCGAAAATATTGATAGAAGACAGTTGAAAGTAGGAGACGTTGTACTGATCGGGCAAGAAAATCTTAAAACAATGTTTTGGCCTAAAGGGCAAATAGTAAATCTCATACCAGGTAAAGATGGAATAGTGAGAGTGGCCCATGTTAAAACATTCACAGGAACCTTGATCAGGGCTCTACAACGCTTACACCCTCTTGAAATATCCTCGAATGTAAAGACGATTCAAAAGGACAATTCAAATACCGAACCCCAATCTGAAGCATTTTTAGGAAATAGGCCCAATACTGAATCCAGGGACTCTAGAAATAGATATGGTAGGGTAATCAGAAAGCCTGCAAGGTATGACTCGAAGGACTAGTGAAAGTACCTGTAGAAAAAAAAAGTGTAATATGTGTATTCTTTTATGTGTATTTTATGTAATGTAATAGGCATATCTACTCTTGTGTGTATTGTGTATATATATGCTCTTTTGTCTTATACTTAATTTTGGCTTCTTTCGGAGCAAAAATTTGTGGGAGAATGTTAAAACTATTTTACTGTTCTTTTACTTTGTACATAGAATGAAAAACTTAGGTGAAGGGAGACAAGGGGAAAAGTTGAAAGAAAGGATCAAAACATCTACATGGTCGGGGAAACTCCTAGCTGGAACCGACCGAGGGCAAAGGTCACCAGATGGCCCGGGGAGGCAAAAGTCAAGTGGATGTCTGGAATTTGTTTGGTTGTTCTGCAGGCCCGGGACAGCCCGCCATGTGGCGTCTTTTTTTTCTCAGAGTTAGTTAGCAGCAGCGGCCCAGGCGGGGCAGACGCGCCTGGGAAGTATCCCACAAGCAGCGTCTTGTGGACGGAAAGACGTCCGAGAAGTATCCTACAAGAAGCGTCTTGTGGACGGAAAGACGTCCGAGAAGTATCCTACAAGCAGCGTCTTGTGGACGGAAAGGACACGGAAAGGACGCTTTGGACATCGCACGAGCCGCGACAAAGTGGAACCAAGCTAAGCCAGCGATGGTGCTGCACCCGAGGTACTGTGTGAACACAACGCCACCCCCCCTGACACTTATTTTTATCTCCCTTCCCTAAGACTACTTTAATTTTACTTTAATTTTTTTGCTGAACCTTTTTTATCTTGTTTTTTATGCTTAATTCTTTACATATAAGTATATAATAGTTTTTAGCCCTATTTAATTTTTAAATAAAACCTTTTGTTATACTGTGTTTTATGTGCATTTATTTCCCCCATTGTTTTTCCTTTCTATCGATCACCATTTATTGTTTTTTAAACGAACACGAACAATGGTATTGTATATACAGTTACGAGCATCATCCGTTCTTAATTCTTCATCTCCTAATCATTTATCATCTCTGTCACCGTTTGCTTTTTTTTTGGAATGGCGCCCTCCTATTGGTTGGCTACGATCACGCCACCTTTGCCCCCCCCCCACTCGCTTTTTCATTTTTGTAACTATTGTGTTGGAGCGGGTCGCTCCTTAAATAAATGCATATATTAGTTAATAACTAAATGGAATCCTCTCTTTCTTTTTCCCAGTAAGAGACGCCTACGGAAGCCAACAGTACATAGACAGATAAAGCACATAGGCTATAGTTATTAACTAATACAGTCGAACTTGGATAATTCGAATTATCCAAAAATTCGAATTAAAGATGTTTTGAATAAAGGCTTAAGGCTTCTAGGGACCAAGAAAATATTCGAATTAAAGAGGTTTTCGAATTAAAGAAGTTCGAATTATCCAAGTTCTACTGTATATGCATTTATTTAAGGCGCCAATTTATAATTGTAACAAATAGTATTTGAATAAAAACATTCAATCGGGTAAAACACGGGCGTTGCCCGGGTCATTCGGCTAGTGGTAGAATATAGACCATGAGAGAACACTCGCTAGAGGACACTTCTCTACAAAGGAGAGTTTTCATTGCCAAAATTACCATTTTTACCAATAAGCTGTACACCAGCAACTTCTCTCTTAAAGGGCACTTTGACTCTGCAATTTGTCCTTTAGAGCGAGGTTCTACAGTATTTATTGTTGTAGTGGTATATCCCATCAAATCATGGCGGATAGTTAGCGATGGATTTACTGTAAGTTTACCACATGTCTACACATGTAGAAAGCCCTTAGACTTTTGCATTTACAATTGAGCCAGAGCCCTGTTTGGTTACTTGCATTAACTGGAATTTTGCAAGAATCAGGAACCATTGAAACAATTTTTTTCTTCATAAAAAAAGTACCCAATGCAGGACTTGATTCTGGGTCATGGCTGGTGAAAATTGATGGTTTCTACCACTCATCCTCCAGCAAACCTGTTGTGGAAGGATGCAGCAGGAAGTGTAAAATTGTTCAAAAATGGGGATTGGTACAGTGGATGATGAACTTCTAGGGGGAGGTTTCCTGATCACTGGGGGTTTTGATTTTCAATTTGCATGTATCCGGTCAGAGAAGAGAAGCCATTGTGTAACATACACCAGCTGTGATTAGATTAACTGTTGACAGCTTGAGGCGTGGACTCATGGCATTTGTGTAATCTTTGCACAAGGGAATAAGAAACAACAACAGATTATCAGTAAGTTCCCAACATCATGTAGCTTACCAGTTGGCAGTAAATCCTCTTAACACTGTAGCATAGATAACTGATATAAGATAAACTAATACAGTAAAACCCCGCTAATATAAACCTCGGATATAGCGAACCTTCCCTTATATTGAACCTACGGCAATTCCATTCCATTGAAAATATCATCGTTATAACGAACTTTGCTATTTTTAAAATAACAAAATACCCCTATAACGAACATATTTTAAGTCCCAAAATAATAAAATCTATTTAAAATACTAGGCTTATAACAAACTGTTGTATATATATTAATTAATTGTTCCACAGAGTGTGTGTAAGCTCGCAGGTAAATAGGCGCTAACTGAAAAAGAAAAAAGTTCCTTTGTTCAATATTAGTTTCCCTTTTATATTTTGTTCTCTCTCTTGTAAATCAATAAATATATTGTTTGATTAATAATTATTGGAATCAGTTTCATTAAAAATTCTAAGCAAAGTCAACAATTGGTAGCAGAGCATGGTTGTTCAATATAAAGCGCAAAAGCGAAAATATTTAATTTGAAGATTAAGCAAGAAGTTTATTCTGATCGGTAAACTGAAGCACTTCTGAGAAGATTAAAGGTATTTATATATATTAAGTTAAATTTTATCTATGTATTGCATGTTAAAAAGCTACCCAATATTTAAATAAATTTAAAATATATATTTGTTTTTAAATTATATTGGTTTGTTTATATAAGCTCAAAAGGTGAAAATGGCTGAATATAATTTTTTATCCGAAACAAAAATTGAACCATTAACAGGAACAAATTATCAAATATGGGCGTTGAAAATCGCCGCAATTTTAAGAGGAAGAAAATTATTTAAATGTGTAATTTCCAATCCAGAACCTGATATGGAAAACAAAAGTTCTTGGGAGATTTGGAGTGATAAAAATGATGAAGCATTTGGGATAATCATCAGTACGTTGACAAATGAACAAGCTGGAATGTTCATAGGAGAAACAAATGCTAAGAAAGTATGGGACTCACTGAGAAAAACATACACAGGCAATTTGGAAGATAAAATTATTGATATAGGCTTAGAATTAAAGAACATTAAAATGAAAGATAATGAAACTGCAGATGAATATATAACGAGGGCAAAAAATATTGCTGCTAGAAGTTCATCATTAGGGCATCAATTTACCTCAAGAGAACTTTCATTTCATATTGTCAGAGGCATATATCCAAAGTATGAAAATATTGATATTGTCTTACGATCAAGATCAAGAGAGAGGCAACAATTGAAAAGATTCAACAAACTCGAAGAGTAGAGGAGACAAGAAGAAATATGAGATTAAATCAATTGGTTGAGAATGGGCATGAACAAGCATATAGAATTAAAGATAGAAAAGTTAAACAATTTCAGCCAAAAAGATGTTTTGTTTGTAATAAAAAGGGACATCTAGCTAATGATTGCTGGTTTTGAGATAAACAGAAATAAGGATATCAAAAGAAATGGACTCCTGATTATAGAAATCACAAATACAGTAGGGAACATTCAAATAACCTAATGGATACTATGAAAAGTGGAATTAATGAGCAAGCATTTGAAACATAGTAAAAGAATTTGAAGATTCACCAGATAGGAGAAATGATAGGCAAATATGGTGTATAGATTCAGGATGCATCACACATTTAACCCCAAACCTAACTTTGATGGAAAATGTCACAGAATACAAAAGTGAAATCAACCTAGCTGAGAAGGGCAAAACTACCCAAGCCACAGCCAAAGGAGATATGAGACTTACTACATGCACAAGTGAAGGCCAAGAAAATATTTGCATCAAAGATATCTTACATGTACCAAATTTAAGGAATAATTTCTTGTCAGTATACGAATTAGTCAACAAAGGAAATTCAGTTATTTTCAATAAGAATGGAGCAAAAATTTATAATGAAGGGAATGATTTAGTTGCTGAGGCATATATAAAGATAGAATGTTTATGATGGAAACAAAACTAAGATATGTACCAATATCAAAAATTGAAAATGTCATGGTTATAAATACGCATTTATCAAAGAAAAATAGCAATATACGTTTATGTCATAAAAGATTAAACCATATAAATGAAGAATACATGGAAAAAATGATTCAAGGACATATTGTAAGAGGATTGTATCTAAAATTTGAAAGGTTACCAGAGTGCGAAGCATGCATAATGGGAAAACTGGTTCAGAAGCCATATAATATTACAGAAAATTATACAGTTAAGCCCCTGCAGTTGATTCATATGGATTTATGTGGACCAATGCCATGTCAATCTTTAGGAGGATCTAAGTATTTTCTTGTTATAGTATATGACTACAGTAGAAGAATCTTTGTATATTTCCTGAGATCAAAAGATGAGATCTTTGAAAGATTTGAAGAATTTAAAGCAAGAGCCGAAAACGAATTAAGTCTTAGAATAAAAGATGTAAGAACGGACAATGGAACTGAATTTTGTAACTCTAGATTTGAAGGACTTTTCAAGAGAAGTGGGATCCATCACCAACTTACCACCACATACTCACCACAAAGTAATGGAGTCGCAGAGAGAGTGAATAGGACTCTTATAGATACAGCAAGAACCTTACTAATAGACTCAAAATTACCCATGAAGTTTTGGGCAGAGGCAATTGCTACAGCTGCATACATTAAGAATTGTACACCCCACAGGTCTATCAAGCACCATACACCTATGCAGAGATGGAATGGCAGGAAACCATCGGTCAAACACATTCGAATATTTGGATGTTTGACACATTGGCTTTAGAGCAAACCAAGAAGAAACAAGTTTTCACCAAAGGGTAGAAAGGGAATATTTATTGGTTATTCCATTAAAAGAAAAGCTTACAGAATATATGATATAATGACAAAGAGAATTCATGAAGTCAGATCAGTGAAATTTAGTGAAGATAAGAGAGGAATTGATTATGCAAATGATATTCAGGAAGATACTAATTGTGATAATTTGACCTATAAAGGAAATTGTGAAGAAATAGTTGCTGGAAACTTTCTTATCTTGAAAGAAGACAATCCTGTCGCAGAGAATGAAATGAAGTCTCAGGAGGATACTTCAGTAAAACTAGGTGGTGACTGTGAAAATGACTCATCATAAACTGAACCGATAGAGGAAAGATGTGTAAAAGGAGGAAGAAAGAAAGGAGAAACAAAGAGAATCTTAGAAGAACGGCACAAAGCAAGACTTGAAGAACAAGAAAGAAAATTAACAAAGAAGGAGTTCGACGCTCACAAAGAATAAAAGATAGGAATGATGCAAACTTAATTATGGAAATAGATCAATATATCCTGGAGAACTTTAAAGAAGCAATGGATAGTGGAGAAAGAAATCAATGGCACAAAGCAATGGAAGAAGATCTCAGTGAGATAGAGAAACATAAAGTATGGATACTAGTACCAAGGGAAAATGGTATGAAAATCATCAATAGTAAATGGGTCTACAGTACGAAGAAAACATCAAATGATGGCATATATAAAAGAAAAGCCAGACCGGTTGCTGTTGGATGCAAAGATATAGTGTGGACTATAAGGACAAACTACGGAAATGTGCAGATAGCCTTGGACTTGCTGGTTAGAGCTTACACACAGGGGAGCGTATGTTGTATATATATTAACTAGCGGATGTACCCGGCTTCGCCCGGGTTTTACCTGAGTAAAGGTTCGTATAACGAAAATTTGTTAAAAGAATTCTCTATAAACATATAAAAAAAATAATAGATATATTTTGATAATTTGAAACTCGTAAATTTGAATCTCTCGATAAAGTGATCATTTTTTCCCGGTCCCTGTGTGCCGTGTCATCCAATTTTGTATTTCCTAATTTTCTACATTACAAAATAATCGTTTTATCTAGTGAACATTTTTTCCCGGTCCCTTAAAAAATACTCGATAAGTTGATTTCGATAATTTGAAACTCGTAAATTTGAATCTCTCGATAAAGTGATCATTTTTTCCCGGTCCCTGTGTGCCGTGTCATCCTGAATTTTGTCTTTCCTAATTTTCTACATTACAAAATCATCGTTTTATCTAGTGAACATTTTTTCCCGGTCCCTTGAAAAATACTCGATAAGTTGAATAAAATCATGGTCGTTTATGGAAGATGGACGTAGTTCCCGGAGGTCACCCGCGAGGCTTTTTTCTTGTCTACTTGGCACAGCTGTGTCACCAACTCTGCCCCCGCGCGCCAGGACCTCTTGATCCCTCTGATTGGTCGGTGGGAACTTGGACTGTCCAACCGGCCGGCGGCCGGACGATTACATTCTCTCGACAGGGGGTGGGGCAGACCTAAGCCTATCTCCGTCGCAAGGTGGCGCTGCTTGCGAGTTAAAGCTACAAATCTGCAAATAACTCTGAGGATATTCAGGTTTTACCCGAGTGAATGTTTGTCTAACAAACATTTGTTAAAACAATTCTCTATAAACTTAAAAAACGTACTCGGCTTCGCCCGGGGTTTTACCCGAGTTAAGGTTTGTCTAGCGAACATTTGTTAAAACAGTTCTCTAAAAACTTATTAAAAAAAAAACCTTCCCGGGGATATACCTAATAATATCCCAAAATTTCACGGCGATTGGATGTATGGTTTTTGAATCTATAGAGTACAAACATACAGACAGACATTCAATTTTATATATATATGGCTTCGCCCGAGGTTTTACCCGAGTGAATGTTTGTCTAACGAACATTTGTTAAAACAATTCTCTATAAACTTATAAAACGTACTCGGCTTCGCCCGGGGTTTTACCCGAGTAAAGGTTTGTCTAGCGAACATTTGTTAAAACAGTTCTCTAAAAACTTATTAAAAAAAAAAAGATATATTTTGATAATTTGAAACTCGTAAATTTGAATCTCTCGATAAATTGAAAATTTTTTCCCGGTCCCTTGAAAAATACTCGATAAGTTGAATAAAATCAATATTAATTATCATTATTCTTGTCTCAAATAAATTGCCGTGTCATACTGAATTTTGTCTTTTCTAATTTTCTACATTACAAAATAATCATTTTATCTATTCTCCCAATATATATGTTGTAGATAAATGATAAAACTAACTTTGACTTGTAAGAATTATTAGGTAGAAAAATCTTACTTTTGATAAATTATCTTTAAGATTTATTATCTTATTATCATTTACAAAGCACGCGATATCCGTCTAGGATATTTGCATGCATACACAAGTTTGGGAGCTTATTTACAGTAATTATTAATATGAAATTAGTTATTATAATAGAAATTATAAACATATTTGTCAGTTAGTTAACAATTTAATTACCCTATAATGAATATTAGTGAACATCACATAAGAACAGAAATTTAGAGCTATTTACAGCATATAACTATATTACAGCCCAGGCTATCTATTACTAAAAAATATTCTACAAAATCTATTAAAATTTATATACATATATCTATTATTAACTATTTGATTTAGACAATTTATATTTATTTGATTTTTGACTCTCAAGTCCTCTACAAGTCGACAGTCCGTTAAAATATGTACAGGATTTTCTTCTTCTGCACCACATGAGCATTTAGGCGAATCCGTCTTTCTGACCTTGTACAAATATGATCTAAAGTTACCGTGTCCAGTAAAAAATTGGACATTGTAAAAATTTGGCTTGACATATTTGGGAATCAGTGAAGAAGGACTTGAAAATGGTATTAGTCTTCTCATAGTATTTCTGCAATTTTTCCCTTATGTAATTAGAAATTATATTCCTACTTGAAGAGTCAAATCGGTTGTAATTTATTTCGGTTTTCAACATGTTAGATTCAATAAATTCAGTAAGTTTGGGGACTTGTGCAAGTATATGTGTACAATCCGATGATGTTGTACTGTAGGCCTGTATACAATGTTTTAATATACTATATTGAAGAGAATTAAGTTTGTCTTTAGACTTTTTGTTTATGAATGGATACCATATTGGAAAACCATAAGTAATTGTACTTCGATATAATGTCTTATACAATATCAGTCTTCGTCTAAAGTCCAGACCCCATGCTTTCTTTGTCAGGCCAAATAGGTATCCACTAGCTCTAGTTACCTTTATGATCATTTCATTAACGTGAGGCGTAAAGTCCAGTTTGCTTCTGACTCCGTGATTTTTAATAGTCACTCCTAGAATCTTAAGTTCTTCAACCGGTTTAATTAACTTGCTACCTGAGACTATTATATCGCTATTGCATTTATATAAATATAATATTTTTGTTTTTTCATCTGACAATTTTAATTTACGACTTTCACACCACTTATTGATTTTTCTTAATACATTATCTATTGTATTTCTTAGTTGTTCAGGAGTTTTATTCCAACATATTAACGTAATATCATCTGCATATCCTATTGTTTCACAATTATCATCCAGATTATTATTCAGTATCTCATTAATAAGAATATTCCATAATGTGGGAGACAGTGGTCCTCCCTATCTTTAAGATAACAAACTTATCTCAAATAAATTGCCGTGTCATCCTGAATTGTGTCTTTTCTAATTTCTACATTACAAAATCATCATTTTATCTATTCTCCCAATATATATGTTGTAGATAAATGATAAAACTAACTTTGACTTGTAAGAATTATTAGGTAGAAAATCTTACTTTTGATAAATTATCTTTAAGATAACAAACTTAGTGATAATAAAACTTATAGATAAAAAAAACTTTTTTCATCGTCGCAATGGGGGCGCTGCTTGCGAGTTAAATATACAAATCTGCAAATAACTCTAAATATATTCAAGATATTCATGAAATTATTTTTCGAAAACCTTCCCGGGCATATACCTAATAATATCCCAAAATCTCACGGCGATTGGATGTATGGTTTTTGAATCTATAGAGTACAGACAGAGAAAATATGGTTTTACGGGCTACTAACCAAAAGTTATGATTTTTGAGCCCAAGCGCGATGTCAGGTGGCAAGGGACCCTAGGATCTGGCTGCAGGAGATGTGTCGCAGGGGTAGTGGAAACGTTGGGCAAGCAGGGGAACAGCGCCAAGGTGCAGTGAGGCAGGAGCATTGAATTGGCCAGGAATCCAGTAGAAGTGGCAGATGGAATTGGAGGCAGAAGGTCCTTGAAGCCTAGAACTTGAGGGCCCTAGACTTCAGGATGGGGCAGCTTGAGGCTCTCGCCTCGTGCTTGTCAGGAAGGCCCTTGGAGCAGCAGTTGGCACATTTGGAGGTGCGCTGGTCAGCAATGGATGGGCAGGCGCGGCCTTCGTGGCCGTCTTGACCGCAGTGGAAGCACTTAGGAGCTCTGGAACATTGGGCAGAGTTGTGGCCAAAGCCACAACAGCGGAAGCAGACGCGGGCGCGGATGGACTCCTCGAAGTTGAGGATTACTCCATCAACCACGATTCTCCCGCGAACGCCCAGGGCTCTAAAGGTCTTGAGGTCCACCTCGATGAAGGCGGTGCAGGTCCCGCTTCTGGGTACAGAACGGTGCGCCACGCGCACCACCTTGTCCCCAGGAAGCTTTCTAACAGCAGCGGTTCCCAGGAAGGTCTCCTCAATTGTGGAGTTGGATGTCCCCTCATCCACTTTGAAGAGGCAGATCCGTGGCAGGATCTCCTTCTGCTGGCGGACCTTCATTCCATTCAACTTGCTGGCCAGGGAGGTTGTCACCTCAGGGATGGTGTCAGGATTACTGGAGTGGAGGACCAGCTTCCCCTTGGTGTGTAGGGAGGCCCAAACGCCTTGGGGGAGAGTGTGGGCAGCGCGGACAGCTTTTAGCATCTCCCTTGGGTCAGCCTGTGGGTCATCAGAGATGACCACTGTGTGGGCCGCCGATTTTTCTCCATGGAGGATCACTTGGGCGGCCGCAGGCTTGGATACGCGGGAAGGCGCAGGTTTTGAAGGACCATTCAGGTTTGTCCTCTTTGCAGGCGGGTTGGGAGCCTCAGACTGCTTCCTTTTGGTTGGAGCAGGAGCAGGCAAGGTGGAGGCAGGCTTCTTGGCAGGGAGAGCAGCAGGAGCAGGAGTGGCGGGCTTGATTGGGTCAGTCTGGGAGCTGGTTTCCTTGTAGGAAGGAGCAGGGCAGGTTTGAGTGCCGCGGCAAGCAGTCTTGGGCTTGTTGGCCTCCTCAATTTCGTCCAACTCTGCGAAGGACTCGAGGGTGTCAGTGAGGTTCTCTACATTGGTAGCGAGGGCTTTGATCATTTCAGTCCGCGAGGCGATGTAGCGGATCAGGTCCTCATGCAGGGATTTCAGGGCAGGATGGCCAATGGAGCTCAGGATGCTGCAGTTGCGTGAGATCACCATCTCATCTTCCCTCTCCAGGTCGGCGACGTTCACGATGGGCTTGTAGGCCTTCTTTTTCTTCTTGGCAGGATTCATGTATGTCACGACTGAGAGTACAGACAGACAGACATTCAATTTTATATATATAGATTAATTGTTCCACAGAGTGTGTGTAAGCTCACAGGTAAATAGGCGCTAACCGAAACAGAAAAAAGTTCCTTTGTTCAATATTAGTTTCCCTTTTATATTTTGTTCTCTCTCTTGTAAATCAATAAATATAATGTTTAATTAATAATTATTGGAATCAGTTTCATTAAAAATATTCTAAGCAAAGTCAACACAAACTTAAAATTTACTTAAAAAAAAAAATTAAACGTCAAAATTTTGTGCATGTTAGCTGATTACAATTTCAAAACAATAAATTTAGCGGCATTGTTTGTTTTTATTTACATTCTATTTTTGGTGTGTATGCTGTATAAATTTTTGCACATTATACTTTTTATTAAATAGAATATCTTTGCATCCTTCAAATTTGAAATAGAAAAATGCAAATGGCTTCCAAAATAAAGAAAACAAAAGCATTGTAAAAAAAAAAACTATTACCAAAAAAAAAGGCCGTTTTCAAAACTTAAGAACATGTTAAAATAAGAAAATATATCTTTTCCATTATAAGAGATAAAACGGAAGGCTATTAAAAATTGTACAAAGAGGAATCAACCTCTACTTTTGCCGTGATCGTACGTGTTAGGGCTAAAAACTTCCAAATAAACGGGCCACGATGCAACAAAAAATATTTTTTATGCCATGAACTATCGTGATTTTAAAGCCAGCAATGGCTTGCATGGCAGGTCAAAAAAAAAAAAAAAAAACCAACGAAATATACTCTAAAGAAGAATATGTGGAAACATGAAATGGAAGAAAACACTTGTTAACTTTATTTGAAAGGTGCAATGTTTGAAGAGTGCTTTGAAGCAACAAGGTATTAGGGCCATTTTTTCACGTAAACATTATATTATATATAAAATAAAAGGATTTAAAAGCGCGAATGTTTCTTTTATACATAAAACGAACTTCTACTGTCCTTACTGCGATGAAAAAATATATTGGGAGGGCTTGGCTCATCAGTGGTGAACCCTCCCAGCGGTTTCGCCAATTTAATCCACCAGACCGCTTCTCAGAGCTCCAATACTGTATTGGACCATTCTGCTTTTATATGCTACACTGAAGGATGGAATCTTAGAAATGGTTTTCAAGTAAACTATGGACATAAGCTTATAGGACAGTAGAATTACATTCAAATATTTGCTTCGAGCAATGCTCTTCAGCAAACTATAAACACAAGGCCAGTTAGGAATAAATTAACACAAAGCAATAACGCGCCATCTATACATATAAAATAAAAGGATTTAAAAGCGCGGATGTTTCTTTTATACATAAAACGAACTTCTATTGTCCTTACTGCGATGAAAAAATCTATTGGGAGGGCTTGGCTCATCAGTGGTGAACCCTCCCAGCGGTTTCGCCAATTTAATCCACCAGACCGCTTCTCGGAGCTCTAATACTGTATTGGACCATTCTGCTTTTTATATGCTACACTGAAGGATGGAATCTTAGAAATGGTTTTCAAGTAAACTATGGACATAAGCTTATAGGACAGTAGAATTACATTCAAATATTTGCTTCGAGCAATGCTCTTCAGCAAACTATAAACACAAGGCCAGTTAGGAATAAATTAACACAAAGCAATAACGAGCCATCTATACATATAAAATGAAAGGATTTAAAAGCGCGAATGTTTCTTTTATACATAAAACGAACTTCTACTGTCCTTACTGCGATGACTTGCAGGTAATATTCCTTATTGACCGGTCTACCCTGTGGCAAGAACTCATGATGCACCACGCCCCTGCAATCGAAGAAAACTGTCAGCAAAACTTTCACATTCGACCGAACTTGGCGCGCTTTTTTCGGTCTTGGTTCGTGCGGCAGCTTCCATTGAGATGATTGAGCTTTGGTTTCCACGTCATAACCATAAACCCACGCTTCGTCACCAATTATGACCCTCTGGAGCAAATTTGGATCGTCGCGGACAGAGTCCAACATCTCATTAGCAATGTTCATGCGATGCTGTTTTTGGTCGCAATTGAGCAATTTTGGTACGAATTTTGCGGCGACCCGTCTCATGCCCAAATCATTGATAAAAATCGAATGGCACGAGCCAATCGATATGTTTAGGTCCTCAGCAACTTCTCTAACGGTGATTCGACGATTGGCCAATATCATTTTCTCCACTTCATTCATTTTTTCGACTGTTGTTGAAGTGCTCGGGCGTCCGGCACGCTCTTCGTCGTTCACATCTTCTCGGCCTTCTGAGAACATTTTGTACCACCGATAAACGTTGCTTCGGTCCAAGGTAGCTTCTCCGTATGCCACAGTCAACATTCGGAATGCATCCGCGCACTTAATTTCGTTTTTCACACAAAATTTGATACAGGTTCTTTGATCCATTTTTTTTAATAGGTAAAAATCGAAGACGATCCAAAACACCTGCAAGCAAAGCAGCTGTCAACAATTAAGTGAACATTCAAAATGGCCGAGCTTGTCGGCATAAGTGAGAGACATGAGTACCAACATAAAGCCACAAAAAGATCGAAATTTGAATATACGTAACCCGCGAAATTTTTCAAAAGTCGCGATACTTTTTGAACACACCTTCGTATAATCCTTAAAGTGGCGGAATCTCAAGTGAATTAACTTGTGGCCAGTTTTATAGGGTTCTTGGTCAACTTGGAAAGATCCAGCATTCTTCGTTTTTTTTTTGGTTGTTCGGTGAATATAATAAGATAGCTCATCTGTTGAACGACCATCTCCCTAAGTATTCATTCAAATTGACTTGAATTGAACAAACCTCTCCCTTGAAAAACTGGAATGAATAGATCTAAAAAATACTCTATAACGATTTTTTTTTTCGAATTTAGGTTGGAGGGATGAAGAAATTCCTTTTGTAATAGATGTTTGAGTCGTTCAGAAGTCATGCGGTCCATTTAAAAAAATAAAAGGGAGAACTAATACACTCATGGGCAAAACTTAAGAAAGTTGTATCTTTAAAGAGGCATATCTGGATTCAGACAATAACTCTGAAAGATATTTGATACACAGTGAGCTTTATTGGAAACATGTGTGAACAAAATTACCTCTATTTCCTTCAAAAACAGACATCCAGCGACTTGAAAGACGTTCCACTTCCTTAAGTTTGTCCACGAGTGTAGATAAATTTACACAGTCGCCTAGTGCAAAAGTTCTTTCTAGTTGTTGGCAGGTTCGGAATGTTCTATATACATAGATAGAGCTGACAACTAGTTATCGTTTAATCTAGATTGCAGGGTGGCACATTGAAAATGGCTAAATCTTGAAAGCCCTCCCAATATTTTTTTCATCGCAGTAAGGACAGTAGATATTTATATTATGTTTAAAAGAAACATCCGCGCTTTTAAGTCCTTTTATTTTATATGTATAGATGGCGCGTTATTGCTTTGTGTTAATTTATGCCTAACTGGCCTTGTCTTTATTGTTTGCTGAAGAGCATTGCTCAAAGCAAATATTTGAATGTAATTCTACTGTCCTATAAGCTTATGTCCATAGTTTACTTGAAAACCATTTCTAAGATTCCATCCTTCAGTGTAGCATATAAAAGCAGAATGATCCAATACAGTATTAGATCTCTGAGAAGCGGTCTGGTGGATTAAATTGGCGAAACCGCTGGGAGGGTTCACCACTGATGAGCCAAGCCCTCCCAATATATTTTTTCATCGCAGTAAGGACAGTAGATATTTATATTATGTTTAAAAGAAACATCCGCGCTTTTAAGTCCTTTTATTTTATATATAATATATTTACCAATATTTCAGTTGTCTAAACGCCATTCTTTTTCAAGGTATAACAACGTATTTAGGTCAACAACAAATTCTCAGCGCCACATTATATCTACTAAATGAAACATTGGTAAATAAATTATATTTTGACCCAATATATGCCTTTTTAATTGATATGGTATATGTATGTGCTATATATTTCCATAAGTTTCTTCAATTCCCGAACGTAAGGTGAAACATTGGGAGGGCCTGGCTCCTCAGTAGTGAGAACTCCCAGCGGTTTCGCCAATTTAATCCACCTCTGAGAAGAAGCCACACAATCATAGAAATAAAAAAACCTTTCCTGTGATTACAGAACGCCAACTGGAGATGATTCAGCGGCGTTCATCAATCTTTTTTGGATCATACACAAAATAAAAGTTGACCATGACTAACGAGAGCCATAACCCAAAACCATGGCTCCAGGTGGTCGTTCTGAATTTGTCAAAACTGGTGCTATGGCTTTGTCGTCGCCTAGATTGAAGAGACGGTCAAGAGATGGCGAACAGTTTGGTGTTCATCTTGACGGGATAGAGGTGTATCTTTATGGGTTATTTTATTGTTCGTCCATGATAAAGCACAATTTGTAACATGCTTTGTGTTTATTTGTGTAAAATATTTGATTATTCTTTAATTTTTTATTTATGGTTGGGCAGTCGGCAACACTGTACTTTTGTTTTGGTAATTTTGCATAAGTTTGTTTTGTTGATTTCACCACGTGGAAAATTAGGGAAGACCAACTTCGGGATGGGACAACAATTTATTTCAGGCAAGAACAAACTATGAGTGATAAACAAAAGATAAGCAAAAGAGGGAAGTGTACAGAGTTTATCAAAATATAAATTTAAAAAATAATACTCTGCTAATAAAATAATAAATACACCTATCCCCCGATTTACACGGTAGATACGTTCCTGAGAAAAACGTGTAAATCGGGGGATAGGTGTACACAGAAATAAAAATAAAATGCATTGACAGGTTAAAATAGGTAATCAGCACATAAGCTCGGGATTCCTCGTGAGATGTGTACACAGCGCATGTGTTCAATCACAGTAGCATTTAGTATAGTGCGATAAAAAAAAAAACTTATTTGGAAAACCGTGTAAAAGCGAAAACGTGTAAAACAAGTACCGTGAAAATCGGGGAATAGGTGTACTTTGTTACAATATATATTTATTGATTAACCTTGTTGTAATCGGGTAAAATAAAGGAACACAAGGTTTTGTAACTATCTCTTATTTTTATATAGGAAACGTTTCAGGATTATAGATTATAGCTACAAGAAAATAAGAACATGCTGTGATATTTTCTCATTTATTCTTTTGTTTGATGATGGTAACAACGCTGTTGCCGAAACGTCACATACTATTTATTTATTTGGATCTTCCGAAAAAGCTTAACACTCAGAGTGGACGAACTGTTCTTTTCAGCCGAACTGGTTGCGATCAGGGAAGCCCTCAGAGTGTGTGCCGAGAAGAACTTCAGTCAGGACCGCCTCTTTTCAGGTTGTATGTTGGCCCTCGTTGCCATCAATCTGGAGAAAGGGAAACTCGCGCATGAAATAATCCAGGAGCTGGAGATGACGCGGGCTCCGGAGCTCCATTGGGTTAGGGGACACAGCCTCATCGAAGGTAATGAGTTCGCAGACAGGCTCGCTAAGGCAGGATGCTTTACAGGTAGATTAGTGAGGACCCCAGTGACCAAGAGGGAAGTGTATAGGAGAATCAGGGGGCACGTCCAGGACTTATGGTTGGACAGATGGAGGAACAGTGTGAAGGGGAGAGAGGTATTCTATATACAGTTACGAGCGTCATGCGTGGCCTCTGTCACGGTTTGCTTTTTTTTTTTGGAATGGCGCCCTCCTATTGTTCGGCTACGATCACGCCACCTTTGCCCCCCCCCCCCCCCCCCCCCCCATTTCTGTAACTATTGTGTTGGAGTGGGTCGCTCCTTAAATAAATGCATATATTAGATAATAACCAAATAGAATCCTCTCTTTCTTTTTCCCAGTAAGAGACTCCTACGGAAGCCAACAGTACATAGACAGATAAAGCACATAGGCTATAGTTATTAACTAAAATATTCATTTATTTAAGGCGCCAATTTATAATTGTAACAAATAGTATTTGAATCAAAACATTCAATCAGGTAAAACACGGGCGTTGCCCGGGTCATTCGGCTAGTATATATATATATTCAATGGGGTAACAACACCCAAGTACCTCTGTAAGGTAATGTCCCAAAAACTCATTAGGGTAGTTTCGGGACATAGGCCTTTCCCCAGGAGTCTCCACAGATTTAAAATTAAGAGCAATCCTGTTGCGCCTGTGGAGAAAGGAATGTACGAGGTGTGTTCAAAGAGTATCGCGACTTTTGTGATTTTTCAAAAATTATTTATTCATGAATGCCTATTTTGTCCCCTTCAAGTAATCCCCATGAGATATTATTTACTTGTGCCAACGGTTTTTTCCAATCTTCGAAGCACTTCAAAAAATCATTTTTAAAAATCTTTTTCAGCTCCTGCTTCGATGCCGTCTTTATCTCGTCAAGCGTAGCGTTACGTCGTCACAGGGGGCCAGATCTGGGGAATACGGTGGCTGCGGCATCATTAGTGTGTTGTTTTTGGCCAAAAAGTCGCGCACAAGCAACGATGTGTGAGCAGGGGCGTTATCGTGGTGCAAAAGCCAATTTTTGTTCTTCCACAAATCCGGACGTTTCTGGCGGATTGCTTCGCGCAAATTGTGCATAACTTGCAGGTAATATTCCTTATTGACCGTTCTACACTGTGGCAAGAACTCATGATGCACCACGCCCCTGCAATCGAAGAAAACTGTCAGCAAAACTTTCACATTCGACCGAACTAGGCGCGCTTTTTTCGGTCTTGGTTCGTGCGGCAGCTTCCATTGAGATGATTGAGCTTTGGTTTCCACGTCATAACCATAAACCCACGCTTCGTCACCAATTATGACCCTCTGGAGCAAATTTGGATCGTCGCGGACAGAGTCCAACATCTCATTAGCAATGTTCATGCGATGCTGTTTTTGGTCGCAATTGAGCAATTTTGGTACGAATTTTGCGGCGACCCGTCTCATGCCCAAATCATTGATAAAAATCGAATGGCACGAGCCAATCGATATGTTTAGGTCCTCAGCAACTTCTCTAACGGTGATTCGACGATTGGCCAATATCATTTTCTCCACTTCATTCATTTTTTCGACTGTTGTTGAAGTGCTCGGGCGTCCGGCACGCTCTTCGTCGTTCACATCTTCTCGGCCTTCTGAGAACATTTTGTACCACCGATAAACGTTGCTTCGGTCCAAGGTAGCTTCTCCGTATGCCACAGTCAACATTCGGAATGCATCCGCGCACTTAATTTCGTTTTTCACACAAAATTTGATACAGGTTCTTTGATCCATTTTTTTTAATAGGTAAAAATCGAAGACGATCCAAAACACCTGCAAGCAAAGCAGCTGTCAACAATTAAGTGAACATTCAAAATGGCCGAGCTTGTCGGCATAAGTGAGAGACATGAGCACCATCATAAAGCCACAAAAAGATCGAAATTCGAATATACGTTACCCGCGAAAATTCAAAAGTCGCGATACTTTTTGAACATGCCACTATGCATGCCACTACGTCTTGGATTGTCCAAGGGTAGTGAGTGTGCAGGAAGAGAGAATGAGGGCGAGGGGCGCGATCGAGAGTGAGCTGCTGAGAAATCACAGCAAGCTTCTTGAGAAAGCCCACGACGTGGCAGCCGAGCTTTTCCTCAGCTGTGAGTGAACAGGGTCGACCGGTGGCCGCCTCCCCGCTGGACACAGTAGATAGTTATTCTATTTTGCTGTGACTAAAGGCCACCGGTATAGAAATTCTTCCAGACACGTTGTCTGGGAGGTGGTTTTTCCAGGTACAATGTCCGAGCACTAGCTTGGATACCGTTACTTGGCTTATTAGTTGAACAGGATAGCTGCGAAGGGCATGCATTGCATGCCGGCTTGTGGACCGAAAGGTCTGGGTGGCCATCTGCTTCTAGGGTGTCAAATAATTTGACAAACATAAGCAGTTTTAATCTTCTCAGGTATGTGGGTAGAATGTTGTTTATTTGTTAAGTGAACTGATCTCCCACGCCTTCTCATTGGACGAATGTGGCCATGTTTATACATAAAAAAAGGTTGAAACGGGATGCGAGGAGTCGTGGAGTGGTGATCGAGTGGAGGCGCTTAAAGCGTTCTCTGTGTGCTTGTCTGGTGATCTCCTCGCATACCTGTGTAACCCCAGTCCACCCCTTATCAACTCTGCAAATAAAATATAATTACTGTTTTTATTTTATTTAACAAATCGTGAGTTAATTTAATTTATTTTTTACCTTCTTTTTGTTGTCGGTGTTGTACTCTTGAGTGTACGTTTTTCTGTGTATTAAGTTACTCTTACTGTAGGCCCTGGTTTATATTGCTTTTTGTGTTATAACCCGTAAAAGTAACTTTTGACAGTGTTACTTTTTTTAGAAAGGTTTTGAGTATTGAGAGAGAAATTTATATTACTAACTAAGTTACGGTAAGTACACACAATGCAATTTTTAAAAAACTTTACAAAATTAGCGTTACTGAATGTAAATAATGGCTTTCTTATTTTTAATTAATTTTTGTTCTGGCCTTTGCTTTTTTATCTCTTAAAAAAATTGTGTAAAATGCAGTCGCAGTCATTAGCAAACACATATGTTTGCCTAATTTCCACGTGCTCTTTTATTTTTTTACAGAAAAATAATTGCATGCCAGTATTTTTGATTTTTTTTGTAAGCCTATTTTTTATTATTCTTACTGAGAAGATGGGCTTCGCAGTCTCTCACTCAACTCAGGCAATTTCAAAGGTTAATGCGCTGGTGCGGGTACCTCGGGGGTTGGGTAGAAAAGCTGCCATCTATTTAAACTATATTGATTTTGAAGAGCAACTAAATGGATTGCAAAAAATAATTAAAATCAAATACCTAAACCCTAATATAATACAATTTTTACCATCACACACTTTTTGCATGTGGTTTAAGTGTTACTTCTGTATTGCTATTCTATGGCATTTCTACTATTTATTATTGATGTACTTTCAGTATGAAGAAAATTGCACTCGGGGGAATTCTTGGGCGAAGCCTGGTCATTCGTCTAGTCAAATAATAAAGTATAAATTTTCAAGTGTTGAATTCCACACACACACAGAAAAGAAGATGATCGAACATATTGAATTATAAAATGAACACTATTGCGTATGTGTGATCCAAGAAAGGCGATTTTTAATATCAACATACACTCTATGACAACAACAACAACAACAACAAATCGATGCACCAAGAAGCAGTTGTCTAATTAAATGAAAATGCGTATTCAAAGACCTTTAGACCAAACATGCAAATGATTGAAATTTGGTTACCGGCTTATGCAAAGCAAGAATTCCAGCGCATCTAAACTTCGCATCCAACACTAGTATTCTAGACTCGGTGAGGCACGAGCTGATTTTAAAAATTTCCGTTTAATTTTTTTTTTACAGTAAGCCTCTTCATACTGTATTAATTCCTCGCCGAAAGATTTGTGCTGATTACGAACAATACATGTCATCGTTTGAAAGAGGTCGTGCCATTGGACTGAAAGAGGCTGGTTGGTCAAATCGACTAATCGCGCGACACCTGTGTCGAAGTGATGCCAACGCTACATCTCCGAGGTGTTGGAGCCAGTTATTCTTCCTTACATTCAGGGCTTGCCCACAGCCATATTTCAACAGGATAATGCGCGACCACACGTGGCACGTATTGTCCAAATCGCCAGATTGAATTGCTTCTCTGGCCGGCTCGCTCTCCTGATCTTTCGCCGATAAAAAAACATGTGGTCCACGTTTGCTCAACGATTGACCCAGATTACATCCCCAGCTTCCACACCAACTTTGGCAACATGTGGAAGCTGCTTGGTCTGCTGCACTCCAAGAACACATCCAAAGTCTATATTGCGATAGTATAAAAGAAACAAAAAGGAGCTTCTTGTGTAGAACACGTTTATTCCGCGAGATTTTGAACGCCATCGTTCTTCAACGGGCGTGAAGATAAAGTATAACAACATATAGAAGTACAAAGAGAGACAAGTGATATCCAAATTTGTAACTAACATGATGGCAGATAGAATTACGAAGTTAAAAATTAAACCAATTATGTAAATCTATATATTTGTGGTAAGAAAACAATCTTAGAATGATATTGAGAAAAATAAGCAAATAGGGTGGGACTGAAATAGAATATTGTAATACCTGACTACTGCATTAATAAATGGTTAATTTCTGGGATTTCAATTTTATTATTGATGCCATTCTTTTGGATGGAGATGCTGCAGACCTCCGAAAATAAACGTTGTGATTTATTGGAGACTTTGTTTTCTTAGCACAAATATAAATATTGTTAATTTATCACTTCGTAATTCTATCTGCAATCATGTTAGTTACAAATTTGCATATCACTTGTCTCTCATTGTACTTCTATATATTGTCATGCTTTATCTTCACGCCCGTTGAAGAACGATGTCGTTCGAAAGCTAGCGGTATAAACATGTTCTACACAAGAAGCTCCTTTTTGTTTATTTTATATTATCGCAATATAGTAATGGCAATCAAAAAGTTGTTCTCTACTTCCAAAGTCTCTTTGAATCAATTCCGAGGCGTGTGGCAGCGGTGATCTCCAACAATGAAGGCTACTCTGGCTACTGATTCTGGCAGGAACCACACTTCGCAGAAGTCTATAAATTTAATCATTTGATACTTGGTCAACATGTTATTTACAAAATAAATTTTGTTGTGATATCTCTTGTCTTTCTTGGTGTTGCAATTTGGGTGGCCAGCAGTGTATATATATTTAAGACGATTAATCCTTATTGATTCTATACGTTATTATAATAGTGTATATATATGATTATGATGATGACATATTACAAGAGAAGGGTTTACAAGAGAGAGAAGAACAATTTTGAGGATGAAGTGTTTTATCAGACAATTTGTTCTACGTTACCCAAGATACGTCTTGTACTGGTCTATGAAACCAAAGCTACTGTGGCGCGTGACAGCTACGTTAGTGTATTTGAATATAGTAAGTACCATTCGGGAGCAAAGTACAAAACCCGGGAGTTGACACCAATTAGCAAGTGCCATCCCGCAGGAAGCAATAAATAACAACTTCAATCGCGCAGGCGGCAGTTTTTGTGAGGAGACAATTTGGCGACGTTTTTAAATTTGGCCACGCTGAGACACGCCCGCTTTCCCAAGATACATCCATCGTCTTGGCGGCGCTGGGATGGATGACTGGTCCTTCTTCGCGCCTGAGAACGATCGCTTCACTTTCACCCATTTGGTTGTAACCTTAGCAGCATCTTTCATGAACTACTCGTGTCGGTCAGAGACTGCCTCTTTGAGGAGCCACCTTTGCGAAATATACATGTAAAAAAATACTTTAAATGACATCTTTTAACCTCTAATCAGATACTACCTCCATGAGAAAGACCATGGGTATTCCAGTTTTACACTATCATAACCTATGGGCGATTATTGTGTACTGTACCTTTGCTAAGTATATACAAGTGTACTTGTATATATCATTAGAAAGAAATCAGAAAAACCTTACTGGTTTTATTTCTTGGTCTATTTTCTTATTAATATTATTATTTATCATATTATCTCTACACATGAAGATAATTTATTTAGAAATCAACTTATTTGAGGTTGATGGAGAAGGGATATAAACCGTCTATTCTCGGCAGTTACGACCCGGCATCGAATCCTCCCGTATTGGGCACTTTTTTTAAAGAGTTGCTTCAATGGCCCCCGATTTTTGCAGAAGTCTACCCGCACCAGTGAGTGCAAGTAAGGCTCTGGAACACTTGTAAGTGCAAAAGTCGAACTGCCTTCTACGTGTGTGAACATGTGGAGCACTTACAGTAAAAGAAGTAGCTAACTAATCACCATGATTACACAGGTCTACAAAATTTTAACAAAGTTTTTGATGTTTGAGCATTTAAAATGCTTTTTGGGTAATCTAATGGCGCTGATTCCGAATATGTTCTTAGTTTTTCTGTGTCATCAAAATCTATAGATAATGACCATAAAGTGTATTTTACCAAAATAATATTTTCATAAAGAAAACTGCCAAGTCATCATGAGATTGCTGCATAATTTTTACAATCATTACATCTCAAAGTTCTTCTAAAACATACGCCATTAACTTCATATAAAAATAAAATTTTAACAATTAAAATAAATAAATCACTTCCAAACATTATACCATCACTTATAATTTGAAATTGTCAAAAATTAAATAAGTATTTAAATTTTTAGTGAAAATATATATTTTATTCACACAGATTAAATTTAATAAAAATTATATATATATATATATCTATATATATAAAAATGAATGTTTGTTTGTCTGTTTGTCTGTATGTCCGGTATACAAATTCGCAGTAGTTCACTAATTCAAACCAAAATTTCCATACATAGGTAAAAAAACACGGGGAAGACGATAGGCTATTTAAAAAAAATATATAAATCAATTATTAAAACTATATGTTTTTAGTCAGAAAATGATGATGACGATATTGCTGTATCATGTTTGATTATCAGATACAAAATTATATCGGGAAAAATTCCAAAAAGCAGAGACCACGGGTGAAACCAGTTCATTATTTTGTACGCAGGAACAAAATTCTAACAGAAAAAAAACATTCATTCGAAAAGAAAACAAAAGCCAGATCATCTTTCTATAAAAATATCGCTTCTCAGACACAAAGTTTGGAGCGGAACGTTTCACAAGAGTGACATCCACGGCGCCAATTTATAATTGTAACGAATAGTATTTGAATAAAAACATTTAATCGGGTAAAACCCGGGCGTTGCCCGGGTCATTCGGCTAGTATATATATATATATATATATATATATATATGTTGAAAAAGGAGGAAGATAGGAGAGGGCACTGAACACCGGAGGATTTTATTAAACCGATCACGGTAAGATAACACAACTAACTAACTATTTATTTATTTATTTATTTCGTCTCAATTTACAGGTGTTACATTCGAGCACAGCTCGCGAGTCACCTTGTCCTGGATATTTACACATGGCGAGTTGGTGGAGTAGAAGTGGTCCCCCTAGGCCTTGCAGGAGGGCAGCTGTTGGGCGATGAGCTCTTGTCTAAGTGTCAGGGCCGGGTCGTCGGAATCGGGGATTGATATCTCCTTTATTTTGTAGAATATCTTGTATGGTTGGATTATTTGAATTTTGCATTTGGAGGTATAAGTTCTTAACGGAAGTTTTGTACATATCTTCTAGATCGGGTTGGTTCAAGTCCTCCTTCAGTATCTTGTTTGATAGGTTAAATGGAGCTCCTATACTTGTCCGAAGGCAGATTCTCATAAATGCGTTTATCCGATTTTTGTTTGTGGTTGTAATATATTTACACCAAATTAGGAGTGCGTATGTTACTATCGGGAGGATACAACTTCTGTATAGAGTAAACTTTTGTTTTGTAGTCAATTTGCTTCTATAGTTGAACAGGCTTGATAATGTTATTTTTGCGATTTTTGCTTTCTTTATATTTTTGACATGCATGTTGAATTTCAACTTGGAGTCTAAGGTAACTCCAAGATATTTAACGCTGTCAGTCCAGTTAATAGGGCTCTGGTTTACCTTTAGGATGGATTGTGGCTTGAATTTTTTATTGTCTAGTGGAGGAAAAATTATTGCCTGAGACTTTTTTGGGTTGATGTCTAATTTCCAATCGTTGCACCATTTGGTTATACTGTTTATGTAATTTTGGAGTTGTGTAGTTATTATTCCTATTGATTTGGAGTTTGCTAAAATTGCTGCGTCATCTGCGAAAAGTTTTATTTGACATTTTGGATGTTGAGGGAAATCGTTGATGTAGATGTTGAATAGGTAGGGTCCAAGGATAGAGCCTTGAGGGACTCCAATCTGGGTTGGTTTTGCCGTGGTTATATAATTCCCTTGCTTAATTGAAAAGGTTCTGTCCTGGAGATAGTTTTTCAAGAATTTGATAAAATCCCTTGGAAATTGATTTTTTGTTATTTTCGCTATCAAGCCATCATGCCATACTCTATCAAAGGCTTTGGTAAGGTCTAGAAAAACAGCACCTACTGCCTCCTTGTGGGACTTTCTTATTTGGATGTAGTCTATTACTGTGATTAGCTGGTGGGTTGTGGAGTGTCCTTTTCTGAATCCAAATTGTTGAGGAATGATAAAGTTAATAGAATCCATGTATGTCTGCAATCTGCGAAGAACAATCCTCTCGTATACCTTACCGATGGTAGAGAGAAGGCTGATTGGTCTGAGATCTTCAGGTGATTTGACAGGTGATTTTTTTGGAATGGTTATGATAATGGCATGTTTCCATGTCTTCGGGAAGTAGCACAGGTGTAATGCAGCATTGAAGATCCCAGCGAGGAAAACTATCCATTTGATGGGGAGGTTTTTAGTCATTTGCGGCGTAATATTGTCGTGGCCTGGAGCTTTGTGATTACCTAGGTTTTTAATCACTTCCTTGACTTCATTTGGCGTTGTCATTGATAGTATATTCTCTTTGGGATGATGGCAAGTGTTATCTGTTAGGTAAGACGGAACCTCATCCTCCGCCTTGGAAAAGTGTTTGGAAAAATGCTCTGAAAGATCATTTCCAATTTCTTTGTCGGTCAGCAAGGTTTTTCCATTTGCATTTAAACTAGTGATTTTGTTAGTTTTTTTCCTAATGGGTTTAGTTTTTTTCCAGAAGTCTGTTGGGCTCGATTCAAGTTTGCTTAAAAAACTATTCCAATTTTCAGATTTCTCTGCTTCAAGGGCTTGATTTACCTTTCCTTGAAGATTGAGGTAAGTAGCTCTATGAGCTGGATCCCAGGTTGATTGCCATCTTTTCCTAGCTTTATTTTTATCCCTTATTAAGGCTTTGGTTTTTGGGTTCTTTATTAATTTGGAAGATGAGACTATGGTGTTTTTCGAGTAGCTATTATTAATTTTCTCGTTTAAAATTCCAACTGCTGAATCAATGTCTACTTCAGTTTTCAAGGGGAGTCTGGGGGGCGTGGTGGAGATTAGATCTTGTTGAAAATGAACCCAATTAGTTACTCGGCTGAGCTGGGTTGTGAATTCATCCTTTGGGCAATTCAATTCAAAGATTACAGGGAGATGGTCAGATGATAAATCGTCGGAGGTTCTGGCATTTGGGGTCCAGGGAATGTTTTTAAGTACAGCGAAGTCTAGGAAATCGGGATTGCCGAGTGGACTGTAATGCGTGGGTGACGAAGGTGCGACAATGTCGAGGCTTTCTCTTTCAGAGAAATTGTGCAGCACGATTCCACTGTTATTTGAAGTCCTTGATCCCCAAAGAGGGTGTTTGGAGTTCCAGTCTCCTGCAACGATTATTGAGTGGTTGTGTTTTATCAGTTGGTTCAAATCTTCTTCCAATAATGGTGCATCAGGCTTCTTATAAATTGCTGTGATTTGCAAGAGTGTTTTTCCATCTGGTTTTATCAAAATTGAAGTATTTTCCAAGTTTAAAGTATGAATCAGCATATTTTTATATTTAAAAAAGGATTTTATGATGATGGCTGTTCCCCCACCTTTTCCTGTAATTCGATCAGTTCTAATGGTTTGATAGTTCCTGAACTTTAGATCAATTGAGGGTTTAAGGTGAGTTTCACTGAGCAGAGCAATGTCAATTGAGTTATCTTCTAAAAAGTGCAATAATTCTTCTTTCTTTGATCTGATTCCGTTACAATTCCAAGCAATAATTTTAAAAGGTAATTTGCAATTCATTGTAGGTATGTTTTGATTACTTGCATCAATTTTTCACACAGGTCCTTAGTTTCAGAACGAGAAGTTTTTCTTGTCACAACCTCAGCATTGCTTTGGTTTTGTTGTTCTACCATTTTCGGCAGTGTTTCAGATCTTTTTGAAATCGGAAGTGGGTTGTTAGGTTTGTACTGACCAGGGTATCTTGGCTGTTGCTGATGTACTCTTGGAAACTTAGGGCATCCGCGGTAATTGGCTGTGTGCGCTTCTTCGCAGTTTGCACACTTTGGGGGAAGTTGTCTTGACTTTCTTGGGCAGTCCTTCGAATGGTGCTCCTCGGCACACTTGACGCATTTTGGTTTCAGGAAGCAGTTAAGTTGACCGTGCCCGAAACCCTGGCAGTTGAAGCATTGAGTCACACGGTTTGTTGTTCTGAAAGATTCTACTGCAATTTTCTGATAAAGAAGTTCAGTTATTCCGTAAATTTTCTTGTTGTGTTCATTTTTCGGTAATTCTACCAGTACTAAATTCATTGGCCTTTTAGTTGATTGTCTGTGAAGTCTCTTCACAGAGGTCTCAGTAAAGCCCATTGTTGCAAGTTCTATTGCTATATCTTCAGTCTTGTAGGCTGTTGTCACGCCCTTTAATACCACTTTGAGCGGTTTTTCTTCTTGGAGTCTATAGGAGTAGCCGCCATTATTTTTTTGAACATATTCCCTGATTTTTTTGAAGTCTGAAATATTTTTGGCCTTGATAATGTGCTTATTTCCTGAGATCGTACATTGGAATTTATCTGTGCACAGGTCTTTCAGCTCTTGGCAGAGCAACTTCCAGTCTGTTACATTTTCTGCTATTACAGGTGGTATTCTTGGCTTTTTTGCATGTGTGACTTTTGTCCAAGGACCATCTTCATCAATGTCTTCTTCGTTAACCTGAGGAGGGGTAGCTGCGGACGTTTCTTGAGGGACTTCAGTTACCTCGTTCATGGAGACATCGTTTTCATTATGTTGTGAGACAACTTCCATTCTCGGTGTCTTATGGCTGCGTGATGTTGAATCTGATGGAGATTCGCGAGTTCGTTTCTTTGTTGAAAGAGTTTCTTCTACTTTGTACTCGATGCCACATCTTTCAAGAATTTTCAAAAGTATGTTGGTTTCGATTATACTGACCTTTTCGCCAGCTGGGCCGATCGTTGATTTGATTACAATAGGCTGCATTTTTTCCTGAAAAAATTAGCAGCAAAACTTCCTTGTTAATAATTTTTATTTCAAGCGCATTCAAAAAAATATATAAAATAGACTAACTAACTAACCAAGACATCCATCTATATATACACCGCAACACACCACAGAGTAACCGGTCACTGGTCAAAACAATTATATCATGAAATCCGAGAGAATTGCCATTTTAACACTTCCTCTCAATTCATCAGATTTCTACATTCCAAATCCAGTGACGTGTTTTTCATACAAAAACCTTGGTAGGCCTTTAGTAAGGATGTCGGCAACATTTTCTTGGGTTGGTGTGTGGACGACCTCGACAAGTCCATCGCTGCAAATGCTTCTGATGTAATGCCATTTGATGTCAATATGCTTAGTTCTGGCATGATAAACCGGATTTCTCGCCAGCTGTTGAGCACCCTGGTTATCCGTCTTCAGAACAGTCGGTCCATTCAGCAATTCACCAAATCCCATCTCGTCCAACAGCGCTCTAAGGTAGACTGCCTCCTTTCCTGCTTCACAAAGTGCGATGTACTCAGATTCTGTGCTCGAAAGAGTGACAGTCTGCTGCTTCTTCGATTCCCAGGCTATTGGACCTCTTGCCAAAAAGTAAACAATTCCCGTATGAGATTTTCTATCCACGAGGTTTCCACCCCAATCAGCGTCGACATAACCATGAAGAGCCTCATTAGATTTCCTGTAGGTAATCCTCAAACATGAGGTGCCTTTCAAATAGCGGAGGACACGCTTGGCAGCATTCCAGTGCTGTCTCCTAGGATCATTACTGAACTGTCCCAAAGCACTAACTGCATAGGCTATATCGGGCCTTGTCGACACTGAGAGATATATCAATGATCCAATCAGTGATTGGTATTCTACCTTTTTCACTGGCTCATTCTCACCTTCTATAGATGAAATTTTTGTTAACTTGGAGTTCGAGTCCATGGGTGTAGAAATAGGCTTTGCCTCTTTCATCCTATATTTCGCCAGAAGTTCTTCAATATATCTCTCTTGATCTATGGATATTGAACCATCCTCTTTCATTTGTATCCTTATACCCAGGAAACAATTTATCCCTCCAAGATCCTTTATTTTGAATATCCTTTTCATACTTTCTTTAAAGGATTTCAACGTGTCTTCTCTTTCAGCCGCAATTATCAGATCATCAACATAGATTGCCACCAGGAGAATACCTTCATCATGCTTGATATAGACACAATTGTCAGATTGAAGTTGCTTCAGTCCCAAATTCTTTAATTCATTGTCGAGCTTTTCATGCCAAACTATTCCAGCTTGTTTTAACCCATAAATGGCCTTCTTGAGTCGACATACCTTCTCTGGATATTTTCTTGAGACGAAGTTTTCCGGCTGTGTCATATAAATTTCTTCTTTAATTTCTCCATTTAAATAAGCAGATTGAACGTCCATCTGATGGAGTATCAAGTTGTATTCAACAGCCAAGGCTAAAAACATTCTAATAGTACTTTGGCGCACTACTGGGGCAAAAGTTTCCTCGTAGTCTATTCCGTACTGCTGTGAATAGCCTTTTGCTACCAGGCGAGCCTTATGGCGCTCAACAGAACCATCACTATTGCATTTCGTTTTGAATACCCATTTGGTTCCTATGATGTTTCGATTCTTAGGGGGATCAACCAATTCCCAAGTTTTGTTCTCAATCAAGGAATCAAACTCTTCCTCCATTGCTTTCTTCCAAAAATAAGAATCCCTTCCTGACAGCGCTTCCTCTGCGTCTTTTGGATCTGGCAAGTATTTCGCCGCTAGAAGTTCTTGCGTTGACAAATTGGCTGTAGGGTACTCCTTTCTTGGTCGGCCAGGTTTTCCCGTTCTAATATACCTTGGTCTTCCTCTTCCTCTTCTAGAAATTATCACTTCACTTTCTGACGGCTCGTTTAACACTTCAGATACTTCTAGATCCGATTGGCTTTCAATTTCAGCTTTTGGATCAATTTCTGATGTACTTCCTCTTTCTTCTACTAGAGGGATTTCCTTGAAAGAAGCCCTTTCTGAACCAACATCAATTTCAACGACTTCATTCCTAATTTTGGACAATTCTGGTTCAATAAAACGTACATCTCTACTTTTTATAATTGTACGTGTACCAGGCTTCCAAAGTCTGTATGCCTTAGATTCTGTGAAATACCCTATTAACTTGTATTCCTCACTGCGAGGTGCGAATTTAGATCTATTCGGCCTATTATTCACGGCAAACGATTTACTTCCTATAATTTTTAAATGAGAAACTACAGGTTTTCTTTTGGTAAATAACTCATGTGGAGTTTTACAATCGTTATTTCTCGGGCATCTATTTCTGATAAAAGTTGATGTATGTATCAATTCAGCCCATAAAGTTTCAGGTAAATCACCTTCGATCATGAAGCACCTAGTCATATCCAGTAGAGTTCTATTCGCTCTTTCAGCGACACCGTTCTGTTGAGGTGTATATTCTACAGAGAGCTGACGTCCTATACCTTCTCCTTCTAGGTAATCTTTGAACTCTTTGCTAAGGTATTCAGGCGCATTATCACTTCTAATACATTTCAACCTTTTTCCGGTTTGCTTCTCAGCATAATTTTTGAATATTCTAAATCCTTTGAATACTTCACTTCTTGATTTCATTATAAATGTGAAGATAAATCCTGAGAAGTCATCAATAAATGTTGAAAAATAAAGGGCGCCACCCAATGATTTTGTTCTCATGGGACCACAAATATCAGTATGGATCAGCTCCAGTGGTTCCCTTGCTCTCGTAAAAGACTCTTTCTGAAAAGGTAGCCTTGTTTGTTTACCTTTCAAACAAACTTCACAGGTAAAATTTTTAACATCAAAAATTGGCAGGCCGTATACAATATTTTGCATTTTTAGCTTTTTGAGATCTTGCAAATTTAAATGGCCAAATCTACTATGCCATTTTTCGTAATTTTTCTCTCCAGCTATGCAAATTTCTCTTGTCGCTAATGCCTTAGGACAATTGATTTGACTTAAGATGTAAAGTCCATTCCTTTCATAGGCCTGTATGCAAATTTTTGTATGCAAATTCACTATTTCAGCTTTTCTGTACTTGAAATTTACAATATTATATTTGCCCGTACACCTACTGATGGAAAACAAATTGCCGTTCAATTCAGGAACAAACAATACGTCCTCCAAGGATAAGGTTACAGGTCCGTTTTTACCCGAACATTCCAATTCTACCTTCCCCTTTCCCAGAGCTTCAATGAATTTACCATTGGCCAGTGTAATTTTCACTGGTGCAGTCTCCTCAAAATGAACGAATGAGTCTCTTGAGCTGCACATGTGGGCAGTTGCGCCACTATCCAGACACCATTCATTTGAGCCAAGTTTGCTCAAATATTCTGTCCCAAAGGACGAAACCATTTCATTTTTAGGGTTCCTGGACTTTCTTTTTCTGCAGTCGGCAGCTTTATGCCCCATTTTTCCACAGAAGTGGCAGCTAAATGGGAATCCCTTTGGCTTTGGTTTTGATGTGCTGGGCAAATTCTTTCTTTCTGGGTTTCCAAGGAAAGCTTGTTCGGTATTAGTTGTGCCGTTCAATTGAGTTTGTCTAATTTCCTCCTCCAGCATTTTCACTTTTAAAGTTTCAAAGCTAGGCAGTTCGTCCCTAGTTTCTATCGCTGTTCTAAATCCTTCATAACTCTCTGGAAGGCTACATAATAAAAGTATAGAAAGGAAGTCCTCTGGGACTTGACCATCCATTTCACTCAGCCTGTCAGCTAAACTGCTGAACTTGTTAAGATAATCCTGCAGCCTTTCATTAGGATTCATCTTCAAGAGGATCAACTGTTTCGTAAGGAAAACCTTAGTTGCAGGCCCTTTTGGCTGATGCACTTTATTTAAATTTTCCCATGCTTCTGCAGAAGTTGTGCATTTTTTAACATGTATTATTTCTGGAGGGCTCAAACTTAGGACTATAGTAGCCAGCGCCTTCTGGTCGTTCTTCTCCCATTCGTTGGATTCTACCTCGGTTTCAGGCTTGATTCTTATGCTATTTGCATAATCCCAAAGTTCGGAATGAATTAGAATCATCTTCATTTGCATCTTCCATGTCTCGTAATTTTCAGAATTTAATTTTTCTATTTGATAAAGGCTTGACATTTTGAATAGTTTCTTGATGCTACAATTTCTTTAAAGTAATCCTGGGCCCATAACCTGTTGAAAAAGGAGGAAGATAGGAGAGGGCACTGAACACCGGAGGATTTTATTAAACCGATCACGGTAAGATAACACAACTAACTAACTATTTTTTTATTTATTTCGTCTCAATTTACAGGTGTTACATTCGAGCACAGCTCGCGAGTCACCTTGTCCTGGCTATTTACACATGGCGAGTTGGTGGAGTAGAAGTGGTCCCCCTAGGCCTTGCAGGAGGGCAGCTGTTGGGCGATGAGCTCTTGACTAAGTGTCAGGGCCGGGTCGTCGGAATCGGGGATTGATATCTCCTTTATTTTGTAGAATATCTTGTATGGTTGTATTATTTGAGTTTTGCATTTGAAGGTATAATTTCTTAACGGAAGTTTGGTACATATCTTCTAGATCGGGTTGGTTTAAGTCCTCCTTCAGTATCTTGTTTGATAGGTTGAATGGAGCTCCTATACTTGTCCGAAGGCAGATTCTCATGAATGCGTTTATCCTATTTTTGTCTGTGGCTGTAATATATTTGCACCAAACTGGGAGTGCGTATGTTACTATCGGGAGGATACAACTTCTGTATAGAGTAAACTTTTGTTTTGTAGTCAATTTGCTTCTATAGTTGAACAGGCTTGATAATGTTATTTTGGCGATTTTTGCTTTCTTTATGATATTTTTGACATGCATGTTGAATTTCAACTTGGAGTCTAAGGTAACTCCAAGATATTTAACGCTGTCAGTCCAGTTAATAGGGCTCTGGTTTACCTTCAGGATGGATTGTGGCTTGAATTTTTTATTGTCTAGTGGAGGAAAAATTATTGCCTGAGACTTTTTTGGGTTGATGTCTAATTTCCAATCATTGCACCATTTGGTTATACTGTTTATGTAATTTTGGAGTTGTGTAGTTATTATTCCTATTGATTTGGAGTTTGATAAAATTGCTGCGTCATCTGCAAAAAGTTTTATTTGACATTTTGGATGTGGAGGGAAATCGTTGATGTAGATGTTGAATAGGTAGGGTCCAAGGATAGAGCCTTGAGAGACTCCAATCTGGGTTGGTTTTGCCGTGGTTATATAATTCCCTTGCTTAATTGAAAAGGTTCTGTCCTGGAGATAGTTTTTCAAGAATTTGATAAAATCCCTTGGAAATTGATTTTTTGTTATTTTTGCTATCAAGCCATCATGCCATACTCTATCAAAGGCTTTGGTAAAGTCTAGAAAAACAGCACCTACTGCCTCCTTGTGGGACTTTCTTATTTGGATGTAGTCTATTACTGTGATTAGCTGGTGGGTTGTGGAGTGTCCTTTTCTGAATCCAAACTGTTGAGGAATGATAAAGTTAATAGAATCCATGTATGACTGCAATCTGCGAAGAACGATTCTCTCGTATACCTTACCGATGGTAGAGAGAAGGTTGATTGGTCTGAGATCTTCAGGTGATTTGACAGGTGATTTTTTTGGAATGGTTATGATAATGGCATGTTTCCATGTCTTCGGGAAGTAGCACAGGTGTAATGCAGCATTGAAGATCCCAGCGAGGAAAACTATCCATTTGATGGGGAGGTTTTTAGTCATTTGCGGCGTAATATTGTCGTGGCCTGGAGCTTTGTGATTACCTAGGTTTTTAATCACTTCCTTGACTTCATTTGGCGTTGTCATTGATAGTATATTCTCTTGGGGATGATGGCAAGTGTTATCTGTTAGGTACAACGGAGCCTCATCCTCCGCCTTGGAAAAGTGTTTGGAAAAATGCTCTGAAAGATCATTTCCAATTTCTTTGTCGGTCAGCAAGGTTTTTCCATTTGCGTTTAAACTAGTGAGTTTGTCAGTTTTTTTCTTAATGGGTTTTGTTTTTTTCCAGAAGTCTGTTGGGCTCGATTCAAGTTTGCTTAAAAAACTATTCCAATTTTCAGATTTCTCTGCTTCAAGGGCTTGATTTACCTTTCCTTGAAGATTGAGGTAAGTAGCCCTATGAGCTGGATCCCAGGTTGATTGCCATCTTTTCCTAGCTTTATTTTTCTCCCTTATTAAGGCTTTGGTTTTTGGGTTCTTTATTGATTTGGAAGATGAAACTATGGTGTTTTTCGAGTAGCTATTATTAATTTTTTCGTTTAAAATTCCAACTGCTGAATCAATGTCTACTTCAGTTTTCAAGGGGAGTCTGGGGGGCGTAGTGGAGATTAGATCTTGTTGAAAATGAACCCAATTAGTTACTCGGCTGAGCTGGGTTGTGAATTCATCCTTTGGGCAATTCAATTCAAAGATTACAGGGAGATGGTCAGATGATAAATCGTCGGTGGTTCTGGCCTTTGGGGTCCAGGGAATGTTTTTAAGTACAGCGAAGTCAAGGAAATCGGGATTGCCGAGTGGGCTGTAATGCGTGGGTGACGAAGGTGCGACAATGTCGAGGCTTTCTCTTTCAGAGAAATTGTGCAGCACGATTCCACTGTTATTTGAAGTCCTTGATCCCCAAAGAGGGTGTTTGGAGTTCCAGTCTCCTGCAACGATTATTGAGTGGTTGTGTTTTATCAGTTGGTTCAAATCTTCTTCCAATAATGGTGCATCAGGCTTCTTATAAATTGCTGTGATTTGCAAGAGGGTTTTTCCATCTGGTTTTATCAAAATTGAAGTATTTTCCAAGTTTAAAGTATGAATCAGCATATTTTTATATTTAAAAAAGGATTTTAAAATGATGGCTGTTCCCCCACCCTTTCCTGTAATTCGATCAGTTCTAATGGTTTGATAGTTCCTGAACTTTAGATCAATTGAGGGTTTAAGGTGAGTTTCACTGAGCAGAGCAATGTCAATTGAGTTATCTTCTAAAAAGTGCAATAATTCTTCTTTCTTTGGTCTGATTCCGTTACAATTCCAAGCAATAATTTTAAAAGGTAATTTGCAATTCATTGTAGGTATGTTTTGATTACTTGCATCAATTTTTCACACAGGTCCTTAGTTTCAGAACGAGAAGTCTTTCTTGTCACAACCTCAGCATTGCTTTGGTTTTGTTGTTCTACAATTTTCGGCAGTGTTTCAGATCTTTTTGAAATCGGAAGTGGGTTGTTAGGTATGTACTGACAAGGGTATCTTGGCTGTTGCTGATGTACTCTTGGAAACTTAGGGCATCCGCGGTAATTGGCTGTGTGCGCTTCCTCGCAGTTTGCACACTTTGGGGGAAGTTGTCTTGACTTTCTTGGGCAGTCCTTCGAATGGTGCTCCTCGGCACACTTGACGCATTTTGGTTTCAGGAAGCAGTTTAGTTGACCGTGCCCGAAACCCTGGCAGTTGAAGCATTGAGTCACACGGTTTGTTGTTCTGAAAGATTCTACTGCAATTTTCTGATAGAGAAGTTCAGTTATTCCGTAAATTTTCTTGTTTTGTTCATTTTTCGGTAATTCTACCAGTACTAAATTCATTGGCCTTTTAGTTGATTGTCTATGAAGTCTCTTCACAGAGGTCTCAGTAAAGCCCATTGTTGCAAGTTCTATTGCTATATCTTCAGTCTTGTAGGCTGTTGTCACGCCCTTTAATACTACTTTGAGCGGTTTTTCTTCTTGGAGTCTATAAGAGTAGCCGCCATTGTTTTTTTGAACATATTCCCTGATTTTTTTGAAGTCTGAAATATTTTTGGCCTTGATAATGTGCTTATTTCCTGAGATCGTGCATTGGAATTTATCTGTGCACAGGTCTTTCAGCTCTTGGCAGAGCAACTTCCAGTCTGTTACATTTTCTGCTATTACAGGTGGTATTCTTGGCTTTTTTGCATGTGTGACTTTTTTCCAAGGACCATCTTCATCAATATCTTCTTCGTTAACCTGGGATGGGGTAGCTGCGGACGTTTCTTGAGGGACTTCAGTTACCTCGTTCATGGAGACATCGTTTTCATTATGCTGTGAGCCAACTTCCATTCTCGGTGTCTTATGGCTACGTGATGTTGAATCTGATAGAGATTCGTGAGTTCGTTTCTTTGTTGAAAGAGTTTCTTCTACTTTGTACTCGATGCCACATCTTTCAAGAATTTTTAAAAGTATGTTGGTTTCGATTATACTGACCTTTTCGCCAGCTGGGCCGATCGTTGATTTGATTACAATAGGCTGCATATTTTTCCTGAAAAAATTAGCGCCTTCTGGTAATGTTTCTTTGAAATTATCTTTTGTAACCTCCATCTTATCAAGTGAATATTCTTATTGATTTTTAAAATATATTTCAAAATTATTATTATTTTTTTTTTGTTAAATACTTCTTGCTTTGATATTTATTACAACCCTAACTAACTATTATTTATTTTATTTATTTCATCTCAATTTACAGGTGTTACATTCGAGCACAGCTCACGAGTCACCTTGTCCAGATTATTTACACATGGCGAGTTGTAATGCTGGAGTGGCCCCCCGAACCTTACAGGAGGGCAGTTGTTGGGTGTTTGGCTGTCAGCTAGCCATTGGGTCCAGGTCGTCGGATTCGGTGGCTGAGGTCACCAACTGTAGGAATTCTTCTTTTTTGAGTTTGATTCCGTTGCAATTCCAGAAAACGATTTTTAAAGGTAATTTGCCTTTCATTGTAAGAAAGTTTTGATAATTTCTAATAACTTTTCGCACAGTTCCCTGGTGTCAGAATGAGTAGTTTTCTTTTTTGCAGTTTCAGCGTAACTTGCCTTTTGTTTTTCAACAATTGCTTCTTCTGTTTTAGTGGAGCTTGCTTGAGGTATGGTGTTAGGGGAGTTTTGTCTGGGAGGCTTTAGCTGCTGTTGTTGTGGCTTCGGAAAATTTGGGCATCCGCGGTAATTGGCTGTGTGCGCCTCTCCGCAGTTAGCGCACTTTGGTGGGAGCTGTTTCGACTTTCTTGGACAATCCTTCGAATGGTGTTCTTCAGCACACTTGACGCATTTGGGCTTCAAAAAGCAGTTTAGCTGGCCATGCCCAAAACCCTGGCAGTTAAAGCATTGGGTCACTCGTTTTGTAGTCCTGAATGATTCCACGACTATTTTTTGGTAAAGTATTTCGGTTATTCCATAGATTCGTTTATTTTGTTCATTTTTCGGTAGCTCTACTAGGACTATATTCATCGGTATTTTGGTCGATTGTCTATGGAGTCTTTTGACAATGACCTCAGTGAAGCCCATTGAGATCAGTTCAATTACGACGTCTTCTTCTTTGAAGGCTGTTGATACCCCCTTCAATACCACTTTCAGTGGTTTTTCCTCCTGTAGTCTGTAAGAATATCCTCCATTATTTTTCTGTACATACTCCCTGATTTTTTTGAAGTCGCCGATGTTTTTCGATTTAATTATGTGCTTTTTGCCAGAAATCGTGACTTGGAATGGTTCCATGCACAAGTCTTTTAGCTCTTGGCAAAGAAGCTTCCAATCTGCTACATTTTCTGCAATAACAGGAGGAATTCTCGGTTTTTTCACGTTAGTGACTGTGGTCCATGGGCCATCATTGTCGCTATTTTCTTCATCGTCTTGCGGTGGGTGAGCTGCGTTCATTTGTTGAGAAACTCCAGTGGCGGGACTTTGTTCGTCGATGTCCATTCTAGGCGTCTTCAGATTACGCTCGCTCCTAGTTGGCGATCTTGAGTCATCCGATTGGGAGCCGCGAATTCTCTTCTTTGATTGAACCGTTTCCTCAAGTTTATACTCGATTCCACATTTGTCTAGGATCTTCGTTATTAAGGAGGCTTCGATTATGCATATTTTCTCGCCGGTTGGTCCGATCGTCGATTTAATTACAATCGGTGGCATATTATTTTTTGCCCCCTAAAATTCTATCCTAACTAACTAACCAAGACATCCATCTATATATACACCGCAACACACCACAGAGTAACCGGTCACTGGTCAAAACAATTATATCATGAAATCCGAGAGAATTGCCATTTTAACAATATATATATATATATATATATATTATTTCAAGCATCATTCATTTAATAGATATGCCATCAACTCTTTATGAAAATAAAATTTTAACACATTAATAAATTCACTTCCAGACATGGTTGCCAAAAGAATTTCCTACAAAAGCGACCCAAATATTTTCTGCTATTTATGTGGCGAATATACTGTAAAAGTGCAAAGAAATGCAATAACAGACTTTGTAAAGCGGGCGTATTTAGCATATTTTGGTATAAAATTAGGAGACCAGGACAAGACATGGGCTCCATATAAGGTATGCAAAACGTGTGTCGAAACACTGCGCCTGTGGACAAAGGATGAAAGGCAACTGACATTTGGGATCCCTATGGTTTGGCGAGAGCCAAATAATCATGACAATGATTGTTACTTTTGCGTACAAGACTTAAAACACTTTAACAGAAATGATAAGAAAAACTTATATACAAATACCTATATTCAGCTAGACTTCCAATACCACACAGCCCAAATAGTCCCCTCCCAGTTTTTTCATCCAGTGCTAATAATCCTCTTTATGATGAATCAGAAGACAGAAGATATGGAACTGGATGATTCTGGTAGTGAGAACTGTGGAGAACAAGAATGTCCAAAACGTTTTTCACAACCAAAACTGAATGATTTGACACGTGACCTGAGACTTTCAAAGTAAGATGTGGAACTGCTTGCATCAAGATTAAAAGAAATGAGCCAACTCGAAGACGATGTCAGTATAACATTTTATCGGACAAGATAAAGTTCGTTCCTTCCTTTCTATCAGCAGGATGCAAATCTGGTTTACTGCACGAATGTAAAAGGATTACTACACCTTTTAAAAATATATACGAATACCGTCTTGAAGATTGGCGTCCATTTATCGATGGTTCCGTGCGTAGCCTCAAATGTGTTTTACTTCATAATGGAAATAAATATGCATCTATTCCAATAGCGTATACAACAAAAATGAAGGAGAATGTTGAAAATATAAAAACCATCTTGAATAAAATCAAATACAATGAGCATAATTGGTTTATTTGTGTTGATTTAAAAATGGCTAACTTTTTACTGGAATTTAAAGCGGATACACCAAGTATCCTTGTTTTTTATGCATGTAGGATAGCAGGGCACGGCAAATACATTGGAAAACAAACAAATGGCCTCTTCGAGATGAACTTACAGTAGGAAAAGCTAATGTGATTAGCAAACCTTTGGTGTCTCGGGAAAAATCATTCTACCACCATTACATATAAAGCTAGGCTTAGGTAAGCAGTTTGTAAAGGCTCTAGATAAAGATGGAGAATGCTTCAAATATATATGTCGTTTTTTGCCAGATATTAGCCTAGAAAAGATAAAAGCAGGAGTTTTTGACGGACCTCAAATCAAGAGGCTTCTGAATGACAAAATTTTTCTAATAACCATGAATGGAATTGAAGAAGCAGCATGGTCAGGCTTCAAGGCTGTAGTACATGGATTTTTTTAGGTGATAGAAGAGACGATAATTACAAAGAACTTGTCCAAAATATGCTTAAAAGCTACGAAGCTTTGGTCGTAAATATTAGTATTAAGGTTCACTACTTACATAGTCACCTGGACAAATTCCCTGATAATCTCGGTGCATATAGTGATGAACAAGGCGAGCGATTCCATCAAGACATGAAAGTGATGGAAGAGAGATATCAAGGTGTCTGGGACTGCCACATGATGGCAGATTACTGCTGGAATCTGTTCCGCGACCTGCCGGAATACACTTATAAGAGAAAATCAAAAAGGTTGAAATTCATGAAGGATTGACTGTAGAATTTTACATTTTTTTTTGTATAGATTCGGTTTTCTTATACTACAGTAAAGGAAGTACCTTTTGGTATGACGTTCTCAGTTTTTATTTGCGTTCAATGTGTTTTTCGTACCGCTTATATGGACTGATGTACCACAATGTGGCCTAAATATATATATGTTATATCTCTAAAAATTGATGAGATACATAAAAACTAACATTATATACGTGATCAGCACCTCAAATTAAGTCAGAAGCTGATGCATTATCAAAAACATCTTTTTCAGCGTAGACCAATGTTATCAATGCTTGTACCACGTGCACTTGAGATAAATAAAATATTAATTTTATTTGAATAATTAATATTATTTTATGAACAATATATATGCACTAGTGGAAATATAAAGTGGTACACCCAGAAGAAGAGTGTTTAGAAGAAAAATATGAAATTTAGATCAAATTTTGACTTCCTATATCGTTTGAGAAAGGGGTCGAATTTGGTCTATATAATACCTTCATGCCAAATTTGTTATACTCCACAAGGTCCTTCTGGATGCAACAATTTCTACTACTAATGGTGTATATAATAAAGTGCTACCTATCGGATATTCATTTTATTTTATCTGGTACTAATGTTTATTTTTATGGAAATAATCCAAAACTACTTAACTAAAGAAATGAGAAGGCTTGGCTCATGAGGGTGAAATCTCTCGGCCGTTTTGCTGAATTATCAAATCAAGTTC
>CP092880.1:39161438-39184424 GCA_030710605.1 Cordylochernes scorpioides
TGCTACAAACTATCTACAGTATCATATGGTACAAATGTGAAAAAAATAGTACAAATGTGACCTTGCACTGGGATAAGGTTCATAATGTTGCACGATATACTATATCATAACATCAGTTGAACGATAAGGAGATGCCTTTTCTTAATATGGTACAAAGTTGTAAAACGACAATTTGAAGGCCATCCCGCATGTGTTTCTTTTCAATGAAAAATAAAAATTTATTTCAAGGAGAAATAACGATTATTTCTAACCTTAGGATGAGGTATGAAAGGGCGAATTGTGAAGAGTAATGATAAACGGAAAAATAAAAGTGTCCTGTATCATTACACCTCACCCTTTCATACCTCATCCTAAAGGTTAGAAATAATCGTTATTTCTCCTTGCAATAAATTTTGATTTTTCGTTGAAAAGAAACACATGTGCGATGGTCTTCAAATTGTCGTTTTACAATCACAGGCTGTATTATATTGTATGGTACAAAGTTACTTCTTTTTTTTTTTTTGAAATAGAGAGCAATCTTAAAATAGATAGGCATAATTCTATAAAAATGCAATATTGGTTCAAAATATAATATATTTACCAATATTTCAGTCGGCTGAACGCCATTCTTTTTCAAGGTATTACAACGTATTTAGGTCAACAACAAATTCTCAGCGCCACACTATATCTACTAAATGAAACATTGGTAAATAAATTATATTTTGACCCAATATATGCCTTTTTAATTGATATGGTATATGTATGTGCTATATATTTCCATAAGTTTCTTCAATTCCCGAACGTAAGATGAAACATTGGGAGGGCCTGGCTCCTCAGTAGTGAGAACTCCCAGCGGTTTCTCCAGTTTAATCCACCTCTGGGAAGAAGCCACACAATCATAGAAATAAAAAAAACCCTTTCCTGTGATTACAGAACGCCAACTGGGGATGATTCAGCGGCGTTCATCAATCTTTTTTGGATCTTACACAAAATAAAAGTTGACCATGACTAACGAGAGCCATAACCCAAAACCATGGCTCCAGGTGGTCGTTCTGAATTTGTCAAAACTGGTGTTATGGCTTTGTCGCCGCCTAGATTGAGGAGACGGTCAAGAGATGGCGAACAGTTTGGTGTTCATCTTGATGGGATAGAGGTGTATCTTTATGGGTTATTTTATTGTTCGTCCATAATAAAACACAATTTGTAACATGCTTTGTGTTTATTTGTGTAAAATATTTGATTATTCTTTAATTTTTATTTATGGTTGGGCAGTCGCCAACACTGTACTTTTGTTTTGGTAATTTTGCATAAGTTTGTTTTGTTGATTTCACCACGTGGAAAATTAGGTTAGACCAACTTCGGGATGGGACAACAATTTATTTCAGGCAAGAACAAACTATGAGTGATAAACAAAAGATAAGCAAAAGAGGGAAGTGTACAGAGTTTAGCAAAATATAAATTAAAAAAATAATACTCTACTAATAAAATAATAAATACACCTATCCCCCGATTTACACGGTAGATACGTTCCTGAGAAAAACGTGTAAATCGGGGGATAGGTGTACACAGAAATAAAAATAAAATGCATTGACAGGTTAAAATATGTAGTCAGCACATAAGCTCGGGATTCCTCGTGAGATGTGTACACAGCGCATGTGTTCAATCACAGTAGCATTTAGTATAGTGCGATAAAAAAAAAAAAAAACTTATTTGGAAAACCGTGTAAAAGCGAAAACGTGTAAAACAAGTACCGTGTAAATCGGGGGATAGGTGTACTTTGTTACAATATATATTTATTGATTAACCTTGTTGTAATCGGGTAAAATAAAGGAACACAAGGTTTTGTAACTATCTCTTATTTTTATATAGGAAACGTTTCAGGATTATAGATTATAGCTACAAGAAAATAAGAAAATGCTGTGATATTTTCTCATTTATTCTTTTGTTTGATGATGGTAACAACGCTGTTACCGAAACGTCACATACTATTTATTTCGATCTTCCAAGAAAGCTTAACACTCAGAGTGGACGAACTGTTCTTTTCAGCCGAACTGGTTGCGATCAGGGAAGCCCTCAGAGTGTGTGCCGAGAAGAACTTCAGCCAGGACCGCCTCTTTTCAGGTTGTATGTTGGCCCTCGTTGCCATCAATCTGGAGAAAGGGCAACTCGCGCATGAAATAATCCAGGAGCTGGAGATGATGACGCGGGCTCCGGAGCTCCATTGGGTTAGGGGACACAGCCTCATCGAAGGTAATGAGTTCGCAGACAGGCTCGCTAAGGCAGGATGCTTTACAGGTAGATTAGTGAGGACCCCAGTGACCAAGAGGGAAGTGTATAGGAGAATCAGGGGGCACGTCCAGGACTTATGGTTGGACAGATGGAGGAACAGTGTGAAGGGGAGAGAGGTATTCTATATACAGTTACGAGCGTCATGCGTGGCCTCTGTCACGGTTTGCTTTTTTTTTTTTTGGAATGGCGCCCTCCTATTGTTCGGCTACGATCACGCCACCTTTGCCCCCCCCCCCCCCCCCCCATTTCTGTAACTATTGTGTTGGAGTGGGTCGCTCCTTAAATAAATGCATATATTAGATAATAACCAAATAGAATCCTCTCTTTCTTTTTCCCAGTAAGAGACTCCTACGGAAGCCAACAGTACATAGACAGATAAAGCACATAGGCTATAGTTATTAACTAAAATATTCATTTATTTAAGGCGCCAATTTATAATTGTAACAAATAGTATTTGAATCAAAACATTCAATCAGGTAAAACACGGGCGTTGCCCGGGTCATTCGGCTAGTATATATATATATTCAATGGGGTAACAACACCCAAGTACCTCTGTAAGGTAATGTCCCAAAAACTCATTAGGGTAGTTTCGGGACATAGGCCTTTCCCCAGGAGTCTCCACAGATTTAAAATTAAGAGCAATCCTGATTGCGTCTGTGGAGAAAGGAATGTACGAGGTGTGTTCAAAGAGTATCGCGACTTTTGTGTTTTTTCAAAAATTATTTATTCATGAATGCCTATTTTGTCCCCTTCAAGTAATCCCCATGAGATATTATTTACTTGTGCCAACGGTTTTTCCAATCTTCGAAGCACTTCAAAAAATCATTTTTAAAAATCTTTTTCAGCTCCTGCTTCGATGCCGTCTTTATCTCGTCAAGCGTAGCGTTACGTCGTCACAGGGGGCCAGATCTGGGGAATACGGTGGCTGCGGCATCATTAGTGTGTTGTTTTTGGCCAAAAAGTCGCGCACAAGCAACGATGTGTGAGCAGGGGCGTTATCGTGGTGCAAAAGCCAATTTTTGTTCTTCCACAAATCCGGACGTTTCTGGCGGATTGCTTCGCGCAAATTGCGCATAACTTGCAGGTAATATTCCTTATTGACCGTTCTACACTGTGGCAAAAGCTCATGATGCACCACGCCCCTGCAATCGAAGAAAACTGTCAGCAAAACTTTCACATTCGACCGAACTTGGCGCGCTTTTTTCGGTCTTGGTTCGTGCGGCAGCTTCCATTGAGATGATTGAGCTTTGGTTTCCACGTCATAACCATAAACCCACGCTTCGTCACCAATTATGACCCTCTGGAGCAAATTTGGATCGTCGCGGACAGAGTCCAACATCTCATTAGCAATGTTCATGCGATGCTGTTTTTGGTCGCAATTGAGCAATTTTGGTACGAATTTTGCGGCGACCCGTCTCATGCCCAAATCATTGATAAAAATCGAATGGAACGAGCCAATCGATATGTTTAGGTCCTCAGCAACTTCTCTAACGGTGATTCGACGATTGGCCAATATCATTTTCTCCACTTCATTCATTTTTTCGACTGTTGTTGAAGTGCTCGGGCGTCCGGCACGCTCTTCGTCGTTCACATCTTCTCGGCCTTCTGAGAACATTTTGTACCACCGATAAACGTTGCTTCGGTCCAAGGTAGCTTCTCCGTATGCCACAGTCAGCATTCGGAATGCATCCGCGCACTTAATTTCGTTTTTCACACAAAATTTGATACAGGTTCTTTGATCCATTTTTTTTAATAGGTAAAAATCGAAGACGATCCAAAACACCTGCAAGCAAAGCAGCTGTCAACAATTAAGTGAACATTCAAAATGGCCGAGCTTGTCGGCATAAGTGAGAGACATGAGCACCAACATAAAGCCACAAAAAGATCGAAATTCGAATATACGTTACCCGCGAAAATTCAAAAGTCGCGATACTTTTTGAACATGCCACTATGCATGCCACTACGTCTTGGATTATCCAAGGGTAGTGGGTGTGCAGGAAGAGAGAAGGAGGGCGAGGAGCGCGATCGAGAGTGAGCTGCTGAGAAATCACAGCAAGCTTCTTGAGAAAGCCCACGACGTGGCAGCCGAGCTTTTCCTCAGCTGTGAGTGAACGGGGTCGACCGGTGGCCTCCTCCCCGCTGGACACAGTAGATAGTTATTCTATTTTGCTGTAACTAAAGGCCACCGGTATAGAAATTCTTCCAGACACGTTGTCTGGGAGGTGGTTTTTCCAGGTACAATGTCCGAGTACTAGCTTGGATACCGTTACTTGGCTTATTAGTTGAACAGGATAGCTGCGAAGGGCATGCATTGCATGCCGGCTTGTGGACCGAAAGGTCTGGGTGGCCATCTGCTTCTAGGGTGTCAAATAATTTGACAAACATAAGCAGTTTTAATCTTCTCAGGTATGTGGGTAGAATGTTGTTTATTTGTTAAGTGAACTGATCTCCCACGCCTTCTCATTGGACGAATGTGGCCATGTTTGTACATAAAAGAAGGTTGAAACGGGATGCGAGGAGTCGTGGAGTGGTGATCGAGTGGAGGCGCTTAAAGCGTTCTCTGTGTGCTTGTCTGGTGATCTCCTCGCATACCTGTGTAACCCCGGTCCACCCCTTATCAACTCTGCAAATAAAATATAATTACTGTTTTTATTTTATTTAACAAATCGTGAGTTAATTTAATTTATTTTTTACCTTCTTTTTGTTGTCGGTGTTGTACTCTTGAGTGTACGTTTTTCTGTGTATTAAGTTACTCTTAATGTAGGCCCTAGTTTATTGCTTTTTGTGTTATAACCCGTAAAAGTAACTTTTGACAGTGTTACTTTTTTTACAAAGGTTTTGAGTATTGAGAGAGAAATTTATATTACTAACTAAGTTACGGTAAGTACACACAATGCAATTTTTAAAAAACTTTACAAAATTAGCGTTACTGAATGTAAATAATGGCTTTCTTATTTTTAATTAATTTTTGTTCTGGCCTTTGCTTTTTTATCTCTTAAAAAAAATCGTGTAAAATGCAGTCGCAGTCATTAGCAAACACATATGTTTGCCTAATTTCCACGTGCTCTTTTATTTTTTTACAGAAAAATAATTGCATGCCAGTATTTTTGATTTTTTTTTTGTAAGCCTATTTTTTCTTATTCTTACTGAGAAGATGGGCTTCGCAGTCTCTCACTCAACTCAGGCAATTTCAAAGGTTAATGCGCTGGTGCGGGTACCTCGGGGGTTGGGTAGAAAAGCTGCCATCTATTTAAACTATATTGATTTTGAAGAGCAACTAAATGGATTGCAAAAAATAATTAAATCAAATACCTAAACCCTAATATAATACAATTTTTACCATCACACACTTTTTGCATGTGGTTTAAGTGTTACTTCTGTATTGCTATTCTATGGCATTTCTACTATTTATTATTGATGTACTTTCAGTATGAAGAAAATTGCACTCGGGGGAATTCTCGGGCGAAGCCTGGTCATTCGTCTAGTTAAATAATAAAGTATAAATTTTCAAGTGTTGAATTCCACACACAGAAAAGAAGATGATCGAACATATTGAATTATAAAATAATCACTATTGCGTATGTGTGATCCAAGAAAGGCGATTTTTAATATTAACATACACTCTATGACAACAACAACAACAACAAATCGACGCACCAAGAAGCAATTGTCTAATTAAATGAAAATGCGTATTCAAAGACCTTTAGACCAAACATGCAAATGATTGAAATTTGGTGACCGGCTTATGCAAAGCAAGAATTCCAGCGCATCTAAACTTCGCATCCAACACTAGTATTCTAGACTCGGTGAGGCACAAGCTGATTTTAAAAATTTCCGTTTAATTTTTTTTTTACAGTAAGCCTCTTCATACTGTATTAATTCCTCGCCGAAAGATTTGTGCTGATTACGAACAATACATGTCATCGTTTGAAAGAGGTCGTGCCATTGGACTGAAAGAGGCTGGTTGGTCAAATCGACTAATCGCGCGACACCTGTGTCGAAGTGATGCCAACGCTACATCTCCGAGGTGTTGGAGCCAGTTATTCTTCCTTGCATTCAGGGCTTGCCTACAGCCATATTTCAACAGGATAATGCGCGACCACACGTGGCACGTATTGTCCAAATCGCCAGATTGAATTGCTTCTCTGGCCGGCTCGCTCTCCGGATCTTTCGCCGATAGAAAACATGTGGTCCACGTTTGCTCAACGATTGACCCAGATTACATCCCCAGCTTCTACACCAGATCAACTTTGGCAACATGTGGAAGCTGCTTGGTCTGCTGCACTCCAAGAACACATCCAAAGTCTATATTGCGATAGTATAAAAGAAACAAAAAGGAGCTTCTTGTGTAGAACACGTTTATTCCGTGAGATTTTGAACGACATCGTTCTTCAACGGGCGTGAAGATAATGCATGACAACATATAGAAGTACAAAGAGTGACAAGTGATATCCAAATTTGTAACTAACATGATAGCAGATAGAATTACGAAGTTAAAAATTAAACCAGTTATGTAAATCTATATATTTGTGGTAAGAAAACAATCTTAGAATGATATTGAGAAAAATAAGCAAATAGGGTGCGACTGAAATAGAATATTGTAATACCTGACTACTGCATTAATAAATGGTTAATTTCTGGGATTTCAATTTTCTTATCGATGCTATTCTTTTGGATTGAGATGCTGCAGAACTCGAAAAATAAACGATTTATTGGAGACTTTGTTTTCTTAGCACAAATATAAAGATTATGAATTCATCACTTCGTAATTCTATCTGCAATCATGTTAGTTACAAATTTGCATATCACTTGTCTCTCATTGTACTTCTATATATTGTCATGCTTTATCTTCACGCCCGTTGAAGAACAATGTCGTTCAAAAGCTAGCGGAATGTTCTACACAAGAATCTCCTTTTTGTTTATTTTATACGATCGCAATATGGTAATGGCAATCAAAAAGTTGTTCTCTACATCCAAAGTCTTTTTGAATCAATGCCGAGGCGTGTGGCAGCGGTGATCTCCAACTCTGGCTACTCTGGCTACTGATACTGGCAGGAACCACACTTCGCAGAAGTCTATAAATTCAATCATTTGATACTTGGTCAACATTTTATTTACAAAATAAATTTTGTTGTGATATCTCTTGTCTTTCTTGGTGTTGCAACTTGGGTGACCAGCAGTGTATATATATGATTATGATGATGACATATTACAAGAGAAGGGTTTTCAAGAGAGAGAAGAACAATTTCGAGGATGAAATGTTTTCTCAGGCAATTTGTTCTACGTTACCGAAGATACGTCTTGTACTGGTCTATGAAACCAAAGCTACTGTGGCGCGTGACAGCTACGTCACTGTATTTGAATATAGTAAGTACCATTCGGGAGCAAAGTACAAAACCCGGGAGTTGACACCAATTAGCAAGTGCCATCCCGCAGGAAGCAATAAATAACAACTTCAATCGCGCAGGCGGCAGTTTTTGTGAGGTGACAATTTGGCGACGTTTTTAAATTTGGCCACGCTGAGACACGCCCGCTTTCCCAAGATACATCCATCGTCTTGGCGGCGCTGGGATGGATGACTGGTCCTTCTTCGCGCCTGAGAACGATCGCTTCACTTTCACCCATTTGGTTGTAACCTTAGCAGCATCTTTCATGAACTCGTGTCGGTCAGAGACTGCCTCTTTGAGGAGCCACCTTTGTATATATCATTAGAAAGAAATCAGAAAAACCTTACTGGTTTTATTTCTTGGCCTATTTTCTTATTAAAATTATTATTTATCGTTTTATATTATCTCTACACATGAATATAATTTATTTAGCAATTCTTATCAACTTATTTGAGGTTGATGGAGAAGGGATATAAACCGTCTATTCTTGACTGTCACGACCGGGGATCGAATCCTTCCGTATTGGGCACTTTTTTTAAGAAAAGAGTTGCTTCAATGGCCCCCGATTTTTGCAGAAGTCTACCCGCACCAGTGAGCGCAAGTAACTAAACAAGGCTCTGGAACACTTGTAAGTGCAAAAGTCGAACTGCCTTCTACCTGTGTGAACATGTGGAGCACTTACAGTAGAAGAAGTAGCTAACTAATCACCATGATTACATAGGTCTACAAAATTTTTAAAAGTTTTTGATATTTGAGCATTTAAAATGCTTTTTGGGTAATCTAATGGCGCCCGATTCCGAATATGTTCTCAAGTTTTCTGTATGTCATAAAAATCTATAGATAATGACCACAAAATGTATTTTACCAAAATAATATTTTCATAAAGAAAACTGCCAAGTCATCATCAGATTGCTGCATAATTTTTACAATCATTACATCTAAAAGTTCTTCTAAAACATACGCCATTAACTTCATATAAAAATAAAATTTTAACAATTAAAATAAATAAATCACTTCCAAACATTATACCATCACTTCTAATTTGAAATTGTCAAAAATTAAATAAGTATTTAAATTTTAAAATAAAAACATAAAGCCTCCAGGGAAAAGTTTCTTATTAATATTATTATTTATCATATTATCTCTACACATGAATATAATTTATTTAGCAATTCTAATCAACTTATTTGAGGTTGATGGAGAAGGGATATAAACCGTCTATTCTTGACTGTCACGACCCGGCATCAAATCCTCCCGTATTGGGCACTTTTTTTTTTTTAAAGAAAAGAGTTGCTTCAATGGCCCCCGATTTTAGCAGAAGTCTACCCGCACCAGTGAGTGCAAGTAACTAAACAAGGCTCTGGAACACTTGTAAGTGCAAAAGTCGAAAATTTTAAAATAAACTTTTCCCTGGAGGCTTTATGTTTTTATTTTAATATTAATTCAAGGGATTATTTTATCGAAGTATTTAAATTTTTAGTGAAAATATATTTTATTCACACAGATTAAATTTAATAAAAATTATATATATTATTTCAAGCATCATTCATTTAATAGATATGCCATCAACTCTCTTTATGAAAATAAAATTTTAACACATTAATAAATTCACTTCCAGACATGGTTTCCAAAAGAAGATCCTACAAAAATGACCCAAATATTTTCTGTTATATATGTGGCGAATATACTGTAAAAGCGCAAAGAAATCCAATAACAGACTTTGTTGGGCTTATTTCGAATATTTTGGTATAAAATTAGGAGACCAGGACAAGACATGGGCTCCACATAAGGTATGCAAAACGTGTGTTGAAACACTGCGCCTATGGACAAAGGGTGAAAGGCAACTGACATTTGGGATCCCTATGGTTTGGCGAGAGCCAAAAAAATCATGACAATGATTGTTATTTTGCGTACAAGACTTGAAACACTTCAACAGGAATGGTAAGAAAAAGCGTATATACAAAGACCTATATTCGGCTAGACTTCCAATACCACACAGCCCAAATAGTCCCCTCCCAGTTTTTTCATCCAGTGCTAATAATCCTCTTTATGATGAATCAGAAGACACCACACAAAAATATATCGAACCGAATGATTCTGATAGTGAGAACTATGGAGAACAAGAATGTCCAAAACGTTTTTCACAACCAAAACTGAATGATTTGACACGTGACCTGAGACTTTCAAGGCAAGATGCGGAACTACTTGCATAAAGATTAAAAGAAATGAGCCAACTCGAAGACGATGTCAGCATAACATTTTATCGGACAAGTTAAAGTTCGTTCCTTCCTTTCTATCAGCAGGATGCAAATCTGGTTTACTGCACTAATGTAAAAGGATTACTATACCTTTTAAAAATAGACGAATACCGTCTTGAAGATTGGCGTTCATTTATCGATGGTTCCGTGCGTAGCCTCAAATGTGTTTTACATCATAATGGAAATAAATATGCATCTATTCCAATAGCGTATACAACAAAAATGAAGGAGAATGTTGAAAATATAAAAACCATCTTGAATAAAATCAAATACAATGAGCATAATTGGTTTATTTGCGTTGATATAAAAATTGTTAACTTTTTATTGGGATTTCAAAGCGGATACACCAAGTATCCTTGTTTTTTTTTATGCATGTGGGATAGCAGGGCATGGCAAATACATTGGAAAACAAACAAATGGCCTCTTCGAGATTAACTTACAGTAGGAAAAGCTAATGTGATCAGCAAACCTTTGGTGTCTCGGGAAAAATTATTCTACCACCATTACATATAAAGCTAGGTTTATGTAAGCAGTTTGTAAAGGCTATAGATAAAGATGGAGAATGCTTCAAATATATATGTCGGTTTTTTTTCAGATATTAGCCTAGAAAAGATAAAAGCAGGAGTTTTTGACGGACCTCAAATCAAGAGGCTTCTGAATGACAAAAATTTTCTAATAACCATGAATGGAATTGAAGAAGTAGCATGTTCAGGCTTTAAGGCTGTAGTACATGGATTTTTTTAGGTGATAGAAGAGACGATAATTACAAAGAGCTTGTCCAAAATATGCTTAAAAGCTATGAAGCTTCGGTCGTAAATATGAGTATTAAGGTTCACTACTTGCATAGTCACCTGGACAAATTCCCTGATAATCTCGGTGCATATAGTGATGAACAAGGCGAGCGATTCCATCAAGACATGAAAGTGATGGAAGAGAGATATCAAGGTGTCTGGGACTGCCACATGATGGCAGATTACTACTGGAATCTGTTCCGCGACCTGCCGGAATACACTTATAAGAGAAAATCAAAAAGGTTGAAATTCATGAAGGATCGACTGTAGAATTTTACTTTTTTTTTTGTACTACAGTAAAAAAAAAATACTTTTTGACATGACGTTCTCAGTTTTTATTTGCGTTCAATGTGTTTTTCGTACCGCTTATATGGACTGATGTACCACATTGTGGCCTAAATATGTATATGTTATATCTCTAAAAATTGATGAGATACATAAAAACTAACATTACATTCGTGATCAGCACCTCAAATTAAGTCAGAAACTGATGCATTATCAAAAACATATTTTTCAGCGTAGACCAGTGTTATCAATGTTTGTACCACGTGCACTTGAGATAAATAAAATATTCATTTTATTTGAAGAATTAATATTATTTTATGAACAATATATATGCACTAGTAGAAATATAAAGTGGTACACCCAGAAGAAGAGTGTTTAGAAGAAAAATATGAAATTAGATCAAATTTTGACTTCCTATATCGTTTGAGAAAGGGGTCGAATTTGGTCTATATAATACCTTCATGCCAAATTTGTTATACTCCACAAGGTCCTTCTGGATGCAACAATTTCTACTACTAATGGTGTATATAGTAAAGTGCACCTATCGGATATTTATTTTATTATATCTGGCACTAATGTTTATTTTTATGGAAATAATCCAAAACTACTCAACTAAAGATATTAGAAGGCTTGGCTCATGAGGGTGAAATCTCTCAGCCGTTTTGCTGAATTATCAAATCAAGTTCTGTTTAAACATCTTTCCACAATCTTCTTGAATTAGTTAGGATTGTTGTTGAGGAGCATTGACTGATGCTCAGTTGGTCCTAATGGATGTTTAAAAATGAATCAGAATATGCACGAATAAATATGGATTTAAAAAAAAAACATTAGAAATTTGCAATAATATTGTTGCGTTGTTGGTTGACAAAGAATAACTTCCGTGGGTACAAAGGATCTTTAGGACTTTATTTAACCTAATCGATAAAATAATTACAGAAGAGTGCAAAAAATAAAACAACAATAAAGAAAACAGCAGTTACACACACACCAACTGCAGCAGGGTGAGGGAAAGCAGGAGCAGAACAGGAGACAGAAGTTCGTACAACCTTCCAGAATCTTCCAGGAAGCACACCGGCGTCGGCGGTAAGCAGCAGTCCGACTTCTTGAGACAGCAGCTTGCTTGGAGTCCACCACGTAGCTTCGTTCTTCTACCCTGTTGCATGAGTTCCTCATCCCTATATATACCGAGTTAATCTTTCCAGAACGGTCATGGTTGGTTAGCCAATCACAAAGCCGCCAGGCTTGAGCATTGCGCAATCGCTACTGATTGGCCAATCCGTTGTTCTCCGATTTTTCTGCATTTTTCTAGAACGTTCTAAAACATTCTCTTCTGGAATGCGCCATTTTTCTTTTTACGTAACAATATCTATTAGGTTGGTACATATATGTAGTATATTTTGAGTTAGATAGATCACCACCTTCTTCTAATATTTATTATAACACCATATCTATATAAAAATATGTATCGAACTTGTAACAATGGAAGTGACAAATAAAACAAAAGAGGTAAAGGTAGATCAGACGACGCCATAACCCAGACGAACAGGTGTTTATGATAATGAGTTCAATCACCCCGTCAACAGGTGGCCAGACGCGATAAACAACCCGGCGCCTGACAGGTGGCGTGATTTTACAGGAACCAATCAGGACTCTCCGCCATATGCGGGCGTCCAATATAAAAGAGCCGAGAAATGGGACAAGTTAGTTCTGCCAGGGTTTTGGGCATGGCCAGCTAAACTGCTTTTTGAAGCCCAAATGCGTCAAGTGTGCTGAAGAACACCATTCGAAGGATTGTCCAAGAAAGTCGAAACAGCTCCCACCAAAGTGCGCTAACTGTGGAGAGGCGCACACAGCCAATTACCGCGGATGCCCAAATTTTCCGAAGCCACAACAACAGCAGCTAAAGCCTCCCAGACAAAACTCCCCTAACACCATACCTCAAGCAAGCTTCACTAAAACAGAAGAAGCAATTGTTGAAAAACAAAAGGAAAGTTACGCTGAAATTTCAAAAAAGAAAACTACTCATTCTGACACCAGGGAACTGTGCGAAAAGTTATTAGAAATTATCAAAACTTTCTTACAATGAAAGGCAAATTACCTTTAAAAATCGTTTTCTGAAATTGCAACGGAATCAAACTCAAAAAAAAAAAAAAGAATTCCTACAGTTGGTGACCTCAGCCACCGAATCCGACGACCTGGACCCAATGGCTAGCTGACAGCCAAACACCCAACAACTGCCCTCCTGTAAGGTTCAAGGGGCCACACCAGCATTACAACTCGCCATGTGTAAATAATCTGGACAAGGTGACTCGCGAGCTGTGCTCGAATGTAACACCTGCAAATTGAGATGAAATAAATAAACAAGTTAGTTGTTCAGTTAGTTGTTTTCAGAGCGACGCCGTCATACGGTCGGGTCTCTCACCCCTATCCGCGATGTAGGCATCCGCGCCGCCCGTGTTCCGACTGCCTTCGTCCGTGGTCTACCTCTACCTCTTGGAGATACCATCTAGACCTGCCTCTGTCTCTTGCTGTCCCAGTGCGGGAATCCCATCACGCACCCACTACCACGACTGCCCAGTACATTCCACATCGGGATTACTACATATATATTCCAGATTTTCAACAAAACATCTTGAAAGTATTATTCTGGAGCATGTTTACCATCAATTTCAATTGCTGCTTCCCATCGTTTTGAGACGATTAAAGATAGTTAAATGATCTCCATTGAAGTCATGGGTCGAAATTCTTGTTGTATAGCGTCTGTCTTCTTCCACGGCTGCTAAAACTATCCGGTCGTTGAAATTTGATAGTATACCTTCTTTAGATGCGAGGTTGGTGTTTCCCGATTTCAGTTTGATTTTTGTTGTTTGTTCTTTCGTCTGAAGCTTGTTGAGATCGTGAAATGACTGTACTGCTGTATTCCAACCTGTCTCTCGAAGTGGTTAGATATAATATGGTTAATATGAGTAGGATTTTGGTTTGCATTTTCATTATCTGAAGAGAGAAGAAAAGATAGATTTAGATTGAAACGACTTTATTTCAATTTCATATAAGGTTATATAAGGTTAAATACAAAAATTGGATAAATTAATAAATGGGATTAAATAAGGATAAATATAGATAGATAAATGTAAAATATAAAGTTGATAAATACACTTATCCCCCCCCCCCCCCCCCCGATTTACACGGTACTTGTTTTACACGTTTTCCCTTTTACACGGTTTTCTAAATAAGTTTTTTTTTATCGCACTATACTAAATGCTACAGTGATTGAACACATGCGCTGTGTACACATCTCACGAGGAATCCCAAGCTTATGTGCTGACTAGATATTTTAACCTGTCAATGCATTTTATTTTTATTTCTGTGTGCCGTACACCTATCCCCCGATTTATACGTTTTTCTCAGGAACGTATCTACCGTGTAAATCGGGGGATAGGTGTATACATATATATAATATATACAAGGTCTTCATTGGTGGCGCCCACCGCGGGAAAGACTCCGCCACCGGTAGACTGCGAGAGTTCTTTCGCACAGAGTGAGCAAGTCGATGAGGTAGCTGACATTACCCAAATCAAAACCAAGATGGAACTTGTAGATGGTAGCTTTCACCACATCTGTGAGCTTCATTGCCTCGGGATGGAGGCCGACGCCAAACAGCCCTGCCTGCAGATCCAGGGGGCACTTCGAAGGAGGCGAACACCTCCCGGAGCAGGGTTCGCATGGCTCGGCAACTCCAACAGGCGGCACAGTTGGCACGCCTGGAGGCAGGATGTGCTAGGGCGTGGATGGCCAGCCTTAGGGCGATGTCTGCGCCGTGCCCCGAAAAGCAGTTGCGACGCAGATCGACCCAGGGGAAGGAGCGGGGCACATCCACCGCAGAGCAAGCTCGTAAACAGGATGTCCTGCAGCCGTGCCGAATCCAGTGCCCGGCGCGCCTTCTGGCTGGTGAGATGGGTAATGGGGTTCGCCGATCCTCGCAAGACGATGGTCTCCGCCTCATGCTCCACAAAATAGCTAGAGTTGGCGTTTTCCTGCAGAAGACGCTGGCAGAAGACCTCCAGGTGCTGCGCGTCTAGGAGCGCGGCCCGCGTTGAGCGCGCTAGGGCAGGGGGACCATCGGAGAAGTCACCGACAGTCACCTGTAACCAGTGCTCTAGAACCAGTAGGTCAGGCAGCCGCAGGAACTTGTTGTCACCTCGAAGACGCAGGGATCTCAGGCTGGTGGGATGCAGAACCCTGTGCTCTAGCTTAAGGACGCTGTACGCGGCCTCCCAGAGACTCAGAAGCCTCTTTCTCCTCCGTGTGAGCCAGACGTCAGTAGCTTGCGGGGTCAGCCACGCCCGGCTGCGGACCAGCTAAGAATAGCCGTTGGCGGCGCCGCGCAGTGCAGCCTGGACCCCCTTCATGTATGCGAGCCGAAACTGGCCCGCGATGTGAAGCAGACCGACGCCAACCTCGTAGACTGGAAGAGCCAGGATGCGCTCGGGGAGCCACGAAACTCGGCTCGTACCCCACACGAACCGCGCAAGCCGCGCCTGGAGCTGCCCGATGGTGGTTTCAGGTGGAACCTAGCCGTAGAGGTGGTGCAGGATGGAACCCAGGACCAGGCAGTTGGCAGCGCGGCCACGATCCATCAGCGACAGGCCGCGGGTGAAGGGTGATCACCTCGTGATCGCTCGCTCTAGCAGCCCCATCAGGTGAGAGGCCTGGAGGCAACAGTCTACCGGCGGTGATAGTGCAGCCCAGGACAGTCAGCGACTCGGACGTCCAGATTTTCATAGGAGAATCTGTCCGGTGCTTCCAGGAACCGCACCAGAGTCCGCAGCTCTTGCTGAAGTTGACAGCCACCCCGGAGGCCATGCGGAACTCTTCAAAGATCAGGGGCACGAGCTCAAACTGAGCGTCGTTCCTGATGAAGAGTACGATGTCATCCGCAAAGGTGACCACGCTGCCGCGACCCAAGATCCTCTCGAGGCGGCGTAGCAGTGGCCCAACTCTAATGCTGAAGAGCGCGGCGCTGAGACGGCAGCCCTGCCTCACCCTGTTGAGAAGCGGAAAGGCCTTGGGATAGACATCTCCGACCCGGATGGAGGCGTCTGCTTTCCTATAGAGGACAGCAATCCACCGAAGTAAGGTAGATGGTAGGCCCAGTTTCTCCAACAGGGCGAACAGGTAACTTCTGCTCAGGGTGTCGAAGCCGACTTCATTTCCAGGGAGATGACAGCCAGCGGTGTGTCATGTCTGGCTGCCCTGGCGGCTTCGTCCGACACTAGGGCAATGTTCAAGGAGGATGACGACACAGACGGTCCATGAGCACGCCACTGAGGACCTTGTAGTCGGTCGTTGGTAAGCTAATTGGCCGGAATGCCTGTAAACCTGGACCACCGTGCACTCTCGGCAGCAAGATTACCTTGCTGCGCCTTGAAGATGGAGACAAGGCCCCGCGGAGTCGAGAAGCCTCGCAGACTTGCCAAAGAACTTCGGCGAAGAAATATTAAAAGGCTTTGACAACTCGCAGGATAATCCGTCCCATCCCGAGGCACGGCCGTTTGGCAAGCGATGGATGGCTGCAGCTATCTGGTCGCGAGAAAGAACTGGTCCCACTCATCGAGCTTGGAGTCTGGGGGAAGCGACTGTTAAAGCGCTCCAGAAGGAAACGCCTAAGCTGGCCACGGAGATAGAGTTGCCGTCGTCGGTAAAGGTGGAAGGAGGGCGACATCTGGTTCGGAGGGAACGTCCGAGGTCCGACAAAGAAGGATATTCAGAGCGGGCAGAATCGTCCTCCAGTTTCCACCTCAGAAAGTGGCTAGCACTCTCGATGTTACCCGCCAGACTCGGCGACAGCAGGCGCCAGTGACCGTGTTTCTGCGACCCGATCTGCCTTGAACCTGGTCTATTGTTCCCATAACTTCGGTTTGCTAAGTCTTCCGATATTTCATCGATGAATGTTTCCATTCGATCGTCGAACAGGTCTGAACGTAGTAGCTACCGATGCAGGGAAGTCTTTTAGGAGCTGGTTCTCCCACTTGTATCAGGACGGCACGGTGTTCCGAGTAGGCGTAGTCGATGGTTTGGTATTGGGTGACGCGGTCGCAGAAGTCTAATGGAAGTAAGATTCTGTCCAGACGACGCGTGTCGAGCCGGTTTCCGATAATGGCAACCCTGGTGTGCTCAAGTGCAGCATCAAAGAAGGTGGTGACGTCGACGAAGTTGGTTTGGTCCAGGAGCTCCGCGAGGGCTTCTGCCGAACCGGATGTTAGGTCCTTCGCCGACTCCTCGGATATGTTCAGGTCACCGAGGATGCATGCACCTTATTCGCGCGCATAGCTGCGATGATCTAGAGATGGCGGTAGCGCTCTTCAGGAGCATGAGAAACGTGGGCGTTGAAACACGTCATGGAGTATTCCCGGACGGTGAGGTCGATTATAGAAACCTTGCCAGGCCATAGGATCTGCTGTCAGTGAACAATGGCGCCGGCCGCGAAGACGCAGGCGAGACCTGATCCCACGATGGTCGTCGAAGGCACAACGACGGCGCTGTAGCTGTGGCAGAGGTCTCTTTTTTTGTCCAGGGATATGACGTTGTCTCTTGCAGGAAGCAGATGTCAATCTCATGCTCCTTGAGAAAACAGCAGAGCTGGATTCTACGGCGAAGAGCGGCGATGCCGCGTGTGTTCAGGGTCGCAACACGGAAGCTTATTTCGGCTGGCGAGCAGAGTTTCTGGTGCGTGAAAGCTTCTTGTACAGGTTGCAAAGGGTGTTTCTGGTGTCCTCTGTAAGAGATTGAGCGCAGTGGCCAAGTTGTCGATGGCCTGTCTCTGCTGGGCGTTGGATTTAGCCAGAAGCTCGTCCTTTATGCCTTTGTTGGTAAAGGCTTGGAGGAGTTGCTCTCTCTCTAAGCCCAGCCGCTGGATGCTGGCGATGGCCGCAAAAGCTTTGTCGTTCTTCATAAGAGCGTTCATTTGCCTCTGCGCCAAGTTCCGCTTCTCTTGTGAAGGAGGAAACTTCTGGGATTCGCTTTTTTGTGTGTTTTGATCCACACTCGCCGTTTTATTCATATTGCCAGTAAGATAATCTGCAACGTCAGTGGCGACGATGGAAGCTGCTAGTGTTGGCGCAGCTGCTGGGGAAACTTGACGGGAGGAGGCAAGTGACTTACTCCAGGCGTTAGGGCGCGCAACAGGCGGCCGTCCAGGGAAGAGCAACTTATCCTCCAAGCCGGTCCTCTGTGGGTAGTGGACGCGCTTGTACCCCTGCCTATGACAAAGGGAGCAACGGATTCCACAGATCACGTAGATGGGCCTGGTTACCCCCTTAGACTTAATATCCAGCCGGGCAGGAATCTTGGAGAGCTTAACTCCGTCATGCAGAGCAATGAAGGCTTCCCGACAAGCGTCAGCCCAACAAGAATTACCCATTTCCATCATTTGCTGGACGTTGGAGGTTACTTGGCCGTAAGGCTTAAGCACCGCGATCAAGTTAGCGTCCGTTACAAAGAACAGAACGTTGCCCAATGCGAGGCGTTCGGCTTTCTTCATAAGAGGAAAAGCCCGCAGGGTGGCGTCTTCAATTTACAGGCCCTCTTCGACGAGCCTCTCGACAAGCTGCACGTTAGAGAGGCCGACCAAGATGTACCCCTCCATCTTCGACAGCTGGTAGAAGAATCCTTTGCCCAGCTTCGCCTCCAGCGCCAAAAGGTATTGCGCCTGGCTGAGTTCTGGGGAGAATGCCAGGGAGAAATATTGGTCTATCTGACCGGCCGCCGACTTGGTTCTGAAGTCGGCCTGTTTGTGCAGAATTTAGTGCATCTCTGCACTCGGACTTGTTCAAAAAGGGGGGAACAGAGGGCTTGGTGGCAGCAGGCTGGACCCGGCCTCTTTTGCTCTTCGCTCTTCCGCCTCTTCAGAGAGCCTCTTTCGCTCATGGCTGACCAGGATGAAGCCATCATCATGTTCCTCCATGTCATAGTCTGATCATAGTCTGACCCTTAACAACAGGACGCCATCATAGTCTTGACCCTTGGCAACAAGTCGCCATCATACGAGGTGTGTTCAATAAGTATCGCGACTTTTGTTTTTTTTTTCAAAAATTATTTATTTATTCATGAATACCTATTTTGTCCCCTTCAAAGTAATCCCCATGAGATATTATACACTTGTGCCAACGGTTTTTCCAATCTTCGAAGCACTTCAAAAAATCATTTTTAAAATCTTTTTCAGCTCCTCCTTCGATGCCGTCTTTATCTCGTCAAGCGTAGCGTTACGTCGTCCTTTAATGGGCCTCTTCAGTTTAGGGAACAAGAAAAAGTCACAGGGGGCCAGATCTGGGGAATACGGTGGCTGCGGCATCATTAGTGTGTTGTTTTTGGGCAAAAAGTCGCGCACAAGCAACGATGTGTGAGCAGGGGCGTTATCGTGGTGCAAAAGCCAATTTTTGTTCTTCCACAAATCCGGGCGTTTCTGGCGGATTGCTTCGCGCAACTTGCGCATAACTTGCAGGTAATATTCCTTATTGACCGTTCTACCCTGTGGCAAGAACTCATGATGCACCACGCCCCTGCAATCGAAGAAAACTGTCAGCAAAACTTTCACATTCGACCGAACTTGGCGCGCTTTTTTCGGTCTTGGTTCGTGCGGCAGCTTCCATTGAGATGATTGAGCTTTGGTTTCCACGTCATAACCATAAGCCCACGCTTCGTCGTCAGTTATGACCCTCTGGAGCAAATTTGGGTCGTCGCGGACAGAGTCCAACATCTCATTAGCAATGTTCATGCGATGCTGTTTTTGGTCGCAATTGAGAAATTTTGGTACGAATTTCGCGGCGACCCGTCTCATGCTCAAATCATTAATAAAAATCGAATGGCACGAGCCAATCGATATGTTTAGGTCCTCAGCAACTTCTCTAACGGTGATTCGACGATTGGCCAATATCATTTTCTCCACTTCATTAATTTTTTCGACTGTTGCTGAAGTGCTCGGGCGTCCGGCACGCTCTTCGTCGTTCACATCTCCTCGGCCTTCTGAGAACATTTTGTACCACCGATAAACGTTGCTTCGGTCCAAGGTAGCTTCTCCGTATGCCACAGTCAACATTCGGAATGCATCCGCGCACTTAATTTCGTTTTTCACACAAAATTTGATACAGGTTCTTTGATCCATTTTTTATAATAGGTAAAAATCGAAGACGATCCAAAACACCTGCAAGCAAAGCAGCTGTCAACAATTAAGTGAAAATTCAAAATGGCCGAGCTTGTCGGCATAAGTGAGAGACATGAGTACCAACATAAAGCCACAAAAAGATCGAAATTCGAATATACGTAACCCGCGAAAATTCAAAAGTCGCGATACCTTTTGAACACACCTCTAACCACTTCTAACCCTTGACAACAATTTACCATCATAGCTTGACCCTTGGCAAAAAGCGCCGTCATAATCTGACCCTTGGCTACAAATTTCCATCATAGTCTGACCTTTGACAACAAATTGCATCATAGTCCGACCCTTGACAACAAGTCGCCATCATAGTCTGACCCTTGACAACAATTCACCATCATAGCTTGACCCTTGGCAAAAAGCGCCGTCATAATCTGGCCCTTGGCTACAAATTTCCATCATAGTCTGTCCCTTGACTACAATTGCATCGTAGTCTGATCCTTGATAACAAATTGCATCATAGTCCGAACCTTGACAACAAGTCGCCATCATAGTCCGACCCTTGACAACACGCCATCATAGTCTGTCCCTTGACAACAAGTCACCATCATAGTCCGACCCTTGACAACACGCCATCATAGTCCGACCCTTGACAACACGCCATCATAGTCTGTCCCTTGACAACAAGTCACCATCATAGTCCGACCCTTGACAACACGCCATCATAGTCTGTCCCTTGACAACAAGTCACCATCATAGTCTGACCCTTGACAACAAGTCACCATCATAGTCTGACCCTTGACAACAAGAGTTGCCATCATAGTCCGACCCTTGACAACAAGTCACCAACAGTGTGGGACAAGCAGGTGGCAAGTGTGAACGAACTTTTCCAAATATTCTTTTACGATGTTCGTTTGGCGTAAAAATAGCGGTCGTTTGTTTACTCCGTCTTGGCACAAGTTCGGCTGTCAGGACTGAGCACCAGCTAAAATGGGCACTTGCTCTCTGAACGGCATTTTAAACGGTTTCTTAAGTTGTGACAGATAATATCATAGGATTATTCAGAAGTTTTAGATATATGTGTGCTTTATTCAAATTGCGGTTTAGACTGATATGAAAGTTTTTAAGGAAACTGTCGAGCGGCAGAAGGTAGAGCTATACTTTTATATTGTCCTATATATCATTCCCACATTGTTATAGGACAGTCGGGTGGGAAATAAAAGTGCAGTTACTTTGTCAAGTGGCCGTTTCATACATCCATCCTCTATTGTTAAATAGCCATCGGGTGGGCAATTATAGAAGTTATTATTTATATGGCCTCCTTCCATACATCCGTGCTATATTGTTAAAGAGCCGTCGGGTAGGCAATTAGTGAAGTTATTCTGTCATATGGCCGTCCCAAACATCTATCATCTATTGGTAAAGAGCCGTTGGGCGGTCAATTATAGAAGTTATTCGTTATGTGACCGTTCCATACATCTGTCCTCTATTGTCAAAGAGCCGTCAGGTGGGCAATTAGTTAATTTTTTCTGTCATGTGGCTGTCAATATAAAACGCTTTTGGAAATTAAAATAGATTACATATATTTTCAAATCGTTTAAATGTCAACATCAAGCGCTGTAGATTATGAGTTTCCTTTATAAATCAATAACACAATTAGTTTGCTGATTCGATAGATTTTACATATTCGACATCGAAGCCTTTAGACTGCCCATAAATAAATGGCATAAATATTGTTTTATCGCCTGTTGAAGTCTACTTGGCTTAAAAATAGTCATGCAAATTTAATAAAGCAACGTCGTTTCAAAACGAGGTATTGTATCGGAGAGTTGTTAATAATTTCGATCACTTATATATAACTCAAGTGAGTTTCTATTGATTACAAATGAATATAAATATTTATTTTTCTGAGAACGCGCGCGCGCGGCGTTAAAAAGGATTCAAAAATATTCTACAAGGTGCGTTCATTAATTTCTCAAGGACTGGTTGAAAAACGAAATTTTAAAAAGCCAGATACAAATTGTATACACAGTTTAAATACTGGAAATTTGAACACACCTGATTGAAAGCACGAATCTCGTGGCGCACGCGCCGATTTATAAAAAGAACAAAACAAATTCCTTATACGATTCGTATTTCTAATTTTAAATTGGCCGTTTTTGAAGAGCAGAGAATCTGCATTAAGTTTTGTTTTAAATTGAAAATAAATGATACCGAGACGCATGAATTGATTAAATAAGCTTTTGACAATGCTGCTTTATCCCGTTCAAGAAATTTTGAATGGTTTTCACTCTTCCAAAAAGTTCGGGAAGGGGTAAACGATGATCGACATACTGGGCGCCCAAGAACATCACGTTGCGAGGAAAATAAGCTCAAAATAAAGGAATTAATCAAAGCTAACAGAAGAATTTCTATTAAAGACTTATCTGCACAGACTGGGCTATCTGTAGGACTGTGTGATTAAATAGTACAAAAGATTTAGACATGATCCGGTCGTCTTCTAAATATGTTCCCCGGATTCTAACGGAAGAACAAAAAGATAATGGAAATCTTCCAAAACATGATCGAAATGACTCGGATTAATCCACCAGAGTGAAGTCAAAAATAATTATCGGGGATGAGACATGGGTGTATCAGTATGACCCGGAAACCAGACGTCACTGAAGCCAAAGGATTGAAAGAGGGAAACCGAAGCCCAAAAACGCAAGGTTTGAAAAATTCAAAGTCAAAAATTGCTTGTTACATTTTAAAAATAATAACGGTTAGGTTCACCATGAAATTATTCCTTTTGGACGTACAATTAATCAAAAGGTTTATTTGGAGATAATGAAGCGTTTAAGGAA